>JBBPDH010000001.1:22223947-22242578 GCA_037974565.1 Clupeocharax schoutedeni
TCGCGTTATCTCGTGATCTTACAATTCTCCCGTGATCATGTGATCTCGCAAACCAGCGCCGCGCCAGATCAGATACGGACCACAAACGTGTCCAGTACGAATTGGCGCATGGCCTCGAACGGAATGGCAATGCAGCGCAGTCGCAGCGCAGTCGCACCACAGCGGACACACATGCAGTGTCCACTGCACCCCCCCCCCCCCAACCCACCCACTCACCCATTAAGTCTGAATGAGTCTTAAGTATCATTACCAAGCAAAACACATATCAATGCTGTCCTAGAGGAGACATGTGGATCAATCAATGAGCAGCAAACTGACAAAAGCAACAGCAAAGATGAGTCCCAAGAGCCTATAATGTAACAAGAGGCCAGGAGCTGTGTCAACAAGAGCTAGAGGTTATAGATAAAGATCCATTCTGGAGCTTATTTTATCCACGTCTAAATGTGATGCACATTAATAAATGTCTTGTCTGGCTTTAATCTGATGTGAAACGGTGGTCTAGGATTATAAACAGACACTGTTGTGCTTGAAAAGAGAGCGCTATTGAATCAAGCCCTTGTTTTTTATTTTGCTTGTGTGTGGGTCAGATTTGCGTAAATGAGACAAATATACAAAATCGGCATGTAGGAGTTGATGTGTGTGTTTGTGTGTGTGCGCACATTCGGGGACTTTTGCTTGTTTCCTGTTTAATTTATAGCATTTGCCATAATGGTGTGCGTGCGCGTGTGCGTGAGTGCATGCACTATTGCTCTTTTCTTGTTTAATGTATAGCAATTGTCAAAATGGACATGAGTGTGTGTGTGTGTGTGTGTGTGTTCCATGCTGATTTGCTCCCCACTCCACTTTTTCATCTCCTTTGTTGATGTCAACAAAATCCATCAGGGTGAAATTTTCGGCCGGCTGGTATTGTCTCTGCCCCGATTTGTTGACCCCTGCTGCGAGTGTGTGTGTGTGTGTGTGTGTGTGTGTGTGTGTGTGTGTGTGTGTGTGTGTGTGTGTGTGTGTGTGTGTGTGTGAGAGAGAGTCCCTGTGGTTTTCTGGGGTACCGCTGCGCCCACTTGCTGTCACGTTTTAGCAGACAGGTCAGGCTGTGTCAGCACGGCTTTTATAACAGCTTTTACCTCGTATTCACTCGGAGCCCCACTTGACCACAGGAGCAACACACCTGACCCCTGCGGGCCAAATCTATTCAGTCGAGCTACAGTCAATGTTTGGCCCAAAATTGGATTTACACAGAGGCCCCTCCACCTCCACCCCCACCCCCACCCCCTCTAACTCCACCACCTCCACCTCCACCTCCACCCCCACCAATCCGATGTCTGACGATTTGCTTCTTCAGGTTACTGGAGCTACCAGGGCTTCATCAGATATCCTCTATTAACTGTTATTGCAGTGTTAGTCTCTGTAATAATGCTATAGTTGGAAACGAGCCTCCAACCAATCACGACATTGCAGACCCATTGCAGACCAATCACAGCGCCAGGTGAGTTACCGGGAGTTCAGGAATTCCAAATAAAGTCAATCTTAATGTTATATCTTAATATTCACTGAAGTGTTTTTAAAATACCCATTACCAAAACATATATTTCATAATCAATCTTTAATTACTTCAGTAATAATCAGTAAAATAATTACACCATTTCCCAACCTTTGTTTACGCTTTAATATTAAACAGACTGTTATTGTTACTGTACCTTTAACACTGATCTGTAAATGAGGTCTTTCTGATTTGCTCTCCTGTATTGCAGCTTATTCGTGAGGCAGCACAGTGCTGAAACAGTCCTTCTGCATGAATGGGCGGGGCTAAACTGCTGTAGGGTTGATGATTTATGTACATGTGTGACCTCACAAAAACGATCATTTGAAAACAGGCTGTGTTTAGCGGCTGAGCTTCTGATTGTGGACTGTATGGATGGATGGATATAAATTTTGTAACAATGTTTATGAAGCCTCTTTAATTCCAGAGAAGTGATGATATGGGCCCTTTAATAAATTGAAAGGAGTTACAGTCCCAGTATGTAGCAGTAAAACTGCTCGGCCCTTGGAGCTACAATGCTAAAGAAGCTTTACAGAAATGTAATCTTATTGCCATGAATGACTCACCACACCCTTAACTCGAGCTGTTTAATCGACTCTTGATTTTGTGGTTTCTGACACTATAAAACAAACTGTCATCTACAAACACAAGCCAAGGGTTGATGGAGACAAATCCTCCCTTTATTCTTAGTCAGTTAGCTGAGAAATATTTAATATTTCATGTACTGTTGTCTATAAAAATGAGTTTTTAAATAAATAAATAACTCATGCAGTGTCAGAAACCACATAAAGTCTAAGAGATGCCTTAAAGGGAACTTCCACTGATTCACAGAGCAAAGCAACATCATAAAATGGTTACGACGTAAAGAAAACCCACTGAAAGTCCTTTTACTGGCCATTTTAGAGTTGTTCATAGCTGTGGTTGTGAAAGGAACCAGACGTTTAATGCCTCTGAAAGCTCCCTCATACACAGTTATGACATGAAATGGTCACAAATACAAAAAAGTTTGAAAAGCTTTTGGCCTAAATTGTGTTAAAAAGCCAATAGAGCTGCAAGCAAACAAAATAGTCCCCAAAGAAAACACATTTTTCTTGATTGTTCAATATTAAACCATTATCAACATTTCTGACCTCGTAGATCCAGGGTAGAACTGAATCTGCTCTCGGCCTAGTCCTCGGTTGAACATCCTGGTGATCGTGGATGTTTATTGGCCACACAGGTACACTGTACCTGTCAATCAAACAAACAACCCTCCCATAAACATCCCCCAGTGTCCCTGAGTGTTTACTGGCCATGCAGGAGTTCTGTACCTGTATGTATATACAACCCCTCCCATAAAAATGTCCCATTGGCCTTGGATGTTTATTGGGCACACAAGGCTTATACTGTACCTGTCAGTCAAATATACTCCAGTCAGCCACAACGGTAAACCTGAAGTGAACTGCGCTGATTGGGTCATTACAGGGGCACTTATAGAGGGCTGGGACAGGTTAGGCAGCAGCTGAATGGTCAGATCTTAAAGTTCCGAGACACTCTGAGAGGAACCAAACAGAACATCTCTATAACAGCAGGTACTGCGGGGGGTTCCTGCTGCGCAGTGGTCAGTACCTTCCAAAAGTGGTCCAAGGAAGGACGACTCGTGAAACAGTGACTAACCCATCTGCATCCCACAGAGGAGCTACTGGGTCTGTATGTTCTCCTGGTGGTGCCGTGGGTTTTATCTGGGGTCTCCCACACTCCAAAGAAGTGTGTGTGTGTGTGTGTGAGAGAGTGAGTGAGTGGTGAATTTTGTGTGTGTGTGTGTGTAGCAGCAACAGTAGTGTAGTATAGTGTTCTGGGGGCTTAATTGAGTTCTCAGTGTGACAGCTCTGAACAACTGTAAATTACAACCTGTTATCAAGACTCTATCATCCCCACAGTGTGTGTATGTGCATAAAATAACATGACATACTGGTGGTCTAGATGGAGACATATACTGATTAAACAGTAACTCCTCCCATATTGCTTAAACCCCTCCTACCCAAGAAACGCTCCAACTATTTACACTGCATTAGACTGTATCCCACCCTTTAGTTTAGCCTTTAACCCCATCATCCTCACTATACTACAGCCCTTTCTGGCTAATCAGCATTCTATTTGTCTTTCATTTTCTTCTTTTAGTTCTTTCCAAAAGACTAGAAATAAAGTGAAGATAGATGAACACTCTCAATACTGCCATCGTGTAAACATGTACAAGCACACATATACTTCACTCATGCCGGGTGTATATTTAGAACCCATAATGGCTGTGATGTCATGGATCTGTGCTTCTGAGAACAGTCTGGCAATCTGGAGAATGTCAGTCAATCTGTATGTCTGTGTGTGTGTGTGTGTGTGTGTGTGTGTGTGTGTGTGTACACGAGTGTGCATGCTTTTAATCACCCCCCACATATGAAGTCCACATGGCCCATGGAAACAACGCCACACACACCAATTAAGCACGGACTACATCACACACACTTCATCACCGCAGCAGCAACACCACACCCGTCTTAAACACGCACTTGCGTGTACACACACACAAACACACACACATATACACACACACCTCTCACTCATCGATACCCTCCTCCAAAATTGCCAGCATTGAGTTAAACCATACAGCTGTGGTCTCTAAACCTCTTCCTGGAGATCTACGTTCCTGCCTAAATCCCGCAGCAGCTGCAATTGGAGCTCACCTCAGAAGGAAGGTAGATCCCTAGGATCTGGTGACCACTGTCCTTTAAGGTTAGTTCAACTCTGACCAGTGTCCCTTTCAGTTTTGAGTAGTGTATTCATGCTCCACATATTTAGTAGATACTAGATGGCTTTACAGACCACTGCATAAGAGAGCTAGTTTAATGTTAAAATTGTTGGTACCTCCACTTGCATCCTTCTTTCATCTTCTTACAGCTTACAATCCTGGTGTTCTTTGCATTACCTATTTGTATTATATATATCCGGAAAACAATAAATAAAATGAATTGCATGATATATTAATACCATTTTTATAACTGATATCTTGCACACCAAAATAGTCACCATTGCACCAACCAAAAAAAACATTCATTTTGTCATGTTTCGTGTGTAAGATTAGCCAGCATTCTTATTGCTCAACTCTGTAATAATCCCGTGAAAAAAGAACAAAACAAAAACAAACAAAAACAACATACAAAAAGATCTATTTGAATGTGGACGTTTTGTTGGACCCTGGACACACACTCCACCTCAGCGTCATAAGCATGTCCAGCTTTTTTTGCCCAACTTGCCTACTAACGTACACTCGTCTCTTCTAGTTTGATTGGACTTGTCCTTGCGACTTTGCAGCCTTTTTCTCATTAGCGAAGGCACCTGATTGCTCATTTGCATGCATTAATCAATTACCGCTAATTATTCGTGACTTTCCCAGAAGTCCTCCAGTGGAGCGTTGATTCCATCGATGAAGGAGGAAGGAGAAGATTAAGCGGCGTTGAGAGGCAAAAGTCGGAGACTACAAAGCGCGTGCCGACTCTCGGCCGTGTGTCCTTGTCCGTGCGCATGTTAATGCGCTAATGTGTTAATGAAACGCGCAGATCCGCGTCCGTGTAAGTGGCTAATTTAGCTAACAAGGGAGGGAGAAGAATGTAGTGTCGTGTCACTGTTGATTAATTATTGCTGAAAATAGAGAGCTCGCACACATACTCTCACTCACACACACTTGTGTGATCTGTCTGTTTTCCATAGATGAAGGTGGAGGAAGAAAAAGATTAGAGCAGATATGACCTGTCAGCTTTGGTCTTGGGTAATCAGTAGTAGACGGCCCAAATCCATTACATTCAGCTGAGTGATGTTCCATTCAGGGCACATTCAAACAATGATAGCACAAAAAACAAAGAAAGTAGTCCATAGTCTGGGAATTCTCGCAAGAATGTGTCCACAGCCCTGTCAACAGTAAGAGTAGTGCTTCTTTACTTTTTAAATAGGATTCCATCAGAATTGGCTTCAGATGACAGCAATTAAATCTGTAACACAGGTCCCTGTTCACAGAAAGTAAATACAGAATCTAACGTTAAAGTTAACACTCATCGCTAATGTTATGTTTTCTCCTACTTTGAATGCACAGAGACAAAAAATGACTTCATTCTGAGATCTGAATGCAGCATTACACTTCAGAATATCCTGCCAAGTGGAAATCTCTCAAATCTAGTTAATATATTGAACATTCCACTTTTATATTGTTACAACTGCCTGTCGAATTTGGTATAACTAAATTGTAGGATATATACATTTTCTGGAAACAAAATTCTCTCTCTCTCTCTCTCTCTCTCTCTTTTTCTCTGTCTCTCTGTCTCTCTCTCTCTTGCGCCCTCTCTTTTTTCACCCACAGAAATATATGTATATACTGTTACATCTGTATTTGCAGTCACACATGCTTCCCTTTCTTATAGAGCACATTATCGCTCACATATGTGCTCTTTCTCCCCACGAGACACACACACACTCATACACATAGACTCTTGCCCTCAGGGCGGGCAGTGTAATGGGATTCTGAGTGTTATTTTTGCTGAATAAAATAAATCCCACTAATTAGCATGTTAAGGTGATTGATGGGTTAGCAGACCTGTCTGTGTGCAGTGTGTGTGTGTGTGTGTGTGTGTGTGTGTGTGTGTGTGTGTGTGTGTGTGTGTGTGTGTGCGCGTTGCCTTGCACTGGAGAAAAGAAACTCTCCAAGGAAAAGAGGAATAAAGAAAGGGAAATAATTTGGATATGAAAATGGAGAAAAAAGAAGGAAAGAAAAGTAGCTACTGATTGAGTTCAATTTTTTAAAGCTGGAAACAAAACGTAAGTCAGTGGTCTGCGTGTGTGTGTGTGTGTGTGAGAGAGAGAGAGAGATAAAGACATATTCATGGTTCTCTGTTTGCAGTTTTGCACATATAAAACACAATTATGTTTCATTTTTGTTTGTTTTCTTCCATTTGCATTGGATGTGAATTGGATTAAATTACGCAGTTTATACTTCTAGTTTAGAGTATAGATCTATATTTTACTGATAAATTCTATGTGCCTTTTTGTAGTCTGTCAAGTCTGGAGCCACACAATGGCTCACGGTATACATGGTGATAATAAAGGTTGCTTTGATTTTGACTTTGATATTTGGGCAGTGTTGTTCACTGTGGTGTTGAGTGGAACCAGACGTCTGAAGCATTTACTGCCTGTAAAAGATCCCTCACAGAAAATAAAATAAAAATGTGCTGCCCTATGCCTGAAACATTGTTTGACAGTAGAGCAGCTTGTTGCCTAAAATGTATTTCCATGTAAAATCCATTAATAATCCCCAAAGGCAACATATATTTTCTATAGTTTACCACTATTTTACTGCCATAATATTTCATAAAACTCAGGTAACTGGTGGTTATAGATAAATAAATAAATTAGTTCAATTTGATTTATCGACATTGTGACCCCTGGTTCCATTCATCACCAATGGTCAGTTTTGCTACAATGAAAAATGTTACCACTTGGAATGACTTTGTTTTATTCAGAACTGTTAAACAATTGACATTTTTCACAGTATTTCAAGATGACATTTCTCAATATTTTAATTCAGTTTAACTATTATTGATATGATTATATTAATCAAACACCCCGCTCTCTCTTTCTTTTTCTTTCTCTCTCTCTCTCTCTCTTTGTCTCTCTCTCTCTAGGCCATGTATATTATATGACATTAAACTCTGGTCAATTAGTGAGTCAAAAAATAAAATTAGTAAGAATGTCCACAAATCTGCTACCATGGATTGTTACTGGAGTGTGAGGGTAGTAGCAGTGCTCAGTGTGAAACGAAAGCTGATTCTCCTGCAGGAAACGTGCACAAAAAGGTACAAATGGGTGCAGAAGTGGAATGAAGAATAAAGGTGGAATGGGAATTTGATATGGGGCTTGATCAGGTTGTGTGTGTGTGTACTCTTGATTTTCCACACTAGTGCTTTGTAGTGCACAAGAAAACACATCCCTCACACTAGACTAGAGAGATGCTAATGGACTCCAGAGATGGGTTTAGTACTCCACCAGAACCTTGTCAGATCATACATGCACAGAAGACGTTTTGATGTTATGTTGTTATTAGTAGTGCTCTGTGAATGCGTGAGTCTTCAGTTGCTATTTGACAGTCAGGGAAGGTTTGTTCCACCACTTCATTGCCAAAACTGAGAAAATGCTTGGTGACCTTTAAGAGGGTATTTATTAAGTCAGGCTATGCTTGAGGTATTATCAGGGCATAGATAAAATGGATATGGTCTGGTTTTTGCTTTGTAGGTGAGTGTTAGGGTTTTGAATCTAATGGGAGCTGCCACAGGAAGCCAGTGAAGGGTTTGCAGTAGTGGATTGGTGTGTGAGAATTTTGGTGTGTTGAAGACATGCTGCTGCATTCTTAATTATCTGTTAAGGTCTTGTGGTCTTCACAGGAACTCCAGCCAGGGGTGAGTTATTGCAGTCCAGTCTTGTGATGACAAGGGACTGGGTTAGTTTCTGAGTGACCTCAATTGTGAGGAGTCCAGGAGAGATCGTTAATGCGAAATGAAAAAGAGAGCTTTTCATCTAAGAAGACACCTAGATTTTGAACTTTTGGTGTGGGTGTGATGATGGCACCTCCAAAAGTTATAACAAGGTCAGATCCTGGGATGGACAGAGATTCTATTTTATTTGGATTTAGCTTCAGGTGATTCGCTGTCATCCAGGAGGAAATGTCATTCAGAAGATGCAGAGATCCGGGCTGAGATCTAAGAACCCATAACAATGGTAGGAGAACCCATGTGAAAACATAATATCACTAAGAGAGTGAGTATATAACAAAAAGAGAAAGAGGGCAAGCACTGACCCTTGGGGAACACCAGTGGTAAGTTTTCATGGTGCAGACATAGATCATTTTAAATATCAGCTGTCATTGCATTTACATTGGCAGTCAATGGCATTTCCCTTCTCCTGTAATATTCTCCTGTTATTTTATTGCCAATGCAGGGAGGGCAGGCCATTGTCTCCAGCCAGCAGTTAACCACCACATTCACATTGTTTCCTGGAAATAAACACAACTGAAAGAACATTAACTAACTACCAAACCAGAGTTATGGAAAAATGTATACTGCAGCTGGAACTAAAGTTTAGAAGTTCAGAAGAGGGTCTCCAAAACTGTGGCATCAAAAAAGTGGTGTTGGTCATTACAAAAGAATTGCATTTATCACATATTAACAAATATTTAAAGAGGGACAGGCTGACAGAGTGTGAGAGATTGCAGGAGAGAGAGAGAGAGAGACAGAGAGAAAGAGAAGAAAGTGGAGAAGCAGATAACAACAAAGAATTGAATATAAAAGATGAAAGGAGAAATAAGGTGAAAGGTCAAGTACATTCCATCACCTCCACTTGACTTACTGAGACGCAACAATGAGCCAAGGAACACACACACACATACACACACACACTCATGTACATGCTTATTCACTTTTTACGAATGAGTATCCGGCGAACGAGTGGCTTATTCATCCTTTTAGGTAAAAGTTGGTGTGTCTATTAAACCAGGGCAGTGATGAGCTGTCAAACTTTCTTTACTCTCTCTTTTTTTTCTCTCTCTCCCTCTCTCTCTCTCTCTGTGTGTGACTGTCCATTCCTCATTCTTGGCTAAAAAGGACAGCATCAGGGGGCCCATTCCTCTTTCACTCTGTCTAAAGAGCATCTTCTCATTTACACTGATCACCAAGGCCACCAAGAGAGGAGCTACAGATTGGACCGATGGATCTCAGCCAACTCCACACACATAAACACATACACACATACTGCCATTGAGTCCCATCACACTTAGAGCCCTCACAAATCCAGCTTCCCTGACATGGTTAGGTCAGCCTAGATAAAGAGGATCCATTAGGGCCATGGACAGATGGGACAAGAGAGAGAGGGAGAAAGGGAGAGTGTGTCAGTGTGACCATAACTCTCCAGCAGAAAGTTTTTGTCGTCGTCGAGCACTCGCATAAGTGTTTTGTATCAAATGGCTTTTAATTAACGGCACCCGTTAATGATCTAATTTGCATAGACGGCCCATTTAGACAGAGCCAGTCTCAGGGGTCCTCTCTTTCATTCTTTCCATCATTCATTCACTTCCACGCTCACTCTTTTTTGATCTTGCCCCCTCCTCCCTCATTCTCTCTCTCTCTCTCTCTCTCTCTCTCTCTTATACACACACATTGTTTCCTTCCCTCTCTCTGTTTCCTTTTCCTTTCCTCACTCTCTTGTTCATATCATTTTTGTTTCTTTGTGTCTAAATCACTCCATCCCATTCCAGCTCTTACCCCTTTCAGTTTTCTTCCTCACTTTCTACTCGTCTCTTTCTCCCTCATCCCTTCCTTCATCCTGGCCTTCTTTGTTCTCCTTGTGCACTATATGGATAAAAAATATTGGGACACCTGACTATTACACTAACAGGGACTTTAGTGCCATTGCATTAATATATATATGGACTTTATTATGGAGTTGTTCTCACGTTGCGTCTATAACAGCTTCCATTCTTCTTGGGAGGCTTTTCACAAGAATTTGGAATTTTTGTGGGAATTTGTGCCCATTCATTCTGTAGAGCATTTCTGATGTCAGGCACTGATGTTGGATGAGAAGTTCTGACACATAATCTCTGCTCCAGTTTATCCTAAAGGTGTTGGATGGGTTTGAGGTCAGGGCTCTGTGTGGGCCAGTCAAGTTCTTCCACACCAAACTCATCCAATCATGTCTTTAAGGACCTTTCTTTGGCGACTGAGGCACAATCATGCTGGAATAAAAAAGGTTCTTCCCCAAACTGTGTCCACAAATTTGGAAGCTTTTCCATGCCAAATGCATTAGGATTGCCCTTCATTGGAAGAAAGGGGCCACCTGAATTCAATTATTAAGAGATGTGTCTTAATACCTTTGTGTATATAATGTATCTGTATGCAGTAACAAGTCCACTATTTTCAACCCATTTGTGTCAAGCGGTTTCTTAGCCTTTTAATAATGTTTGATGATTTTCTTGTATTCTTTATCTATGTCTGGTTCTCTGCTTCATTATCTCCAAAGTAGATGCTGGTATACTCTGCTCAACTTTTAATGGTGGGTCATGTCATGCAATAATTCTTCAACCAGGGAGAGTATTATTTGTTCATGTCTGTGTTTTAGATATGTTAATTACTAGGGCTTCATCGATATGCATGTAGGTAATGTTCTAAACTGGGAGTAGACAGATCGATAGATGCTGATTGGTCATAATTCAGGCCCCTGGACTGGTTACATCATGGCAAGATGGATGTGTTTATCATTAGCCATGCACTTAGAGGCCTTGTGCAGAATCAGCCAAGAATCGGCCTTATAAACAGCTGCATGCCTCCAACAATAACCACATGTATGCATAGACAATAATCTGTATTCAAAAATCTAATAAATTTGGAAAAGTTGGAGGGAGAGAAGCATTTATACTTCTAATCCACACTACTAGAGAAACATTTTAACTCCACAGACCTTAGCCTAGTCTTTTCAATAAGGAAGTTAATTTCTCCATTCTATGCAAAAGTGGAAGTTGTCTTCATTCATAATTGATTTAAAATAAAACTGGAAGACTTGGGATTGTCTCCGATAAGCTTTTCCAATACCAAAAAGATTCACTGCGATCTGTCACATAAAAAGCAAGCCTTCTGTACCTGTAAAGTCTTGCAAGGTCTAATAAGTAGTAGAACAGTATAAAATGTAGCCAACAAACTTGAGTAGCTTCAGTTATTAACAGTAGTAACTAAATAAACAAAGGCTAGTTGTCATATTTCTCAGCCACTAAACTACACATGCCAGGGGTGCTTGAGTGATCATGTTATTACAATATTTACATATTATTTTGGTAGATTTGTATATTATTTTACTCCTACTCAATTACGTACTACTTCTACTGCTAGAGTTGAAATGTTACAATGTTCACCTTAAAAGAAAAACATGCGTGGCTCTTAATGATATTATAAAAAAATGACAATTTTAATGTTTATATATTTAAATGTATACACTCCGCACTTTTGTTTTTAATATCACTACATAGTTTCCATGTAATGTTTTTCTGTGTAAATCCTGCTATTTGCATACTGTATTACACCACTGAGACATCAGCAATTGTTATCATGCCTCTAAACCAGTGGTTCCCAAACTTTTTTCCTAGAAGCCCCCCCACTTGCCTGTGTCTAAGACAAGCCAGACCTCACAACCCCAACTACTACCCGTATAAACGCACAAAATGTGATTAATAACTTTTGAATTGCAAAAAATAATCAGCGGTTTTTGTTCTTATACTGTTGCATACATACACATACACACATACACTTTTATGTTCATCAGATTTTATTGATTTTAATATTTTGATAACCTCAGTGCTGACAAAATTGTGCGCACCCCCTGCGAAACCCCCTCCCCACCAAGGCGGGCCCGGACCGCAGGTTGGGAACCACTGCTCTAAACCACTTCAGTTCAGTGCCACGTGTTAATAGGACCATGAATAATCCTATGCTAACAGAAGCTACTTTTTAGAATTCATGATTGGTAATGTTAGCATTATAGCTTATGGTATCGCTAAAGGCTATCATGATTATTCTTATTGCTACTAGGGTTTGATTTTTCTTGTCCTGGGTGACCTTTTCGCAACAAAACAAAGTCTCCATCAGTGACAGCAATGGTGGGATCATTTGTCCGTATTTTCTGAATCCATGTTCTTCGTTCATTTGTAGTTATTTAAGAAAGATGTTGGGTTCTACACTAGAAATCATGGAGGTCCAGTCTTTCCTTTGTAGGCCAGTTGCAGTTTTTCTTACATTTCTATGCATTATTTTAACAAAAACTATTTATTTAAACTCTTCATTGGTTTCTGGGAAGGTTTAGGATTGCTTTTAGAATTTTACTTTTAAATTATTAAGCTTTACACGGTGAGGCACCAAAATATCTGTACGAACTGCTGACTTACATTTACGGCATTTAGCAGACGCTTTTCTTCCATTTCTTCTCCATGGAGCAACTTGGGGTTAAGTGTCTTAATCAAAACCCCCGCGACCATCAAACCCACTAGGCCACCCCTCCCCCCGACCAGCTAACTGTTCATATGGGTGGGTGGCCTAGTGGTGAGGGGTTTGCCCTTTTGATTAGAAGGTTGTGGGTTTGAATCCTAGGACTACCAGTGTCATCACTGAGATTCCCTTGAGCAAGGTACCATCCCCACACTCTGCACCCCACTGGTTCACTTGGTGAATAAGTTAAATTAATCTTGAACTGTGTGCTATGCTGTGGTGTGTTCACACATGACTGTAAGGGGCCATTTTACTAGATCTTTAAGGTACTCTAGTCAGAATGTTTTAAAGACAAAGACCCCTAGGACAAGATTGAGGTGGAAAATTAAAAGTCGCTTTGGTTACACATGCCCCAAGACTGATCTGCTGCTAATGATCTGCTGCTAATATGGCAAGCTTTTATACTTTTTTAAGCGAATGTGTATGCGTGCATTGGGCAATTTACATTTTCTGTAAAACACTTTGTAGTATCCCTTTCAAAAGTGCTATATATATAAACTTTTACTTTTCATTAACCATGAAGCACACACTGAAAAATAGACCAAACTTATAGACAGTAAATCACTCTTGTTTGCCTGAGAAGGGAGGTGGCAATCTGAACTATATTCCTTTTCTGTATGTATTTTTCTGCTTAAAATCCAAGCAAAAAACTAGTGCTTGACAAAGTACTGGGCCTAGAGTTAGAGCCTCAGTGAGGAATTACTGAACGATGCTTATGCTAAACCTACTTTACTCACAGTGGTATAAAAATGATGTACATTTTACTGAATGCTTTGTTGTTGTTTAAGTCTCTGGCAGTACTGAAAACAGGTCTCTCAATGGTTCATCGCTGTTAACAAGGTTGGACACACTTTAGGGAATGTTTGCAAAAATTCCGTTCAATGCTATGAGAAATTGTAACACAATCTTGTTTATTTGCTACATTACATTAAATTACGAACTAAATTTGAGTTATTACACATTCTCCCTGAGAGTTTCTCCTGGGTTCTCTGGTTTACTCCCACATTTTAAAGACAAGATAGGTGTTACTGTGTTTGTGTATGTTTGTGTGTATGTTTGTCCTTCAATGGAAAATAGTCTCATTAGATTGCATTTCATGTAGATACGTGCCCATGAACCTTTACATCTTACACACATTGTTCATAATGCTGGAACACATATGGTTTACTTCCTCCTGTTAAATTAGAGTGTAGTCTTTAGTCCTTTTTGTACTTTAGTTTATTAAAGTATCGGAACATAATGCTTGTGTTTAATTCTAAAATTATGTCAAATGAAAGTAAAGTTTATGTTTTTTCTGTTTGTTCTTTCGCCTTGTTTTATTGTGTTCTCTCTCTCTCTCTCTCTCTCTCTCTCTCTCTCTGTGTGTGTGTGTGTGTATGTGTGTAAAAGTCAGTCATCATGGGGTATGGGTCATTAAGTCTGTGTCCTTTGTTTTGTCAGTTTGTTTTGGTGGGGTCTGCTGTACTGAGTAAAATCAGCCAAGCTGAAAATTGTCTGCAGCACACACACACACACACACACACGCCCTGGGGTGGTAGGGCTGTCCACTTCCTCTTATTCCAGCCACTTCACTCAAGATTGATCACAGATCACCTCTCTCTGTATCTCTCTCTCTCGTTTTATTAGTGACATTTATTCTGCAGATTAAAACCCGACTACCAGTTATTCTACAGCATACAATATAAATCAAAATATGTCACTTCTAACTACCCTAATTGAAGCCTTCTTGTCCTTCTTTTCATTTCCTCCATCCCTTGTTCTCTCCCCTAATGGAAAATGCTTTCACCTGGACAAATGTGGCGAGGACGCTGGCCTGGCAGCAGTGCATTGTGGGGGAACCCCCGGCCTCCTGCTGAGACCCAATGTGAGCACTTGGAATCCGCCAATGGACTTTACATTGTTGCCGAGCAGCAGAACCAGTTACCGCAGTGCTTTGAAGTGTCGCCAGTCGCAACGCAGATTTAAAATATATGCACATGTCCATATAAAAAAAAAACTGTGTGTGTGTGTGTGTGTGAGCACCTCATTTAAGTTAGGAGTTAATAGTGGGGGAAATGTGAGGAGTGTGTACTATTTTAGCACTGCTTCTTTATCACACACACACACACACACACACACAAACACAGAGCTGTTTCAACTTATCTCTGTTTATTAATTAAACAGAAATATATTAAACAATTTCTCTTCCATTGAACAATTCAAATTACCATAAACATTCTTTTATATTTTAATAATCTCTAAAAATAGTTTACACGGTTTATACTACATTTAAGTCATTTATCAGGCGCTTTTTATCCAAAGCGACTTCTGTTCCCTAACTACAGGGGACAGTCTCCCTGGAGCAACATGGGGTTAAGGGTCTTGCTCAGGGACCCGGTATTATTATATAATAATAATAATAATTTTACAGATTACTATTTTGAATATATAATTTAATGTTATATAATACACTATTACCTTGATGCTGAAATTAGTAATGAAGATGCTTAATGTTTTTAGTATACTAAATTACTAAATTCTAAAATATTAAAAAGCTAAAATAGCATAAACACCTCAGAAATCACAAATGTGGTAACACTAATAGTTTCATTTAAATGTTATTTAGATTGGGTTGCTGAAATCATGTTTAAAAATGTTAAAATGTAATAATGTATGCAGTATAGCATAGCAGTATCTGTCCAAGACTATGGACTGCAAGACATACTATAATTTTATATTAGATTTTTTTTTTTGCTTTAGTAAATAAATACACTGTGATGCACTAAAAGATAAAATACCTCCAAAAATTAATTATTTGAGCAGTCATGCTCATAAACAGCCTTTATGGGAGAAGCTGTATTGAGCAGAACAAGACAAGATAAAGAGAGACCTAATAACTAAAGGTACAGTCGACAAAGGTTTTAGTAATAATACAAAAGCTGCTGTTGAAACTAAAAAGGCAAATATGCCTGAGAAATCACAAATATGGGACAATAAGGAAAGTGCTTAATGACATGATGATTTAATAAACTAAAAAGTTCTCCTACAGAATGCGGAGGAATTATATAGTCTTATGGCCACAGGTAGAAAGTCCTGCAAGTTTTATCGTCACATACAGAAAACAATGCAGCATCATTACCCATAATTAAATTCTTAGCCTCATGTTGCCCTCCAACTTTAAATAAACATAAATAGATATGTAAGATTTAAGATTTCTGTCTCATGAAGCACCACACTGACCACCAATTAATGTTACACAAGCATCACAGTAGCATCACTTTTTCACTTGTCTGAAAATGATAAGTACTTGAACTTTAATGAGATGTTCGCACAATCGTAGTTGACAATTGAGAAATGTCCCATTTAAAAGAAGGCAAAATCTTTTTACTGGGCAGTAATAAGAGTAGTGTGTGTGTGTGTGTGTGTGTGTGAGTGTGGAAAGCTAAGAGGAACCGGTTGAATGCGAAGCTGCTTGAATTTCACAACATGTAATTAGGGTCTGAACAGAGAGGTTAAAGCAGAGAACTTGGTGAAATGTGTGCGTGTGTGTGTGTGGTGAGAGAGCGAGAGAGAGAGAAAGAGAGAGAGAGAGAGAGAGAGAGAGAGACCAAAGGTCACTTCACCATTCCCCTTTTCCTGGTCTAACTAACCTCAGTGCCAAAAAGAATATCAGAATCTCTTTTATTCGCCATTCTCACTTCTTCTTCCTTCACCATCTTTTTCATCCTGTACCTGTTCATAAAAAAACTTTAGGCTTACATATCTGCCACATTTCTATCTATTGAAAGAAACATTGTATGGACATTTCATGATTAATGGACCAATGGCTAGAAATATAAAATCTTATTTTAAATTAAAATCCTTGCGAAATTAGTTTAAAACGTTTAAAAATGGCCAGACTCTCTCTCTCTCTCTCTCTCTCTCTCTCTCTCTCCCTCTCTCTCTCTCTTTCTCAGATTTCTCTCTCTCTGTCTCTGCTCTCTCTCATAGTCTTTCTCTCTCTGTCCAGATGTTGGGGTTGGACTGGAAATGATGCGGTGTGTCTTTTTGCAGAGACTGTCATTTAATTGTCATTGCGTTTTCTCTTATAAATGTGTAATTGAGGCGCTTGAGGCAAGCGCGCGACTGTCGGCTGTAAAAGGCTGGGAATAGGCTTTATAGGGAGCGACTATGAGCCTAATTACAGCCTGCAGGCAAGGGGGGGGGATCTACAGAATAAAGGGTGTGAGAGGGAGAGAGAGAAGGAAATAAGGTAGATGTATGTGTTAAGAGACAGAGACAGTGTGTGTGTGTGACAGAGAGAGAGAGATAGAGAGAGAAGTAAGTTATAAGAGATTATGAAAGAGAACTAAATAACAAGCAACTTTTTTTCATTTTGTGTGTGTGTGTGGGGGGGGGAGTGTGTGTGTGTGTGTGTATAAGGGTGACATTTAGAGAGACCCTTGTGTCTACTCGGGTTTCTGAATGAGTTGCTTTCTCCTTAATGAAAACGTGTGTGTTTCTGGATCACTGATATCCTGAGGTTAATTGCCTGAAACACTGTGTGCGTGTGCGCGCATGTGTGTGTGTGTGTGTGTGTGTGCGTGTGTGTGTGTGTGTTTTTGTGTGTGTGCTAAACACTGAACTGTGCTTGGTGTTACATTCCTTCTCACTTGAGGGATTTAAGGTTTAAGTGGAAGAGAGCCAAAAGGCAAAATATACATGTATGCATGTGCATTTGAGTGTGCATGTATGTATGTGTGTGTGTGTGTGTGTGTGTATGTGTGTGTGTGTGTATGTGTGTTAGAAGCACATATGTGAGACCATTCTATACCCACTTATTCTGATTGAGAGAGAGTGCAGGAAATTTGTTGAGTTCAATAAGATTTACATTTTGATGGTCATTTTAAATGCCCCACCAGCTGGCTTGGAATAAATCAGGAATAAGTGTCTACAATGTGTGTGTGTGTGTGTGTGTGTGTGTGTGTGTGTGTGTGTGTGTGTTCTTAGCAATGATAAATGATAGTGTTAACAGTAGATAACTCTCCAGCAGATTGAGCTCAGATCAAGGCCAGACTCTGTAAATCCCACCTGAACACAGTTTTGTTTCAGTTGCACTAGTGTCACTAGTGAGTGTGTATGTGAACATATTGTGGATGGTTTGTGCACACAGACACACTTATACAGTAATGCCTCAGTTTTATGCTGGATCAGCATTCACAGATTCAGTTTAACGCTGAGAACCGAATTGTATCACTGCCACCAGTCCAGGAGGTGGCGGTAATACACTGAAAAGTTGTCAACCACCATAAAAAGAAGAAGAAGTATCCTGCTGCAGCATGCAACATGACTGTTCTGTGTCTTGTCATCATATTTTAGTGTTTTAACCTCCCCCTCCCCAATTTTAAACAGTCATCTTAGTTTATTTAATATTAGTAAGCTGTGCTCTCTACATATGGGTAGAGAGAATTATTTCAATGATTCTTATGTGTACAACTCTTTGCACACTGGTAATGCTAACGACTAGGGGCTTAGCACCAAATTCTGGGCCCAATGCACAAGCAGTGACCATGGGCCCCTGTAAGCTCAAGGTTCTCAACTACCTACAACTAACCTTACTACTAATCTAAGAACTCTTATATGTATAACAAAATAAGCCTTATTACACAACTTCTCTGAATTTCTGTTTTATTAGAAGATTGCCTAAAAGTTCACAGTAGATGCCACCAAAACATTATAGGCCTGCTAAAATTATGTGCTTTCATTTTAAACTGCAGTAGAGGCTCACCTTGCCTTAAGTCCACAGTATCAGATTATTTTTTTAAAAAATTTGTATACTATATATATATCATATTTTATATTTCTAGATAGTGTAGTAATTTATTCTATTCTATTGTTTTGCTGTTTTTTACCTTTGTACTCTCCAGTTTCTGCAATGACAAAGCTGTCACGGGGCACGCTGATACGCGTTGCCCCGGAGCTACCTGGAATATAACCAGAACCAGACCAGACCAGAGACCAGGGAGACGTTCTCAGGTTC
>JBBPDH010000001.1:22303744-22320054 GCA_037974565.1 Clupeocharax schoutedeni
AAAGAACAACACTCTCTGGAGTCCTTTAACAAAATAGTGTATTAAAACAGAGACTGGCAGCCCATATTTTAAATCACCGAAAAATTCTGTCCCTTTGTGGAATCACACTCTCTAGAAATGTTGGCATTCCATGCTTTACAAAGGGCTTTCCTAGTGTCTTTCTTATGGGGGTTTCCACTGACTGGTACCAGCTCGGCTCGGTGCAACTATACTTGCTTTTTTACTTGTTCTGTATCTGAAATCTGAACGTTAGCATTAGTGCTAGCATTAGCATTAATGCTAACTAACTGTAACTTTGCTTCTTTAAGTCTTGTCTGGTGCCATTTGACTCCGTTTTGTGGCAGACAGTCTCAAACCAAGAAATAAAACACCTCTGATTCCATCCCCATGCTGGCAATTGTAATGATGCAGTGTTGTTTACCTCAGCTTGGAGACCCCGGCACGGATTGTTTCTCAGAATGTTTGGTTTCTATAGCAACCAGTTATTGTGGAAAACTGAACGAAGCCAAACTGAAGGAAGTAGAACTGAACTGGACCAAACCGAGTGGGTACCAGTGAAGAGCCCGCTTTTAGATATATGGAAATAAAATGCGCCCACACTAGAGACAAGTTGACTGTAATCCAGTCTGGTGCGTGCAGTCTGCGGTTGTTGATTACGTCATCACTGTTTTTGGTCAAGTTAAAAAAATATTTCGTCCGACACCGAAAATGCATTTTTTTGGGTGCCATTTTCGGCTGAAAATTTTCGGTGGCCGAATATTCGGTGCATCCCCCTAATAATAATAATAATAGATTTGATTTATATTGCAATCTCAAAGTGCATACAGACAGAAAATTACAAATTAAAAGACAGAATAAAAAATCTAGAGAAGTAAAGACATGAAATATTAAAATACAGCAAGCAATTAAATAGTTGCTGGACTGAAAAAGCTGAGCCCTGTCATTGAACAGTCATTCAGGGATTTAGTTGGATGCCATTGTCGTGGTCTGGGGGAAGGGTAAACCCCCAGGACCGCGAACTGCCTCGGGGAAAGGAGCAGGCGTCGAAACAATGATCCATTTCAGGAGTTTTATTTAAACTCAGGCAGGTACATGAAATAAGGGTAAGGGAAAATGAGGACAATAACCGACAAAGCAAAGACATAAACGCAGACCTTAAATACACAGAACTAATGAGGGGAAAGACAGAACACCTGAACAGAAGTGACACGTAGCACACGGACAAAAACTACAAAAGACTACAGAAACCAAGTGTCAAAATAAAAGCCCAAACAGAACGGGGAAAAATAAACAGAAAAGTGGCCTCTAGCGGCCATCAGCCATGACAGCCATTCTTCTTTCTTTCTCTTTCGGCTTTTCCCTTCAGGTGTCGCCACAGTCTCATCTGTCTCCATTTAGTATGGAGGACACCATTAATAGCAAGTAAATTAAGTCTGTTTGTTTGGGTTTTGGTCATGTTAAATTTTCTATTTTTCAGTTCACAATTAATCATTTTCCTCTTAAAGCAGACAGCTTTCACTGATTTTAGTGTAGTTCTGGTTCAATCTTGTGTAGTTTTTCCACAAAAAGGGCTGATTCTTGTTCTGTTTTTTTCAGGCATCATTGCCACTGTATTTTAGGCATCAGTCTCATACACAATAAAAATCGATGGATTTATTAGACAATTTATTAACTAGTCCAACAAGAGCTGTTCTGCACTGATATGCTTGTATAATGGTTTGCTTGTTTGAGTCCGTTCAATTTGTCTTTAGAAATTGTAATTTTACTCTGAGGTCACAATGTGAACCAGTTGTAAAAGGATTATCACTATAATAGGTGAGTAAGAATTGTATGCTAAATTTTAATAAATACATAAAAAATGATTTATTTCAATGCTCAGTTTTTTGCTTGCGGTTGCACAAGGCCAATTTGTACCTAAAAATGTTTGCAGTTCAGTGCCAACTTTGGGAGCATGCAAAAAAAACTAAGTAAAGTTGTTTGGTTTTTTGGGGGGTGATGTTTGGTTTTGGGGGGAGGGGGTGATTAAAATGTTTGACTAGTTTTTAAATGACCCCTGAATAATTGGCACTAATTACACAGCTCGTGTTGAAACTTTGATAGTGTTTTTTATATTCAAGCTGGAGATGTGACCAGATTTTATCAAGCACACGGGGACTTCCAACACGTCCACACACCAGCTTGCGTCATGTGTCCAAGAGGCTGCGCTAAAATTGCAGTCAAAGAATAGAAGACAAACAAATGTGCAGTGTTTTACACCCTCCCATATGCGCGCGTACGAATTCCTAATGTGGGAGAGTTCGCAGATATACATCTCTGCCCCAGCCTTAGCGTTTTGGGTTTGTTTTTACTCACCAACTAGCGGCCCAAATGGCGCGGCACTCGCCGAGGCGATTTTCTCCCCCCGGCCTTCTCTCAATGTTATCACTGCTGCCATGTTTGACAGCACTACTTCAAACGGCAGGTCCTCAGGGAACACGTGAAACCAGAGGAGGAGATATGGTAATTCTCTCTGGCGTGAAGAGAGGCTCGACGATAGAACTGCTTCACTGACACTTCACGCGCCATTGCAGCGCAAAAGTGGCCTGGATCCCATGTGACTTCTGCCCGGGAAAAAAAATCCCCTGCCTTACTGTCAGGGCACACAAGCAGCTCTGGTCCCTCGCCTGACCATTTTGATAATCCTGCACTTCTTAAGCACCCGGGATTTGTGGTATAATTCCATCATTGTTCTTCTTCTTGTTATTGATACCTTGCATAACCCCATGTCTGCTTGTTCTGTATGAGGGTGTCTTAACCTGGAATCACGATCCCAGCATGGCCCAAAAACGCGAGAATATTACAAACATACCTCAAAAAATAATTTTGATGAGGACCTACAGGCTCTGATGAATGCCACAGAAGATATGCTAATATAAAACAATGAATTTCTTACTGTAGAAGTGACTTGACTGATCATTCAACTTTAAGCACTTGCATAATAATAAGCTGGGCATTTTCTGATAGGTATCACTGTGTAAGAGCAGATAAAGAAAAAAATTAAGAGTATGAGGAAAATATGATGAGCAGGATCTACACAGATGGACAAAGGAGATCTATGATTGGAATGTCCTTAGAAGAATGGGGTTCAGGGACTTGTATACTACTCTTCAAGCTTTCTTTCTCATGAGGTGTACTTGAATTGCCTTGCAGTGCTGTGTTTGTCTTTGGGGAAGTAGGCTAGAAAGTATTTCAGTATCGCTTATTACAGAAAGTTGTCCTGTGAGCTGGGCCAAACCATTTCTGAAATGATGCAGTGGCAAATCTCTTCTCTACAGAAGAACCTCACAATCATGTCAGTTATAGATTGTGATGCAATTGGTACTCCAGAGCATGATCTTTTATGTAACTTCTGAAAAATCCATTCTGATTCTTCTGACTCACTTTGGAGCCGTTTTGCAAGACCTGAAGCAAAGTGTGTTGTAGCAAAACATTCTAGACATCAGGCTTGGCTTAGGTTCTGGTCCACAATGGAAACCCAATCAAGGGGACATTTTTGAGTATAGTATCTAAAACCAGTGCAGAATGCGCCATTTAAATATACATTTTATGGCCCGTACTGATTGCTGACTGGCGGCACGTGGTCAGGACAGTAAAACTAAATCCATCGTGAAGGCTGTTTCATGTCAAGCTCTGCACGATGTCAAGAATGCAGAGGGAGAGCTTTCTAACTTTTAGTGCTTTCACGGCAGCCAGATTTAGTCATTTATTTTTGGGTATGTTTTTGACAGACAGTTGTGCCATGAGAGTGTGTGTGCATGTGTGTATGTGTGTTTTTGGCATGTTGGCAGATTAAAGTCATGGTGTGTAACACTGTGGCCACCCAGCGCTTGCTGGATGGATGGCCCTCGGAGGCCTGTTTGACTTGTGTCAGGTGTCTGTGTGTGTGTATGGATGATCTCTGAGGCCCTGGCTCGACTTGAAACAGGTGTGTGTCGTCCCTGGGTGAAGGCTTTGCCTGATAAACATTATTGGAGAACATCTGTCGGCTGTCACAACATGGGGCAGCCGGAGAAGCCCCCCATCCATCAGTCCAGGGGCTCCAGGGTCTCTGCCTGGTCGTCCTACCTGTGGTGACGGTCTGGTGCACTTGAGAAATGCTTTAGGGACTGGGCTATGATCGCAGGGCGTGTGTACACACACTGTTCCACTCAGGTGAGCTGTCAGGGGTGACAGGTAACCTCCTTCTGCTCTACCTCACCCCTTCGGTAGAGACTGGCCTTAACACTGACCTATCCTCAATCAAACCCACACACACACAAACACACACACACACACACACACAGACCTCACATCCATTGTAAAGTTCTAAAAGCCCTTAAAAGGGAGTTCTACTGTTTTTTTGTGTAATTAGTTTGTTAGGATGTAAATAGCCATTCTAAGTGATTTGATGTGAAATGTTTCATTCTAGAGAAACTTGCCGGGTTGGAATTCTTCACAGAGCTGGTGAGACTAATCAGATGTCCAGAATTTAAGGCTATTTATTTATTTTCAGTGTAAAAGAAAAAAGTAGACAAATGAAACCTAGACAACTAAAGGTAAAATGTATGTTTTCAGTACTATGATCATTGAGTCCAAGCTTATTTTAAATCCAAATAACAATTAGATTCTTCAGCCCATAAGACCTTATTCAATTTCTCATATTTTTGTCTATTTTCTTTTCTCTGGAATGGCATTTCAGACCTAATAAGGATGCGGTCCTCATCCCAAAAGTAACACCAGTAGATTTCTTCAGATTTGAGTGGGGCATGACTTTATCTCAAAGTAAAAAGCTGTAAGTAGTTTATCTGATGGTGACATTTTCGGTGGTCTAGGACGTCGATAGCTAGGACTCCTCCAGTCATGTAATACCACTGACACTGGAAGAGAGCACTGACTGCCATTTCTGTCAGCTAGTAGATTCTAGCAATGACTAGCATAGAACTGATTAGAGGAGAGGGAGAGACATCCACACACCCAAAGAGAGCAATGCAATGGATGGCTGCTGCACCAATTAAAATCAAACTCACAATCCCTCTATAATAGAGAAAGTTGCACCACTTGACCTGGAAAAGAACTTAAACAAATGAATGGTATTGTACTTTTGCACAATGCTGGATACTGAATGCTGTTTTCTGTTCTTTACTGGGGTGAGTGAAATACTACACAAAACCATTTCCTCTCCACGATTAGTCACAGAATTACTCTGCTATCTCAGACAGTGTAGGTTTGGAGGACTGCCTGATTTCACTACATTAAAGCATATTATGTCTAAAGCCAAAGTGCTGTACAAGTCAGGCAACACATGAAAGTTATCTACTTGCTACTGCTTGGATGACTTTAAGTAGTTTAAACTTTGATTTTACTCACCAGCCAACGGCCCAAATGGTGTGTCACTCACCTAGGCTATTTTCTCCCTCTGGCCTCAATGCTCATTTGTTTTAAACTCATTAAAGTGCTGCACAGAAACACAGGTAGCAGTGAAAAGGTAATGATATGGAACGTGTTGTGATTTTAGCATGCAGTGTACATCAGGCATTCTACCTAACTTAATAAACCAAGTCCCAGAGCCTAAGAATTACTGAAATAAAATAAAATCTTTCCTGCACTACATACCTTACGCATCAAAACAGAGCATCTAAGGCTAGAGCCTATGAGCAGGCAGCTATATCACCTTTCATTAACATCTTTAACAAAAATTGCATAGTCATGCAACCCCTAATAGAGACTGATATTTTTAGAACTGCAAATTAAACCATGGCTATGAGGTTAAAGTGCCTAATGTCAACTTAATTTAAGGGTTTTTACACTTAAGTATTTTTATACTAGGCAAACCACACAGGCATCGATTACTTCCCTAATATCCATGAACCCAACACTTTATGAGACCATGACTGCACCACTCATCCTTAAACAAAGCATGTGGTTCAATAGATGTTCTAAGACCCCAGGCACCTTCCTTGGCTATATTTTGCTTGTGAAATGCTCCTCAGTAGGGTTTTCCATGTCCAGACAAGTACAGTCCAGAACAGTACACTGTTTTTGCACTCAAGTTTTTAAAAACACAGATATTATAAGATGCTTGAGAAGACTGGTTTTGTTCATTTATTGTGATTCACAACAAAACTCACAACGATAGCCTGCTTTAGGGGTACAGGTCTTTCTCACAGAGAGTTAAGCTTCAATTAGGTTAGGTCTGAGTAGTGTTAAAGCTCTTCTGCTCTAAACAACACCAACAGAAGTGGCCTGTGGAGGTGGTGTGTTGTAGTGCTTTAATGGCTTTATTTTACAAAAGTGAGAAATGTAGGATCATAAAACAGCCAGCTTTAACAGCAAAGGGCTACTACTAACCATGTCCCAGATACAGAAAGTACTGATCTCATAGAACTGGAAATAACTATGTTGCCAAGATGACTGCAGAGTGGACAAAATTTCATGTAAGAACTTCAGTCAGGCTCTGTTATGGACTTCAGCGGCTGCAATTAATTCACTTTAAATTCAAAATCAGTTCTACAATGTCATGGCTTCTACTATAGTTGTTTGAAGTATAAGCGATTAAACACTACTCATGTCTACCCAGAAAGGTCTGTTGATACTTCTTTTGCTCTTCATATTAAAAATGAATAGATTTTAGAAGTAAATCTAAAATCAACTTTAGATTTTTGCTAGCTGTTTAGCACAAACTATTAATGTAACAATACAGAAACTGAGAACCATCAACTGAACTTCCATGAAAAAGGATCTATGTATATATGAACCTCCTCTTTGGAGTAAAAAAATGCCAGTAAGTCTCCAATTACTTATTGACTTTATGGTACATCAGTTGCAGGATTAGTACAAGGACTAAAAACACATTTTCTTGAAAAAAAAAAAAAGATTTAAATTCAAAACACAGATTATTCATCATTGTAGCACCATTTTACTCAGCGTTTGATCAGCGAGACAGTATTTGAGTTTCGCGACCCCCCGACATAAATAGAAGTAAATACAAGCTATTCCAAAAGATACAAATGCTCTTCCCTCACATCTCATTTTTACAGCAAACAAAGCCTTTTTTGTTTAAACTACAGTACGAGTGATGGCCATTTGTACAGATTAGAGCTGTTTGGCATGTGAGCTTTGGTGGATCACTGATCTTCAGCGACTTGAGTTTTCGTTTACACCAGTCCAGTTCGGGCCGACAGTTCGCTTTTAACAATTTACACAAAGGCCGTCGAACTAATGGTTGTTGTAACTGGATATTTACGCATCTCCTCCAGCGCTTTGGGTGCGCTGTCACAGAAATCACATCACAGGAAATACATAAGGACCTCCAAATCCACACTCGTGCTCAACTGGATAGAGCAGACAGTTTTAAATAAGTCATCCTTATCGCACAAAATATTTGTGATACTTCTTGCTGTACAAGATATGAAAACCATTAAACACCGTTTAGATCATGTGACCTTATAATGGACAGATCTACAGTAGTGCATTTAGCAGTTCATCATAAAGCTCTGAAAGACCAAGCCCCCCTGAGTGTGCTCTGCTAGGGAAAGATCATGTTTAAGGGTTATATTAGTGAAATGCTTTTAGTCCCTTCAATGGTTTGCAGTGGTTGAGGTTGCACGCTTGTGTCCTGTAATAGAGGAAAGCGGTTGGACTTTGTGGGATGCTTGGCTCATACTGAACAGAATGCATAGAGATGTATGCACGCATGAAAGCACGCCTTCTTGGAACGGAAATGTTTTGTTTTTTTTATACAGCCAAATAATTTTCAAATCTCGGTCCAAACACACGCACAGTAAAAACCTAGAACATACACATATACTCAAACAAACACACAGACTCCCTCACTGGTGAACTTTTGTTGTTTTGTGTTTTGTTGTTGTTTAACATCTTGTTCTTATTCTTCTGGATCACCTTCATTTAAAAAAAGCTTGTGCTCTACACACATGAGACAAAAAGTTGCTTTTAGCTGTCCATTCCTGTGTATACTTGTGGTATTGTGCTACACACCTTGTCGCCTCTTTAGTGGTAAAGAGAGCACAGCAGAATCTGCAGAGAGAGAGAGAAAGGGCATTAATGAAGTTCATAATCAATACATTGCCAATGATAAAGAAAGTTTTAAGAGGGATGAAGACATAATCATAAAGGATACAGAGGAGTTGACGTCTAGCCCAGGACTGGAGTCAGGTACTGGTGCTTTAAGAGAATCCTCTCCGGATACCCACCCCAGGCCTAGTGCTCAGGGTCACCTGAGCCTTAGGCCTAGGAGTATATATAGACCTAAGAGACGTTCTCTCAGTGCGAGCCCTGCCTAGGTACCAAACGTTTTCCTGTTTTCTTTTATGTATTGCCTTGTTTCTCTTGTTTCTCAGACCTTTTTTTCTGGATATCCGGACTGCTCTTTCTGCCTTGTGAACTTGTTTTTCATTGCTTTGGAGAGGACTTTTGCAACGTTTTTTGGACTTTGCATCTTGCATTCAGTATTGGAATAAATGTGCTTAGTGTTTTCTGCATTTGGGTCCATATCTGAGTATCACTACAGAGAGACTGAGAACCAAGGGCATTAAGCTGTAAAAACAGACCTTTTCAAATATATTGTTTTGAAAACCAATATATATAGTCACATATTCAGAGGTTCAGGCCTACAGTTTGCTTTTTAAAAATGCTTTCTGAATGAGGCACAATACAGTCAATACACCAACATTTTTAAAGACCACTCCACAAATGCAGACCCCTCACTGGCTTCCTGTGGCTACAAAGCCAAAAAATGGGTCTGCGATGTCTTCCCTATCAGCACATCAGACCATGGGTCTTCCTCTTAAAGCATCAAAAACTTGACCCACGTATTCTCAAAAGTTGAAGGCATGCATCAAGACTTCTCAGTTTTGGCAACAAAGTGGTGAAACAAACTTCCCCTAAACCTCAGAGCTACTGAGACCCTTGCTGTCTTCAAACAACCACTGAAGACCCATCTCTTCACTTAACTAAACAACTACTGAACTACACATACCCTGCTGGTGTATTAACTTCAACTCTGATAGAATGTTGGTTTGCTAGCAGTACTTTATTTAAGGTTATTGGTGTGAACAACATTTTCTCTGACTACAAACCTGCCCATGTTGTTGAAGATGAGAGTGTGTGCCAAATGCCGTAAATGTAAGTGACACCAGCCTCTGACAACATGATATGTAAGATGGTGATCTACAATCGGTTTTTGTGACAATGGCTGTCATAACAGTCCTTGAGGTATGTCTAAGCATATTTATTCAGTGGTGGGTTATGCCATATGTTTGCATTAAAGAAAGGAAGCGAGAGAACAGAAGCAGTCAGAAGTGATGAAAGGGAGAGAACGAGAGGCAGGCGATGGAGGGATGGTTGAGGAGAGAAAAGAGAATAAGAAACATGGAAGCTTAAAAATGAAAAGCAAATGTGGAAGGCTTCAGGGGGGTTTAGGGTGCATGGTGTGTAACACCCCCCCCACCCCCACCCCAGAGCAGCACTGGAGGGGGTCAGATGGCATGGCTCAAAGCAAACGCAACACACACACACACACACACTAACAGACACCCTGCTGTGGTTCACTTAACATAACTGTCAGAAAGACTGGCCAATATGCAAAAAAGAGAGAAGAACCTCAACTGCTTAGGGGCCAAAGACTCACACACTCAGACATTCCTACTGTCAAATTCTTTGAGTTGTTTCAGCCGAGAAGCCACGGGGTGATGGACAGAGATGGAGGGAGAGAACGAAGGATGAAGAAAGAGGGAGTAAGGCAGAAAATTGCGGAAAAAGTGTAATAACATATGGATTTAATGAGAAAGAGAAGACAGCTGTCATGTCTATGGATTTCCAAGTGATTTTCTGTCAATGAACACACACACACACACACACACACACACACACACACATGAACACACTCACGTTCCTCGCACGTCGGTCCGAGCCAGGTGGGTGGACAAACACAGTGTCCACTCTGTGGGTCACAGTGTCCGCCATGAGTGCAGTGGCACTGTAGAGAACAGTCAGGACCGTACCATCCACTCGCACACTCTGTGAGATAGGAAGAGGAAAATGTACATCACATACACTACATGGACAAAAGTATTGGGACACAGTTGTTGTTTGGGGTTTGGCTAGATCCCTTACTTCCTATTTTGATGGCTAATGCCAGGTTCCATTTAACTTAATTACCATATCATCACTGTTAGGACAATACCTAAAATCTTTCAAGCATCAATAACATTTGATGGACTAGACAACAAAATGTTATGCAGAAAAAAATATGTACACTTGTATCTTCATGAAGAGCTGGATGCAGTTTGAGCAGGTTTAGCAAAGATTTGGGGATGTATTGTAAACACTTGGTGTTTGTTAGTAACATTACTGTCCTAGCTCAGCACCAAGCTAAAATATTGTACACCAAACATGTCTGACTGACTACATCTGGTGTAAGTGGAAAACTGTTTAAATATGACTTTCACTGAACTGGATTAGATAAGAGGACACAGAACCAATTATAAGATAAGAAATAATGAGTGTGACTATTGTTTGAGAAGCCTCAGAGTAGTAAATTCTTAAATTATTATTTTATTAGTTATTGTAACAGTATTAGCATTCTACCAACAATGTGAAGTTAGTGACAGGCACCAAATAATAGTAGACTCTTACTGTTAGTTCTTCACTATGTACCAACACACACTGACTGTGTGTATGTTTGTGTGTACCTTTATCACAGTACTTCCCAGTCTTCCCTGGGGGGCAAAGGCACTGGCCTGTGACTGGATCACAAGGGACTCCCTCAGCACACTTACACTGATGTGCACAGCCCACACCGAAACGGCCCACTGAACAACCTGTAAACACACACACACACACACACACACACACACACACACACACACACACACAGAGTAGCTATAAGTGCTTGCTCAGCATTTGTTGTCTACTGCAATCTGAAACTGACTGAGGAGTCGGCAGGGAGACTGTAGAACACACACACAAACACACACACACACACACAGTCTCATACAAACAGCAGGGATTCTACAGGAGTGTACATGAGGTGGAGAGATCAAATAACTGTGGCTAGGGATGAACTCATTCACACAGAGAACTGTGATGCACCAGGAACTCATTAGGGTGCACGGAAATACCTGTCTCTGATCAAATAACAACCTCTGCCTCGCTGGTGATAGAGTGTGTGTGTGTGTGTGTGTGTGCATGTGAGTATGTGCCACTCATTCTGAACACAGTACAATATAAAACAATGTCTCATCAAAACTTGTAATTCCATCTCTCTCTCTCTCACTCACACACACGCACACACACACACACACACACACACACACACACACACATTCACGTACAGGTTTTGATGAGAGCTTTTATGTTAATGCACTACACTGTACAGAACTGTCGCTTCAGTAAAGCGGCCCCTTTATAGTGACGCATGAACACACCAAAGCACAGCACACAGTGTGAACAAAGTGAAATTCTTTCGCTGCATTTCACTCTCACCATGTGAAGCAGTGAGCAGTCAGTTACGCAGACCCCAGGTAGCAGTGCTCAAGGGTACCCTAGTAATGCCACTGGAAATTCTGCGATTCGAACCCATGGCTTCCAATCACTGGGGCAACTCCCTAAACACTAAGTGGTGCTATGTGGTGTTTGTGCGTTTTAAGATCTGCTAGAGTGAGTCTACAATTTGACCAGAGGAAGGCAGCAGCTCATCTTTAGGATGGTACTAGTTTAAGCAGGTGGCAAAAGATGGTCCAACTATATCTGAATGAAATTAAATGTAACGAAATGTTAATAATTTGACTGAGAATTACTTACGTTTATTACAGTGGTCGCCATTATAACCTGGAGGGCACAAGCACTGTCCTGTCATGTGATTGCAAGCGTGTCCGTGACTGCAGTCACAGGGGTGTGAGCAGAGCACGCCAAAAAATCCAGCAGGGCATTCTGGGACAGACATGGAGAGGAAAAGAGTCTTTCATATTAGTCATTAAGGTATTTCTGTGTACACACACACACACACACACACACACACACACACAAACTCACGGTGCTCACAGGCGGGGCCGTAATATCCGGCAAGACAGAAGCAGGAGCCTGTAAACCGGTCACACGTTCCGTTGTTCTGACATACACAATCTTGTTCACAGCTGGCTCCAAACTGACCTAAGACACATGCTACAGAAATGCACACACATACAGTGTTAGTTCATTTAGTGTTTTTTGTAACATTTATTTGCATATCTGTAATCTATAATTAAACTAGGGTGCAGACAACAAGGTTGGTCTAACCTCAAACAGACTCATGACAGACTCTAACTTTATTCAATGCTTAAAGTGATGATTTATTCAGAAGTGGAACTTAGTTCCTGCATGTTTATTTGTTTACCTTCCTCACAGTGTGCGCCGGTCCAGCCCAGTCCACATCTGCAGGTTCCATCAGTAGGGTCACACATACTTCCATTTGCACAGGCACACACACTGTGGCACTGTGCTCCATAGCGCCCTCTGGGGCACACTGTGAGACAAAACAGTCTTATCTTAAATATTACAATATTCTGTATAGTATTATAAACGTAAAATAGATTCATGTCATATTATACATCAGGGATGTCAAATGGTCCTACTAATTGTGATTAATCTAATCATTAAGATGAATAACATTTGACTCATTTGTCTCAAATGTTTCTATTTTGAGTACATGAGGGGACAAATAAGCCCCATCAGAATGTACTTAATTTCAATACTATTATCAGTTTTTGCTGTGAAACCATATTGAATTTCAATTATATGTAAAGTGGATTTAAAAGTACCTTCTTCAAGTTGACTTGAACTACATAATGTAACTAATTGTGCCAAATTACATTAATGTGCAGTGAAAACGTATTTCCTCGATTTGACCATATACCGTAACCAAATGTGCCTGAGCTTCAGATCAAAAACGGATGACCAGGCATTCTCCTGCATGATTTTCATGGTTTCATCAGTTATGGCAAGTTGCTCAGGCCCTATAGCAGCAAAGCAGCCCCACCACCAACACATCACCAACACTGCATGTATGATCCTGTTGTGGAAATTTGTCAAACATGAGAGTTTGCAACTCCTATCCTATGGATACCACTGTTGCCCGATTGTGATTAAATGGCTGCATATTGTGTTTGCTCCATAAAGACATTGACTGGATGAGTTCGGCATGGAAGAACTGGCCCACACAGAGCCCTGACCTCAACCCCATTCAACACGTTTGGGATGAAATGGAATGGAGACTGCGAGGCAGGCCTTCTCATCCAACATCAGTGCCTGACCTCATGTCCACATTTTAAACATTTTAATTATTCCAATTAAATAAACTTGGTTAACTGTTTGGTTGAAAAAGTATTTTTTCACACTAGTGTTGTTTTTCAATAAGTTAAATGATATGCATTTAAAAAGCTATTTTGTGTTTGCCTAAGTTGTCTTCATCTTATATAACATTTTCTTTACAAACTCTTAAACTAAAGTGACATACATGAAAAAATAAAAGAAAGCAGGTACTACATATTAAATATTCAAGCACTTTTTAAAATGCTGTAAATTCAGTGTGTACAAATGGAATTATCTGTAAAATAACCGATAATTTCATTTGTAAGTATGTCTACACATTGCTTACAATGTAGAGTGAAGAACAGAGCTTTTGGGAAACAAGGTCTTTGTTTTCTTATTCCACGCTAATATGGGCTCATCATTTAAACTCAGTCTTTCTTTCACCATCATGCCTGAACAAAAGCTACGAATTTCTCAATTACTGTAATTACTAAGCACGCTCATAGCTGATAGCGGTAGATACACACAGACACACACACACACACACACACACACACACACACACACTGACTCACACACACGGACATATGATTGTCTTTAAGTTTACTTAAGCTCCAGATCATTAGTGAGATGGCAGCGGGGCTATAATTTGGCAGCAAAATAAAAGAATAATCATGTTTCTGTGGGTAATTTAGGCCGGGGAAACAATAAAGCGAATCACTTTGATTTTCCTGCTTATTTATTTGTTTCCTGGCCAGCGCTGCCGACACGGAACACCAGCTACTTGGAGTCATCAGTAAACATTAAATACGCTAATGTAAGCAGTTTCACGTCTACAGGCGTCTGAGACAGGATTCCAAGAAAATGGAGCTAAAAACTCCATCTCTTGGAAAGTCCCGTTCCGTTAACACAGCCGTGGCGGAACGGGTGATAAAAGCAGGCAGATTAGGAATGTGATGGTGCTTCTGTTCTTCTGGAGAACGGACGCTTGTATCACATTCCCTCCGCACAGGAAACAGAGAAAATTTGTTCACCAAACACTGTGAATAGGGGGACGTGAAAGAAGTAGAAAGGGGAAAGTCCGTCTGTGCATGCTGCTTTAAAAGGGGGTAATTTAGACTACTTAGAGATGTTTTGCTTCTGAAGTAATCAAGGCCTTCAGTCTTGCCATATTCTGCTGAGCTAAAGATGTGCTTGTGAGTTTGGGAGGAAACCTTGGTTTTGTGAAATGAAATACTTTGATGTAGTGCAAAAATGACTGTCCATTCATTTAGAAGACACTTTTACTCAATGCACCGTACAATATGAGATTGTGTGAGAGCCAGAGGAGAGTTCTAAGTGCTATATCCTTATGTTAGAGTAGTGCAAGAAGATGCAAGAAGCGCTTTAGGAGATGCCATGTTTGTGGACATAGTTTGTTTAAGGTCCTTTTCTAACATGACTGTGCCCCAGTGCACAAAGCAAGCCTCATAAAGACATGGTTGGATGAGTTTGGTGTGGAAGCCCTGACCTCAACCCTATCCAACACCTTTGGGATAAACTGGAATGGAGATTGCAAGCCAGACCTTCTCACCCAACATCAATCCAGGACCTTATGAATGCTCTACAGAATGAAAGGGCACATATTCCCACAGAAAATCTTGTGGAAAAGCCTTCCAAGAAGAGGGGAAGCTGTTATAGCTGCAAAAGGGGGATGAACTCCATACTGAAGTCTATATGTTTGAATGCTGTTGGTGTAATGGTCAGGTGTCCCCATACTTTTCTCTATATCTTGTATATTACGTATGAAGTAATAAAGGCTGCATAACAGAACTAGCATGTATTTGGGCCTTTTAAATGTTCCTCTTTTTTTCTTAATTTCCCTCCTACCCTAAATGTAGTCAAGAAAACTTTACTGATGTCTAAAGTTTGCTTTGAGATTTTTGCCTTGGAAACCCAAACATGGAGTAAACAACCAACACAAAAACATTAAATGTTTGAATCCCAAGGCTGCTAGTAGCACCACTGAGGTACTCTTGAGCAAGGTACCCCCTCGTAGGTGGCAGCCCCCTGCTTAACTAGGTGAACGGGATAGATACAGAGAAATTTGCCAAATTTGGCCAAATTTGAACAAGTGATCAGATTTCAAGTCGGCTTGTTTTTTACCTTGTTGGCAGGACTGCCCTGTTCTTCCTGGAGCACAGGTACACCTCCCAGAAACTGGGTGGCACTGCCCTCCCTCCCCACATGAGCACAGCTTCACACAGTCCTTCCCATAGTAGCCTGCTGGACAGCCTAAAGCATGGATGAAAATATGATGGGGACTTGACTTTTGATTTAGTTGTATGTTTAAAAAAAACCTGTCTGTGATAAAGTTATTGACAATTAATTGGCATGTGTTTGACCAGTAATTAGGTCTTAAGTTTCTCTTCATCACGTATCTTCAAAATCAAAACTGGGTTTTAACATGTCAGTTTCACACTAAAGCTTACATTTGGATTTCAGAGATGTGTATTTATAAGCAGCCTGGTAACACAATTTAAGATGTGAAAATATTTTCTGTAACGATATTTCCTCCACAATAAAAATAACATTTTAAAAAAAGGTAAAGTTAATATGCAGAATGATTCACTTTTGTAACAAATCTCAATGAAATCTCAGGCAATTTATCGAAGAATATAAACTGGACTTTCTCCAGTTTCAGCTGAATTCCACATTACCTGCTGTGCAGAAATGGGTTAGGGGTAGATTAAATTGTGGTGAATATCAAGGTGGCTGACTGACTGAGTTCTTACTGGTGTTGCAGTTGGGCCCCAGGTAGCCTGGCTTGCACTGGCAGGTGCCTGTCTTGAAATCGCAGCGACCACCATTGGTACAGCGGCATCTCTTTTTGCACCCGGGGCCATAGGTGCCCTCTCTGCATTCTAACAGACACACACACACACGCACACACACACACACACACACACACACACACACACTCACACACACACACACACACACACACA
>JBBPDH010000001.1:22423602-22434035 GCA_037974565.1 Clupeocharax schoutedeni
TTAAAGAAAAATGGGTTAACATTTTTGATGAACTTTGGAAAAGTTCTCACTTATTTTCTTCCATGGAACTAAAAATGATTCTTCTGTGGAAGTTCTCTTTAAAAAGGTTTCTCACAATCTCATTGACTAAAATGTTTCCCCATTCATGGTAAAACTCCTTAATGAAAAAAGGGGTTCTTCGGTATTTGTGGAAGTTCTTTCAGCTCCAGAAAGGTTCCTCACACTCATGTCTGGCCTAGGTAGCAGGAGTCTGATGGGCATCCCCAAGGTGGGACCCTATGGTCTGAATATTTAAAACCTGATACGAAGTGGTTTGTCGTGTGTTTTTGTGAATGTCCATACACACACACACACACAAACACACACTGGCAGGTTCTGCCAAGGTCGCAGTCTGTTGGCCCTCTACCATCTGCAGTGTTCCAAGCTCATGATTAACAACCTGACGTTATGAGTGGAGAATTCAAACAAAACCCCTCTCTCTTTTTTGACCCCTCTTCTCTCTCTCTCTCTCTCTCTCTCACACACACACTCTTTTGTCTTTCCCATTTCTCATTATCTGTCTTTTTCGTTATTATTCCCTCCCTCTATTTTACTCACTTATTTTGTCTATCACCCTTTTTATCTGATCTCTCTCCTTTTCCCCTTCTTTCCTCTCTTGCTCTATGTATATTCTCTCCCTCTCTCTCTCTCTTAGTTAATCCTATCTTTCTTTATTTCTGCTCCCCATTTTGTCGTTTGCTTGTTTCCATCTCTCTCTCTCTCAACCTCCGTCCCATAATTCTCTGGGGTTTACATCATCCTGACCGCCGCAGCTGACCCTGGATGAGTTAATCGGCATTTGATTGCTTTTCCTTGGCTCAGGCCTGTTTGAATCCTGCACAGAGACGTGGAAGAATGCTCCGAGCATGAAAAAGAGAAGCGCTGGATTACGGGGGTGTATTGCCTCATCTCGCATGAATCTTGTGTCGCTCTCTCTTTCTGTCTCTCTCTCCCACACATACACACACGCACACACACACACAGGCACACACATGTGTATGCACTCAATGATCTTAGGCAATGAGTTTTTTTTAGTAGTACCTTTAGTGAGACCTAACCTCTCTCTCGCTCTCTCTCTCTCTCCCCCTCTCTCTCTCAGCACTCCAAAGTGTGATGTCCAGTGGCGATTCTTTAACTCCTCTTAAAACAGGCGCTGTCGGGTCTGCCGTTTTCAGTCTCCACGACAATGGCACCCTGGACTACCAGGTAAGAGCATCCTTCATCCTTCATAAGTACATTACAGAGCATTATAGAGCATAATACAGTGTTCAGAAATGTACAAAATGTGTAAAAGTAACCACTGACTGTGACTGTTCAGCTTTGTTGACTCAGTACTGCGGCCCTAACTGAGAACCCAAACTGCTGATCTTACGGTCCTTGCCCGTGTCTGCAGGTCCAGGTGGCCGGTGTGTCCAGCGAGGTGGTCAGCGTGACGATCGAGATGAAACCTCGGCGGCGAAGCAAGCGCAGTGTGCTGTATGACGTGACCGAAGACTTTGTGGCCGGGCCGGCAGGTGGACGGGCGGTGGGCAGCTATGGACGGATGGAGGCCAGACACATCCACATGCTGCTGCAGAACGAACTGTTCATCAATGTGGCCACGGCAGAGCACACTGAGGGAGAGCTACGGGGTCAAATCAGAACACTGCTGTACAGCGGCCTGGACTCTCACACTCACGGTAAGAGATTAGTTTAGGATAATAAAAAACTTTTCAGTCAGATTTTTATCTTTACAATTACTATATAGGGACTGTATCATTAGTATTATTGTTGAAATTGTTATAACACAATTATAACGTATGTAGTTCTATTATCATAATTACATTAACATATATACATACATGTTAATATGTGTGTCAGATTGAGGATAATTATTAGTTCATTGCCTGTGAGTCCCGTAGCTAATCCTGATTTTTTTCTGTCTGTGTGTATCCAGAGTTGCCGTTCCCCCTTGCCGGTCAGTTTGTGTCGCCGCCAGTGCGGACGAGCGCGGGGGGCCACGCCTGGGTCTCAGTGGACGAGCGCTGCCACCTACACTATGAGATTGTGGTCAACGGCCTCAGCAAGAGCGACGATGTCGCGGTGAATGCTCATCTGCATGGCCTGGCTGAGATTGGAGAGATAGATGAGACAAACACCAACCACAAGAGGTTGCTGACAGGTTTCTATGGAGAACAGGTGAATATATTTTGCTCAGTTGTCTGCTGGTTTGTTGCCTGTACCCTTTAAAGAAACGCTGTTACACTACACTGAAGCTTAGACTTGTCTTGCTAAGGGCAGGAACCAGCCAGAGCAAGAGTGTCAAAAAAGAAAATATTTTACTAAATTACAAAAAAAAAAAAACTTTACTAAATTACAAGCCTTTTTCTCTCTCCAGGCCCAAGGAGTCCTGAAGGATATAAGTGTGGAGTTGTTGAGGCACTTGGACAAAGGCACTGCTTTCATTCAAGTCAGCACTAAGATGAATCCTCGGGGAGAGATACGAGGACGAGTAAGCATGCACACACACACACACACACACACTCGTACACTCTCTCTCTCTCTCTCTCTCCATTGATTACTTCACCACCAAAGACTACAAAAGTCAGCAGAAAGTCTGAATCACAAATTACATCCCATTCCAAAGTGTCCATGGAAACTAAGATTATTACCGTAAACAGTGCAAACTATTTCTATAAACAGCTTTTTTTCATGACAGCAAATTGTGCAACTAACGGCATAAATATCTGTTGGGATTGTTGACATTGTTTTCTCTTTTTCTGTCCCTCTCTTTCTTTGTTTCTTTCTGATGCATCTTCCACAGCTTTTACTATATTGTTCTCAAAAGGCAATTGAAACATATAACATCAAGCCTCCTTGAGGACAATATCATTGAAGTCTGCTAAAAATTCAGTGCAGAACATTAAAACATCATCTCTTCCTCTCCTAGATTCATGTCCCTAACCGCTGCGAGTCTGGCTCCCGTGGCGAGGTCGTGGAGGAGGCGGAGTTTGATGACCTAGTATTTGTGAGGGACCCCGAGGAGCTAAGGAAAGACCCCCACACCTGCTTCTTTGAGGGAGAGCACCACGCTCACGGCTCCCGCTGGACACCCCACTACAACTCCTGCTTCAGCTGCACCTGCCAGAAGAAGACAGTCATTTGTGACCCCGTCATCTGCCCCGCCCTCACCTGTCCACACACCTACCAGCCCGAGGACAAGTGCTGCCCAGTTTGTGATGGTAAGCTGGAAAACCTTATGGTGTAAACATATAAGGTGGAAGATGTTGGCCTTTTCAACTTTTACAAACCTGCAAACACGCTGTGTAAAGTTTTACAGTATAAAGTGCAGCTCTGTAGAGTTTCCTCTAAGTGTACTGCTTCTTCTGATTTGTTTTGGTGCTTTTCAGAATGGAAAGTACCAAAGGAGATACCAGCTGTAGAGAAGTTAGAGGAGCATCCAGAGGGTAAGTGAACGTTCTTCAGCAATCTAAGTGTTAAGTATCTGATTCTAAATATTCAGGACAACTAATGTTGTGCATGTTCTGGTTTAGGGTGTTATTTTGAGGGCGATCAGAAGATGCATGCGCCCGGAACCATGTGGCATCCATTCGTCCCCCCTTTTGGCTACATCAAGTGTGCAGTGTGCACCTGCAAGGTGAGGCCTGTCTTACATCTAGAGTGTCTCTTGGCTGTTTATTCATTGTGGTTTGTGTAAAATGACATCATTGCTTTATTTTTGTTGCTTAACTCTGATGTTTACCCTCCTTTAGGGCTCTACTGGGGAAGTGCACTGCGAGAAAGTGACCTGTCCACCACTCACCTGCAGCCGGCCAGTGAGACGCAATCCCTCAGACTGCTGTAAGGAGTGCCCGGCCGAGGAAATGCCCCTTCCAGAGGAGGGAGAGATGATGCAGGCGGATGGGCCGCGCAGCTGCAAGTTTGGGAAGAATTACTACCAGAACAGTGAAAACTGGCACCCTCGCGTGCCGCTAGTCGGAGAGATGAAGTGCATTACATGCTGGTGTGATGTAAGTTAACTTTGTAGACCCACTTTCTGTATGTCACACTGCTATTTATAAACATGGGACAACGTGTGAACACACCTCTGTCGTGCGATATCTGTTGTTACTTTTGTAATTTAAAAGTTAAAACATCTGTTAAAGGGAACAAACTTGAGGAAGTGATATTAATGCAGTGGGAGATGGGTTGAAAACATGGGGAACATTCCACGGCCAAAAAAGCACTCTGGGATTAGTAGTTTTAGAGGTTGATTTCATGCATTCCTAACATCTCTCTCTCTCTCTCTAGCATGGGGTCACCAAATGTCAGCGGAAACAATGTCCACTACTCAGCTGCAAGAACATTACACGCAGAGAGGGGAAGTGTTGCCCAGAGTGTGCAGGTAACACCCACAAACACACACACACACATACACTCTCTTTCTCACAATTTTCTGCTCATTTCTGCTTAAAAACTCAACAGTGCAGATTCTGATGTTCTTTTTGTACCTTTCCTTATCCAGACGACTTCACCAAAGAGGAAGAGATGAAGATGGTTGAGAAAAAGAAAAGCTGGAGACACTGATCCTGCCTGCCCCTAAAGCCTTCCCTCCCCACATCCACCCATCCTTTCACCCATCGTTCCCCCTCTCCACCTTTAGCTGTCACTCGCCGGTGGACCTGTTCTGGTAACGACAGAAATGGGAGACGGAGAAAGACTGTACTGAGGCCACGGGGTCTCTGAAGGAAAAGAAACTCAAAGGAGAGGAAGGTGAAAAGAAAGAAGAGGACTAACAAGCTGCTCCATTGTATAGAAAAGTTCTTCTTGAATTGAATGTGTTTTGGGGAGGTTATTTTTGTACAAACTTTTTTGTATGTTTTTGTTTATTTTTGACTTGGAGCAAACTTCAGTCACTGTAGACACACACGCCTTATGCTTTCCTGCTGGTGGTGTGAGTTTGTGCTTGGGATCGGTGGATGTGTGTCTTAAATTGGCCTGTTAAGCTGAGATGCAGACTTACAAGGCGCAAGGACGGCAATAAACTCGTTGGGTGGCAGTGAGTGAATAAAAACACACACAAGTGCACATGAACACACATACGGCCTTTCAATGGATGCGGCCTCACCTCATGCTTATCGACGTCACTATCATCATCGCCATCGTCCAATCACAATCAGTATGCAGATACCAGCCCCTTGTTTCAGCCTATTGTACGATTGTGAACACACAATGGGATTTTTGCGGAATGATTGTGACGTCACAAAGAGAGTTTTTCTTTTGTGGAACAATTGTGATGTCACAAAGGGAATTTTGCTTCTACGAAACAATTCTGATGCCATAAAAGGCCAGACTGAAGATTCTGCTCTGTTATTCTTAACAAGTGGGAGGGGTTTCGCTAATTAATTCATTTTCACGCTGGCTCACGCCCACTTGTGTTGCACCTGATGTCTTTAACTGTCTGGTTCTATGGAAACTATTGTGTAATATTTTATAATTATTTGCTGTCAGTATTGTGATTATTATGATGAATGGTTTATATTTATTGAGCGCGTTGAATAAATCATTAAAGATGTTCTTTATTAGCTCTTTCTCTCAGCCGCCTAACTCTCCCTTGGTTTCCACTTCCGGTTCATGTTTAACAGATCATGTCAAAATGCTGTTTTCTCTAGCACTTCTATTGCCTTGTATTTACTCTCTTTCTGTCTCTATCTCTCTTTTTCCCCTTCCAAGTGGAGGAAATGTGACAAGCAGATGCAGTCCTGCCCCATTCGTCATGCACACACACACACACACACACACACACAAACACAAACACAAAGTGGTTGGACACTTTACAGACACAGACCATATGATATCTATAGTACCTTCTGTAACCCTGTAACCCCCCCCCTCACACACACACACATGCTAACTTTAGACATATTAAATACTTTTAAAGAACCAACCCCCCAACATACGCACACACACAGAGGTGTACACTTGTCTGGTGTATTTGGACATGCTGCAGGTGTTGACACTTACGGGTGCGCTCAGTTTCACCTGCAGGTGCTCCAGGTACCAGGCACGGAAAGGTCAACAGTTGCTGATATACTTCTCTGTGTGTGTGTGTGTGTGTGTGTGTGTGTGTGTGTGTGTATGTGTGTTTAAGTGAGAGAGAGAGAGAGAGACGTTAGACATCTGTGTGCCAGGGCAGATGGTGGTTTTTCATGGGACATTCCTCTGCCTTTTCAGTTTAAGTGTTTAAAGCTGTTTCTCTTTTTTTCCTCCTGCACTCTCCACCTTCCTCCCTCCATCACTGCAGCTCTCCTTCCTTCTGTTTGAATAAGTAATGAGAGAGAGAGAGAGAGAGAGAGAGAGCCAGTGAGAAAGGGGAAAGAGAGGGGGGCAGGGAGAGCAAGAGAGAGAGAATACATGATTGACCAGGTGGGTAAGAAATGGATCACTGTGACAAACGTAACACATGTGGTCACTTCCACACTCTGAGTGGGCTTTTCCCTGATTTTCCAGAGCCCACCGGCATCCCATAACCTCCTAAACCACGCAGTTTTACAAGAAGGTTTCAGCGTTCAATCTCTGCCAGGTTCGGTCTATTGGTAAGAGCAATGCAATAATCAGAACCAGAAATGCATGAAGTGGAAGATATGTGTCAGTGTGTTGGTTTATGTGACAAACTAGCAAATTCAAAACAGGATTTTTTGTTGGAGGATTAGGGAATGATTTGTACAAATTAAGGCTTTTTAAAGCTGTTTATAAACTATATCACCCTCCTTTTTTAAAAAAATCGGGTTTTCCATTATATAAGCAGTTTAAGGTCATGGAGATCTATACATCTGTATATTTTGATAATGAGTGGAAACATTTTTCACAATGTCCCCATAAATACAAGCGCTTCATATAAACAGACAGATTTTTTTAAAACTAGCCTGCAAGCTACTGACTTCGATGCTTCGAGGAGAACATTAACTGTTGATACTGGTACACTATGTAAACAAAAGTATTGGACTGTCTGACCATTACACCAGCTGGGACTGCATTCAAATAAACAGACTTTAATATGGAGCTGGTCTACCTATAACAGACTCCACTGTTCTTGGAAGGCTTTCCGCAAGATTTTGGCGTTTCACTGGGAATTTGTGCTAATGAAACACAATGTGTGCTTAACCCTGCCTTAAAAATACCATGAAAATACACCTAACTTGAATTAAGAGCCTATTAATTTGTGAACCGATCCCTTAATATTACCTTAAAAATGTATTTAATGCATGAGTGTGAATTAAATCTTAATCTTATATATTATGCATTAATTCAGGAGGTTTTCCTATATAAGGGGTAATTTTGAAAAAGTAAGAGGGAAATTCAGTAGTTTTGCGCCATAATCAGCCTTAATCTGTGCACTTTCCCCTTAATTTTCCTTAATTTCCTGGGAGTTATGGTCCAAACTGAGCTAATTTTAGGGGGTACATATATGGGGTTGAGCAGCATTGGCAAGAGTGGCACTAACGAATCATTGGCATTTTAAACATACAATTTCTGATTCTCAAACTGGTTGCCAATGGTCCCCAGATGGTCAGCACACCTGTTGAATCAGAGTTGGTTTGGAGCAAAACTGTTCTGCCTGGGTCCTTAACCTATGCGCTGTTCGCTGGAGCAGTGAGAGTCTTGAGACAAGTCTGTGTCACTGCGAGGTTGAAGGTGGCCCACCGCCCACAAGCATCCAGCCAAGAAAGGGTCGGAAACTGACCCCTGGTGGAAGGGTGGAGTACCAACATGTTCCAGCATGTGCCCCATTCATAGCCCTGAATTCAACTCCATGCAACACCTTTTTGGGATGAACTGGAACGGAGATTGTGAGCCTGGGCTTCTCATCCAACATCAATGCCCGAACTCATGAATGCTCTTCAGATAGAATTAGCACACATTTCCGTAGAAACTCCGAAGCACTCCTCGCGCGCTTCTTCTGAAGTTCTAAAAGCCCTGGGGAAAGAACTAAAGGCTCCTGCACGCGCAGCTCACGCGCTACAGCACAGCACGCGGAGCACGAGGCGAGGAAGAAGAGTGAAAAGAAAAAGCTTCTCCAGCTTCTCCGCTGTAACGGTTTTCAATGGCTCTCAACGGTTTTGTTTTATTCGTTAAATAACATGACCGTATGAACTTCGGCATCTCCCACCACCCCATCTCCATGACAGCAGCACGCTCTTGCCCTAAACGCTGTTTTGAAATAGTCCGAAATCAGGAGATTTTTGACCTTGCTATCCTGGTCCGAACCCACCTGGGCTGAACCTGAGCGATGTTGACGAGGCTCAAATCCTGGACAAATCTTGGCAATTTTGACAAATCTCAAACCCATGAATAGATGCAGCTGCTACTAGTTTCCAACCATGAGAAGGAGAACCTCCTACTACCATTAACCCACCACTGGCCCTCTGCTCGCATTCTATGCCATATTAGAATTACTGGAGCTGGTCACCACCAAACTTAAAAAAATGTAACAACTGGACCATCACATGGCCACCCACTTAAAAACCTTGTCATTTCCTAGTTTGCTCAAGTTACCAATCTCTCTCCTGGAGTGGAGATCCACTCAGACAGTGGCAGAAATCCAGTCTAATGACCGATCTGTGGGTTTAGTAATTTATTTTAGTCTGTCGGATCCCAACTAAGCTCTACAGGAAAGACCATTGGGACCAGTTGTTTACTGATGGGGTTGAAAATAGCTGGACGGAAAGACCAAAAAAAATTATCATGGTATTTTTCAAAAGTATACCAGTTTCACAGTATTTGACGATAGAAGCGGCGTGGACAGTATTAGAAGCGCATGATTTTTCAGCTGAGAACAACATCACGTAAAGCTGGGCATAAATGCGCAATTTTTTACCCATTTTGAGACGATATGGTCCTTAATCCAGTGTGTCGACCTCACGGCCAGCTCTTGATCAGCAGTCGCATGGTCGCAAGAAAATCAAACCTGTTTGAAATCCTCTCGTGAGGGTATGCACTGTTGAAGCAGTGCCACGAGCCGATTTAACGCAACCTCTCACACTGCGCATGCGCAAACACAGAAATGGACGTGAAAAAGACGGAGCAGTATGGCAGCGCAGTGTGTGATCTGGACACAAGCGACGGAGGCCCAACTTGTAGAACAACCGTGAAAAGAGTTGGATGGACATTGCTGCTCAGTTGCACTATGACTATAATAATGGGACTTTCCTACCTCAGTGTCGTGGCATGGTGCAGAACTGTTTGAACAATTTGATGCAAGATATTTTTGTATTTATTTAATGAAACAAACCATTTTTGTTATTTCACAGAGGTAGATTTCTTTTTGTTAGTATTTATTAAAGGAATTTATTTATTTACTACTTTAGTTTTTGAGTAAATAAAAAAATCTTTGGTCTCTGATCTACCTACACGTTTCGTGTATGAACGTACAATTTGAGCAGTCAGGTCGCATCAGAGCATATAGTGTGAGAACATGAATCATGAGCTACGAAATTCTGACCCCTGCAATCCATGGCCAGAACTGGGCTGACAATGGAAAGGGGGAGTCCCACCCAACTCACCCAGAGAGTTATGTTGTTTGGATGTGGGACTACATTTACATTTTGACTGAACTTATGTGGCTGACTGAACATTCAGAATTTTCCTCACAGTTTCTCCACTTGCCTTTGTCACTGCAGGCCACAACAGCAGCCTCTGAGGTATAAACGTGTCCTGTGAAACTTTAACAATGTTTTATTTTTGGCTCAACACCAAAAGGACCACTTCCCATAGTTTGACTGATGCTAAGTCAAAGGGAAAGTTGTTGATATTCTGAATTCGTTTGTGACCCTGTGGCCAAACCGTTTATGAATTTTGATAAAAATATGGCTCTTTTATTAGGAGTGCAAGGACAGGAAGTAGCTGTGTGTGTATTTTATCATTAGTGGGAGTAAACGATGTGCATCAGTGTTTAGTGTTTTGGGGGAATGAAGAGATAAACAGCAGGTGTGAGGAGACGGAGAGCGCTAGCAATAATGTGTGTAGTAGGGATCCACCATAGTCTTGTGTGTGTGTATGTGTGTGTGTGTGTGTGTGTGTAGAATGAAATCAGTCCAGTTACCTTGTCTCACCTACCAAACCAACAAAGAGAGAGAGAGAGAGAGAAAGGAAGGGAGGGGAAGAGAGAAAGAGAAACCGGGAGATTTAGAGAGAGATTGAGACTGAAGAAAGAGATTTAGAGATAGAATGAGAGTGAAGGAGAGAGAGATTTAGAGAGAGATTGAGAGTGAAGAAAGATTTAGAGCGAGATTGAGAGTGAAGGAGAGAGAGATTTAGAGAGCGATTGAGACTGAAGAAAGATTTAGAGAGAGATTGAGAGTGAAGGAGAGAGAGATTTAGAGAGAGATTGAGAGTGAAGGAGAGAGATTTAGAGA
>JBBPDH010000001.1:22434135-22445709 GCA_037974565.1 Clupeocharax schoutedeni
GAAGGAGAGAGAGATTTAGAGAGAGATTGAGAGTGAAGGAGAGAGATTTAGAGAGAGATTGAGAGTGAAGGAGAGAGAGATTTAGAGAGAGATTGAGAGTGAAGGAGAGAGATTTAGAGAGAGATTGAGAGTGAAGGAGAGAGGTTTAGAGAGAGATTGAGAGTGAAGGAGAGAGAGAGATTTAGATAGAGATTGAGAGTGAAGTAGAGAAAGAGATCTAGAGAGAGATTGAGAGTGCAGCCAACCATCTAAAATCTGATTTTTAGGAATTGTGATCTGCGAGTGCCCACTGTTACCAACAGAGGGCAGTGTTGCCTTCACCAGAGGTGTGCAGCGTGTGGATTAAAATCAGAATCAGAAACGTTTACTGATCCCAGAGGAAACTGCTTAGACACACAGAGACTCAAAGTGTAGGAAAAACTATGATGCACTTTAATATCTACTATATTATAAATACTACAGTTAAGTAACTCACAGTAAAGTGAATTACTAATAACACAGAGGATAGTTCGGATTATGATATTGTATGTTGTAGAGATCAGTAGTATAATAATCTGGTACACACCCTTTGCAAATAATTCATATTTCAATATAGATACTCTTTATTTGCTGAGTTTAATGTAAACATCCTTTTGGCTTGAGCAAACGTTACGACACATTTGATATGTTTAGTTTTATGTTTTTGTAGTGTGTTAAATAAATAGAGTTTAAGTGTATTTGCTGAAGAGGGTGTGTACTTATTTTCACCTGGAAAATCTATCAACAAAACATGTCATTTGACCAGACTGTTCAAACTGTACATACCACCAAACTCAACATTTCTACTGAAATCAAGGCTATTTTTGGAAGGGAGGGGGTCTCTTTCACAGCAGTAACAGCATCTACTCTTCCAGGAAGGCCATTAGATGCTGCAACATTGTTGTGATTATTTGACGGCAGCTATTCATTGTCAGATGCTAATGTTTGATGAAGTTGGTCCCAACCCCTGTTGCATTTTGTCCCAAAATTATTAGTGGCGCTCCGTCGCTCTGCAGAACAAAATTCCAACATTCCACCACACTGTGCTGGAGGCGGGTTTAAAGTCCTGCAGCCAATGCATAGCTACCTCTGGAGTGTTCCAATCTATTAGTTAACATTTTTCTAAAGAGAAGCTGTGGGTGCGCAATTGCTCAGCAATTACAAGGACTGGATACTTTTGTTTTTGATTAAGATCTGTACTGTATTTGTGAGTTCCAATGTTCCTCAATTTAATTTCAAGAGCTAATGGAAGCAGGGTCTTCTGTTTTGAACTGTAAACAGAGATTTTCAGTGGGGCTTGAGGGTAAGGCAGTGGGAGGGCTGTCTTCTGTTGTCATTTATTTTTTTTAATAATTATCATCGTCCGGTCAGAAGACCCAAGCCCAATTTAACAGCGCAGATTACACTTCCTCTGTTTACACTAAACTCACCTTGAGAGTCAAAAAGGTCTCCTGGACACCGGTCTGCAGTTTATACCCTGGGCACTGTGTGTTCAGACACCTTCCAGTCATAGCCAGGGTCCTTCCTTGGACCACTTTTGGTCAAACATGAACTGTTCAACTGTATAACCCAACCCTTGACAGGTTTGTCTGTAACAAAATCATCACAGGTATCCACTTCATTTCTTAATGTCTGTAACGTTGTGAGTGGTGCAGAGCACAAGCTCGTAAATGAGTTTTCCCTGAACTAAGCTTGTAAACCTCAGGACGTCTCCTACCAGCATGACCGAGAGCTATTACACCTGTTGTGCAAATAGGACACAGTTTCCACTAGAACCAATGTAACTTTCAGGAATAATTCCTTGACCAAGACAACATACAGTGTCAGTTCCTGAATATCATGTAAATGTGGGGCTATTGAATATAATGAGTTAGATCATATGTTTCAATTCTACCACTGAGTTTACGATTTGGAGAATTAATCTTTTTTTTGTTGTTGTTGGTTAGGCAAATTGTCTTTTACCCCAAAGAGTTTTTAAAGAGTTGTTAAATACTTACATCCACTTTTAAAACATTTTCAGAGAGTGTTTACCAAACATGTCACAGCTTGTCTTGCTAGCTTTTTGACCAGCTGCCATTTTAATCATTCTGGAGATATTTCAAATTTTGGTAATGTTCAGGGAATATTTACATATTTATTATGTGTGTGTTTATGCATATATGTATATGTAGCATATATTGTGGCATTGAGAATGACTTTATGAATTAAATTATCTCTTGCATTCATTATATTTCCAAAGCAGGTATTGATTAATGACAAAATATGAAAAATATATAGAAAATTCTCACAGAATATCTGTCTTTTGCAGTACTGTTATTATTGATTACTCAGTAAAACAACCCTAATATAGGGACTGATTCTGAACTTTAAACCCATGCCACTGCTTGTCTACATGACACTGACAGCTGGAAGTTGGAAATTGTCAATTTTCAGCAAAATGTACAGAGTGTGTGGAATGTCCGTCCTTTCCTCCTATGAGGACATGAGCTGCTTTAGCAATGCAGTCAATACGTTTGATATGGATCAGCTGCAAATGGAGCTGACCTGTAAACATCAGCCAGTTTATCTAGCAGCACTTCCCAGAATGCAGTGTATCTTCAGGGCATGTTGACAGAAGGCGGCAGTCAAACTGGGCCCTTGCTTTGAGTCTGCGAGGAGCTCTGAAGCACTGCTTGAAAAATAATCATTTCTCAATTATCATTTACCTTATATGCGTAGATACTGCGGCATGCTGACTAAAAAGTATCAATAGAACACACACGCACACAAACACACAATCACTCATAGACAAACACACAAACACACACACACACACACACACACACACACAAACAATCACTCACATATTCAATCACACACAGTCACTCATAGACAAACACAAAATCTCTCACATACACACACACACACAGACACACAATCACTCAGACAAACACACAATCACACACACAATCACTCATAGACACACAATAACACACACATGCACACACACAATAATAGACATACACTTACACACACATAATCACACCCACATACACACCAACACAATCACACATAGACACACACACACATGCATGTGCACACAAACACACAATCACACACCCATACATGCATATACAAGCACTCTCTATCTCTCTCTCTCTCTCTCTCGCAATCACACACTCATCCACACACATACACACACACAATCACACACACACATAATCACACATACATTAACACACAGACACACACACAGATATACACATAATACCTTTGGACTTATTAAGGGTTTAATCAGCATACTCGAGCCACTAAACGTCACTTCGGCCCTTTCATGTTATTAACACACACCTCTCTTTTATGTCCTTGCTTGAGTGTGTGTGTGTTCCTCCTTAAAGGACCAGTTTGGTAGAAGTTTGACACAACTTTCCATGCACTTTAATGCCACAACTTAAAACTGGAGCTATAAGCTGTATACATACATAAATGCTAGAAGTCAATTGTCACCCACATCATTTCTATAAGTTCAGCGCATAACTTTTCTTAAACCACCCAAACAGCTCATCATTAAGGTGAAGCAGACCTGTGGTTGTGGTTTAGGACAGTATGACTTACTGTAAGCTAAGGTCATGTTTTCACTAACCATCTCAGGAATAAAAGCGGTGATCTAGAATCTGTCTGTAGTGGTCAAATTGTATTAATTGTATTACGTTCACGTAAAAAGTCATCCTAAACCACATCCGCAGGTCTGTTCCACCTGGATGCTCTAAAGTTTTATTGTCATTTCTATGATAAACACAGTGAGACGAAACAACATGGTTCAGCACAAGAGCTGAATAGAACTGAACACAGGGAGGATAAATACAGTATTTTGTCAGGTGCTGTATTCTAGCACCAGGGAGTTGCGTGCAAAGATGCAGAACAGAAGCTACATGTGCAAATCATGCAGAATAGGAATAAATATGATTGTGCAAATGTAGCAGCAACATGACAGAGAACATGCAGTATAACAAGACAGAAAAGTATTTTGACAGGTAATTAAAGTCTGAGTTGTTCAAATGGTGTGTGAGTGTGGGAATATTGTTTTCTGCTTCAGTTCCAGCTGATGAGTCTGATGGCCTGAGTGGGTTGAGAGAAGTATTAGGGGCCGTTCAAACATTGCGCCTAAAACGCGCTCTTTCCAAAAGAGCTCGGGCACTCCATAAGTGTGTGGACTTTCCAAAAAGGAGGGAGAATGTGTCAGATTGAGGTTCCACAACCATTGCTGGTGTGTCCGCACCGAGCCCGGCCCCCCAGCTCGGCCATTCAGATGTACCAAACGTGTTCAAAAGCAGATGAAAAGCAATATCTTCTCTTCAGTATTGTTCTATGCACATTGACTGACACATGTTTAAGGAGGCTGCAACATACACGGCTCTACCAACTTTGAGGAGTTACTGGCTACATCAGCAAGCATGGTTCGAATTGCAATCAAAACCCAGGTGTTGTTTTTTTTTTACTTTTGTTGTTAAAAAAGGCAGTACCCCCCAAATATGGTGGGCCAATTCACAATCTGTCAGCAAGTACACTGAGTACATCTCCCAGACCATCACCACACACCCCAACCAAAAGCCATGGACGACTGCAGGTGCACACGTTGCTGATGGCCAATGACTCTGCCATCAGGTCAGGTGATAAAGAAGCCCCACATTGGATCCCCTACAGTTTACTCACTGTCCCAACCATCACCACCACCCTTCACCTTGCCCTCACCCACCTGGACAAAAAGGACACTTATGTGAGAATGTTGTTCAGAGATTTCAGTTCAGCATTAAACACCATCATTCCTCAGAATCTGATAGGAAAGACTGCTGGGTCTGAACACCCCCCTCTACTACAGGACCCTGGACTTCTCGACCTCAGTCAGTCAGGTTCAGGGGCAACATCTCCAGTACCACCATGCTGAGCATAGCCCCCCCCCCCACCCCCACCCCCCAGTTTTAGACAGAGGAAGGAGTGAATTGTATTTGCACTTGGTTGCCAGGTTTATCTGCAAAGTTGATCTTAAGCCTAGCAGGAAACAAAGGTCATATAGGCAGAGCTGTAGCATCATCAGACTCTTGAGGCATTTCAATCTTTTAGGGCAAGTGCAGTGAATGATGAAGCCAAAAATGAGCAGGTCGGGGTCTCTAGAAGCTTCAAAGAGAGACTAATAAGCGCAGACTAGTTGATTTTTTGTGAATGGGCCAATATAAATGATTTAATAATGTCTTTGCATTAACAGACATTAAGGTTAAGAGCATTTTTGCTGTCATTATTAGAATATAGTAATATATTTCTTTATAAATATATATTTCTTAGTTAATTCATAAGGACATTTAAAGTTATAAATTATATATAAGCATTTAGATATTGTTACAGATTATGTACATATTTTTTTTATCATTTTGTTGTACCTTTGATTAATTAATGCTATACATGTCTATACAAAAAGCACAGGGAAAAAAATCTCATTGTCAATGTGTTTACCTCACGCTAGATTCTGTGTGTCATCTTTGATCAACTAGTTTCTAGACCTTCAGTCGGCCCTCATTTAGATGGACTGTAATCATTAACTGCTGAGGCACATGCTATTAAGTCATTTATGTGTTTGTGGTGTTCATCTCTCTCTTTCAAGCAGACAAACATACACATACACACACAAAGAAACAACGTTAAATGACATAAGTCATTTAAATGAGATCTTTAGTGCTGTAGTATGATTTATAATTTTGGATCAGTTTCTATTTGTCTCAAACACCCCACATGGACATAGATTAAAAAGGAGAAAATATTTTCAGACAGCTAATTCATTAGTGTGTGACATCGCACACACACACACACACACACACACATACACGCACACAGACCCATCCATCAATTAGTCTTAAGTGTTTGTTCAAGTGTTTGCACATTGACTTTGTGCACACACAGGAACTGGAGCAGGGTTGATTGGCAGGTCAGCTCATGTGAACACTTGGCCTTCAGCTCAGGAAATAAATGTCAATTCTTCATTCAAAATAAATGAGGGGCGAAAAGCATCTCTAATTTCTATTTGTGCATGTATAGAATTCTTAATAGTATATGCACAGAGGTGTGCATGAACATTCTTGGTCATTCAGTCTGAGCAGGCATCTCAAACTTTAATTATTTGGAGGTCAGTGTCCATTAGGTGGTCTTTGGGAAAGCGGATCCCAATATTAAAAGCACAAAACTCAACAGTATTACTATTACTATTAATAATTTTATCATTAAAGATTGATTGTTAAAACACCCTGAACAGGTTGCCAGTAAATAGCAGGGCAGTGAATTAGAATTATACATTTTTAAAAATAAATAAATATAAATATAAATATTATATATTTATATATAAATATAATATAAATATAAATATAAATATAATCACTTATATTAGCAATAGTAGTATAAAACACAGTTTTCAGATATTTTGTAGCTCCTAAATATGTTAGTAGCTAATCTAACATGTAAGGCCCTCAGTCCAAGATCTGAATGGAAGAACTCCTCTATACAGATACCAGAAGCCCAGATTGGAGTCTTAAAGGAGTATATACTCTTACAACCCCACAATGTCTCACAATATGTAGCATTCCCTGTTGGTGATGGACAGTGATGGGGTAGTTACTCAAGAAGTCCATAATGATTCATTAAAAATTACTGAACTGTCTTAACCTACACGGATCTGGACCAAGGCAAAACCCTAGTACAAATTACAGTTATTAATGTAATGAGGCCCTGAGGTTAAGATTAAGGAAAAAAATCTCTCTATACACAAGTTCCATGACTGGACACTTTTACAGCCTGTTTGCCGAGCAAATGTTGAGAGCTGGAGAAACCTTGAACCAACACAGGCCACTCAGGTTCATCTAGGCCTCAAACAATAGCTAATGGGTGTTCTGGTGTGTCAGTAAAAACAAAAAAAAAAAGGGAAATGCTGGCCTAAATTAATACAGCAGAGGATTACCTGGTACAGCCAAAGACCCAATTTAAAGGTCACTCTATTTCAAATCTAACAGCTGAATGATAAAACTGTGTTGATGATAAAAATGATAAAAATAATTAAAATGATTTAAAAAATGATAAAAATGAAAAAAAAAAAGTGAAATCTCAATGCTGAAGATGCTTGGCATTGTCCAAAATATCTTAAATTAAGATTGCCTTTTGCTGGAATTAATGGGGCCAGCCCAAACCCTCAGTTAAGAGGTGTGTCCCAATACTTTTGTCTATATAGTGTGGCTCCCATATATAGTGTGGTTGGTGGGATTGTGGGATTGTGGGTCCTAGCTATTGGGAGAAACTGGGGACAATAACTAAATGTCATATTAGCCATATTATGTTTGTTTGGGGGTTGCTTTTTTGGTCACTCAATAAATAACTTTGCAAAGGAATATGAGAATGATTCAGTCCCACCACCAGGTCTACACCTTCACTAAGAAACTTCTAGGAACTTCTGGAAATGGGGAAAACACATTACCAGACAAGCTAGACTGTTATTTCAATCAGATATCTTACATTTAATAAGAAACAAATTACATTTGATCAAATCTTTCAGGTAAAGAGTTCTGCTGTTTGTGGTACTTTTAAAAAGCAGATTTGTTTTACCTGTTAACCCGTTGACCTTATTAAGAAGACTTGAGGATGAGTCACTCTTTTAAATTGGTTCTTTTCAACAAATCCAAGAACCTTCTTCCATTCTCACTTTCTTTTCTTCTTTAGATGGTTTATTTTTTTTATTGTCCTTTCTTTGTATACATTTTACATACTATGCAAGCATTTTCCTTTATTTAGCACTGCCATTTACTTTGTCTTGGCCCCTTTCTCTCTTTGTTTAATCACACCGCCTCAAGAGTCGATTCTTTCCACTTGTTGAGGGATGCACTACTGGATGAGATCCAGTAGGAAGGAGACTTGGGTTAGTATAGAAAATGGGGAAAAGTGGGAATTTTGTTCAGCACATCCAAAAGATCCCATTGCAGGGTCCTAAAATTGACCTAAAAATCATGGGGCTTCTGATATTTCTTTGCAATGTTGTTTAATTAGCACATGACTTTACTTGGCCTCTTTCTGTCTCTTTGTCCTTACAGTCATACACAGCACGCAGTGTAAACAGTGTGAAATTCTTTCTCTGAATTTAACCCACCAAATGAAGCATCAAGCACCAGGGAGCAGTTTGTGGGGATGGTCACTTGCTCAGTGGTACCTCAGTGGTGCCCCCTAGGATTCAAACCCACAACCTCATGATCCCAGGGGCAACTTCCTAACCAACAGGACACCACACTACTTCCCTTGACAGCTTCTTTGCCTCCGTCCCTGAAAATGAATTGACTGATTAATTAAATCGATTCACAACACAGACAAACAAAATGGGAAGAATTGAATCTGTAACGGGAAGAATCGACTCTATAAAGTGTAGAGTGTAGTATGTGGAGTAAGAATCGACTCTGTAAAGTGACTGAAACTTCTCCAAAGTTCAGGGAACGGACTGTACCACTTTAGTCGGACCGTAGGGGGAGGACTGAGTGGGTGGAGAGTGTTCTCTGCCGCGTGGTCCCGCCTCGGTTCAGCTGTGAAAGAACAGTTCGGGGGGTATAAAATGAACGGAGAGCGAGACATTATGCAACAGCGAGACAAGCGAAGCGAACTTCGTGTGCCACTTTTCTACTCACTCGCACGGAGTCGTCGCGGCCGCGCTCGTGCCTGGTTCGGTGGGAGCGCGCGCTTGTGCGAGTTTCGTCCCTGAGCTGCGGCGTGGACCGCGAGCCCGCGTCTCGTCCCCTGACTCGCGCTCTGTCTGCGCTGCCGGTGGAGAGAGCCATGGCCGGAGACGGCACTGACCAGCGCGCTCTGCAGTATGAGCAAACTCTGGTGAGTTTATTAAGAATCACATTGCACTTCTTTGCCCTGCTGCTACATTTACACAACCATGTTTATCACTGTCTACCCGTGTTCTGCATATTTGCACATGTAAATTTTGTTTTGCTGCGTCTCTGTCAAAATACTGTATTCATCTAGTACTGTAGCTATTAGCACTAAATGTTGTCTTGTGCAGTTGTTTTGTTGTTTTGTGTTTTTCTTTCACTCTCTGCACTTGTCTTGTGGTGGTCTATGTTCATGTGTTGCGCCATGGTTTTGGAGGAACGTTGTGTCGTGTAACTGTGTACAGTTTGTAGGTGGTTGAAGCGACAATAAAACCTACTTCACTTGCCTAGTGGAAGAAACAAGAAGACCATATTTGAACAATCATATTAATTGCTGTATACCGCAGAACTTTCGCAAAAGTAACTTTTGCTTTGCTGCTAGAAGGCAGTCTCTGTCATAACTCCATGTTCATTCCGACTCGTACGGTAGCTATTGGTTGCACTAAATGTTGTCTTGTCTGGTTTGTTTTATTGCTGTGTGTTTTTCCTGCACTGCCTTTCATTCTGTCTGCATGTGTGGTCTTGTGGTGTTCTGTTTTGTCCTTGTGTTGCACCATGGTTCTGGAGAAACTTTGTTTCGTTTCATTGCGTACAGTTTGTATATGATTGAAGCGACAATGAAACAGACTTGAAAATATAAGCAGAAGTTCACATGCAGACTGTGGGACTGACCCTCTTCACACCTAACTGCATTTTCAAACTGCTTCTGGTTGTTGGTTTAAATCCCAGTACTGTCAGTGACACCATTGAGGTACCCTTGAGCAAGATACCGTCCCCACACACTGCGCCCCTTGTTTGTGGCAGTCCTGTGTATGTATGTGGTGTTCTGTTCTGTCCTTGTCGTGCCATGGTCCTGTAGGAACATAATTGAAACACAGTGAAATGAAACAATCATATTGTGTTTGCTTGTTTTGAATGGTTTCCATTCTTGTTGAGTATTGGTTTCTCAAGTACCGTAGCTTGTGGAGCTTTGTGGCATGATTGGAGGGGATACTTTCTTGTCATTCCTTCAGTTTTTTTCTACTACTTGACCAGTAGGTATTTTGATGACATTGCATTCATAGACTTTAATATAGAGTTAGTGTCCTTTTGCAGCTATACCAGCTTCCACTCTTGTTGGAAGGTTTTTAGTTTTCATTCTGTAGAGCATTTATGAGGTCAGACACTGATGTTGGACGAGAAGTTCTAACTCGCAGTCTCTGTTCCAGTTCATCCCAAAGGTGTTGGATGGGGTTGAGGTCGGGGCTCTGTGTGGGCCATGTCGCTATAGACCTTGGTTGGTACACTGTGGTCATCTTATGGATGAAACTGACTTTGCAAAGAGAATAGTAAAGTTTGGTGGAGGAGGGATAATGGACTGGGTCTTGTAAAGAGTAATGTTCATGCTACTGAATACAAAAGTTTTACACAATTATATTCCAACTCTGTGGCAATCGTTTGAAGACCCCCCTTTTCAGTTTCAGCGTGACTGTGCCCCTGTGCAGGAAGTGAGGTCCATAAGGACATGATTTGACAAGTTTACTGTGGAGCATCTTCAGTGACCTGCCCATAGCTCTGACCTCAACCCAAATAAACACCTTTTGGATGAAGCGAAATGTTGACTCTGAGCCAGGGCCTCATGTCCACCAGCCGTGCAGCACAAATGCTCTTTTAACTGAATGGGCACAAAATCCCACAGACACACTCCAAAGTCTTGTGAAAAGCCCTTTCAGAAGTGTGGGCACTGTTAGAATTGCAGGGGGAAGGTCCAATAGATCAGTGGTCCCCAACCTTTATTTCGTCACGGACCAGTTTAATATCAAACTATTTTCACGGCCCGGCCTTTAAGCAGTGGCAGATAAATATACGTATACGTATTTATACAGATAAATGATACGCATAAAAATGGGGATTTAAAAAATATTATAATGGGGGATCTTTAAAATATAATAATACACGTAAATCCAATGTGTACACAATGTGTGCTTTATTAACATTTTCATACAAGTTTTTTTTTTCTGTGCAGCCCGCGGACGGCCCGGTACCGGTCTGCAGCCCGGGGGTTGGGGGCCACTGCAGTAGATGTTAATGTATATGATTTTAGAAAGGGAGATCCAGTAGGATCATACAGGTGTGATGGTCAGTGGTTTGGGCGTATAGGGGATCTGTCCATTGAGTACAAAAGTACTTAATAGACAGTGGTGTATTCAGATAATTGTGCAAAAATGCAAATATTTGAGGTGAGAATTATAGTACTGTACAAAGAAATCTGTCTAATCTATCTGTCTAATGAGGGGAGCAGTTAAGGTTGGGAAAAGAAACAAAAGGGAACCGCCAGCTCAACAGGTGCGTCTCTAAACTCTCTGTCTGGTGTGTCTGTCCCATTCTTTCATTTTGGACTGTGTGTCTCTTTTGTGTTGTCCAGTTTTGGCTTCCTGAGCTCCCTGCCCTCCATCTCGCTCTCTCTCTCTATTTGGTGCAAATCTTTGACCTCTCTCACTCTCACACACTCTGTTTCTCTCTCTTTCTCTTTGAAGGACTGCATTCAGATTAACAGCTGGGCAGTGGGGCTGCACGATTATGGCCAAAATGATAATCACGATTATTTTTGATCAATATTGAAATCACGATTATTAATCACGAT
>JBBPDH010000001.1:22469824-22482903 GCA_037974565.1 Clupeocharax schoutedeni
TAGTGTAAGCAGGTTTAAATCAGTTCTAGATACATAACTGACTGTAGAGTCCTAGTGTAAGCAGGTTTAAATCAGTTCTAGATATTGCAATGACTGCAGAGCCGCAAAATAATCAGGTTTGAACGTGGCTGACAAGGAGAGAGAAAAGAAAAAGAGAAGAGAGAGAGAAAGGAGGAAGAAAAAAAAGGAGAGACAGAAAAGTAAAAAGAGAGAGAGAGCGAGAGATAGAGAGAGAGAGAGAGAGAGAGAGAGGTGGGTGAAAGAGGAAAGGCCCAGTAGGGTAGATGGAATACTATAACAGCGCAGTTATAAAGCTGTTATAACTGTTAGATGTTATAATACTCCACCCACCTTAGCTGCGAGCCTTTGGGCGTGGCCACTCCGTATCCTTTAGAGTCCAGGTTCCCCCCAACCTTCATGGTGTCGCAGGGCTTCCTTTGCTCCGTGTACTCGTTCATGGTGGACTCCAACAGGAAGGCGTACTTCCCCTTTGACTTGCGCACGCGCGCCACACCCTCCGCCGTAGTCTTCGTAAACACGCTCGGCTCTGCCGACTTCATGTATGACCACATCTTCTCATACACTGCAATCTTTGACCTCTGTTGGGTGATAGTGAAGAGGGGTTATTGTAGAAACTATTGTGTGGAAACTCCCTCAGTCTACCCTGAGTATAGTACTGTGCTTTTTTTTTTTTTTTTTTACTTTTTTTATATTCTGCTTTGAATCACCAAAAATACTATTTTATGCCCACCAACCTGTCTTTATCTTCAGCACACTGAGTAGATTTAATTAAAGACATGGGAACAAATATTTTAATGTAACAGGCTGCAAAGTGTCTAGATAAATGTGGTTCAGCCACTCAGCTTTGAACATCACCAGTATACCGATTACTGGTTCACTGGATTGAATGATTCAAACGTAAGTCACTGTGTGGCTTAACAACCAAAGACATTACTCTGAAACTACAAGGTACAGGTACAACTGGACTGAAAATGAGAGCCTTTGAAAGTCCTCCAGGAAGTCTGGAGAACTGTTTCTTTAGACCACATTAACAATACAATAATGTCTGGCTCCTTGGCAGCAAAATATAAAGAGATGAGGGGTGGTGACATTTTTATGGTACAGTAGGTGATTCAGGGGCTAATGTAGCTAATAAGGGATGGACAGGCAGGTGAAATGCAGAAATCCTGTGTGCAAAAGTAGCCACAAATGAACCACCACCAATGAACCAAACTGATTTGATGAGTGGAACAATCAGGTCAGCCCTGAGCACTACCAGCCTGGTTGAATCTAAACATCACTATGAAATCTTAACATTACTGAAGCTTCCATCAAAGTGAAGTAGTATTCAAAGGCTCTGGGACTCCAGTAAACCCCAACGAGTGCCATTACTGGAACAGTGGTGAATCTTCCCCGAAGCACAGAGATGACCAAATAACCAAGACAAACATCTGAGGAACTGCAAGCTTTGTCTGCCTCAGATAAGGTCAGGTTCATGAAGAGGCTCGGCAGAAATGATCTCAATGGGAGAGCATAAACCACAGTTATGCAAGAGGAACAGAAAATCTTTCAGAGTAGCCACAAAATACAATTTGGAACAGTGCTCTGTTGAGTGAAAAATGGGAGTTTTGGAGAGACAGGGCTCAAGGTAAAGCTAACTCAGCATTCCACAACAAGAACATAACAGGAGCTGTGAAACATGGTGGAGGTAGTCCTGTGTTGTGGGGTGTACTTTGGTGCTTCAGGGCTTGGGTGATTTGCCATGACTGACAGAGCTGGAATTCTGCTAAAAGGCAATTTGGTTTTGGATAGAAATGATGATCCAAGGCACAACTGTGAGTCTGCCCCTAAAATGTGAATCTGCCCCTAAACAGTTTTAAAAAACAAGATTAATGTTTTGGAGTGGCCTGGTCAATGTAGAGACTCTAACCTCTTGTCTTATATAACATTCAGTGGATCTGAAACTACTTACTGCCACAGTTATGCAAAAGCAGAGAAAATCATACTTTTTCATGGCAATTTAAGATATCTTATTCCATCAAGAACCTTCTGGTCTTATCGGTCAGTGGAATAAGATTTACAGCAATAGTTACTGCATTTCTATATGGCAAAAAGCTTAAATATTCCTTCAAGAATTACGAGAAACTGTGAGGAAATGTTGATTACATGTATTTATGTATCCAGGACTCGTTTGCATATTGCATTTTCAGTATTTTGATGATAAGCAAGCTGTACACTGTGCATTGCTGTGATTTCATACACTGTGTGTGTGTGTGTGTGTGTGTGTGAGTGTGTATGTGTGTGGGGTAAAAGGTCACTCTGTGTGTCAGCCTCAGCCTTTTCGCACTCCACAAGAAACAACACATTCTTCATTTCTGCTGCTAATACCATAGGCGTGTGTATGTGTGTGTGTGAGGTGGCAGCTGAACAGTGCAGTGGACCGTGACGGGCAGCAATCCCATAATAATGTCAGTCACGTCCAGTCTGGAGCACTGCAGCAACCCAGCAACGGACTTAAATAAAACATCAAACACACACACGCGCGCACACACACACAAGCAAACAAACACATAAACAAGCGCTGCCCCCGACAATGACTTGAGCAGAGCGCTTAACCCACTCAGGTGTGTGATAAACAGCAGCGCAGAGGTGCCGTTCCCAGCCTAGCGCAACATCCAGCACAAAAAAGCTACATACTTCTCCTCTTCACTAGTACCACATGAGCTTAAGTCCAAACCTCTGCCCAGTGTCATCTGGTCTGGACAATGTGGACGATGTGGATGGTATGGAACAAGATCACCATAAACCAAAAATGATTGATATACACTAGAAGGCATCTGTGAATGTGGGGGTAAACAAGGCTAATGTTCTTCATAAAATAAACTTTTTTTTTCTAAAGCAGATTTTGGGTAGCCGGACACAAGTATTCCAATACTGAGTACTGAATGGTTCATGTTTTGGATGCTGAGGGCTGACTGTTTGGCTAAAGGATGTGCAATTTTTAGTGCATGCTAAATTACTGTCATTCCATGCAATATCTTTATTATTATGTGCAACAGTTTATGTGCAATAGTCTTGCCATGTGCAATCTCACTAACAGATTCGGAATACTCGGAATAGCAGTTTTACCTTCTGAACTTTAACAGTCATTTTCATGTGAGTTTCATGTTGGCTTGTGCTATATTTAATATTACGCCTCACTTTGTGCCTCTGTGTGCCGTAGCATAAGTCATTTTCTGATTCTGGATACTGGTTGGTTTGCATTCTGGAAACTGAGCGAAGATTACAAGGCATTCTGGATACTGAGTGCTTATTAGTTTGGAAAACACAAATTTTGTACAAATTAGACATTGCACGATGCGACTGTTTTATGTCCGATACCGATATTGTACATTTGGATATCTGCCGATATTTTTAAACCAAAAACAAAAAAATAATGCTTTCAAAAATGTCTGGATACATTTTGTATACCTTAACACAAATACAAAATTATAATTGTGATATAATGAGGGAGAAACATTGCACAGACCACATGTCCCCTATGGGGTGCCATTCGTATAAACAGCTTAACAAATTTAGAGGTGTCGTTTTTTCATAATTGAGTGCAATTTTCACACATTGGCTATGTGTGAACCACAGGTCAGGAGGAAATCTTTAAATAAAAAAAAATTAATGTTGCACTCTAAATATAAATTTTGCGCTTTTACAAATGCTGCCTCTAAATGTGGGATTTTAATGTAGCACTTTTACAAATGGCAAGATATGCTTATTGGCCACGCCCTGTTTTTACAATTGGTTATTACTTAGCAGGGGGCTGGACTGTGTGCTGTGATATCAACAACATAGAGGATTTGCCTTAAATGATCTTAAATCTAAAGGTTAAATACAAAAAATATATCTGACTCCATTCTTATCCTCTTTAAGAGGGATGTGGTTGCTTGGCAACAGACTGTAAATCCTGCTGTCCAGTCTAGAGACAGCGGACTGAGACCTTCTGATTGAACTGAAGAATCTGGAGCTCCGGCTGGACAGGTATGAAGACCTGCAGCCATGGCAGAACTGTGCAGGGCAGACAGCACCCCCTGATTTAAACACACTGCATTTCCAGGTGGAGTAATCTTATGATTATTATTAATAATACAGTGTGTTTGTGTGTGTGTGTGTGTTACAGCCTTACCTCCCATGCCCCACCTCCATTTGTCCCAGTCACTGGAGTACTGGAGTCCCCCGTCATTATTGCCCCATTTGGTTTCTCCCGTAACCCCAATTGGTTGCACCTGGCCCTTGTGTATTTTTCATTATTTTTTCCTAGTTTGAACAGGCTTGTATTGTCTGTTTACTTTTGTGCTTCCCCATGTTGTATTTGTTGTGAGGTAGTCTGCTTTGTAATCTATGCTCAGTCCAGAATGTTCCTACCTGTTACACCTTCCCTCACGCTTCCCTCTATGAAGCGAATGATCGCTACCCACCAAATATCCTGCACTGGCTTCACACCAGCCTGACTCGACAGGAAAACATTGTTTGTCTGAACTCAGAACTGAGTCTTCCCTAGCACAAATCAGTCTCAATTCAGGATGTGCATAGCTGTTGGGGGGGGTCTACTTGTAATAAAACCCATGCAACGTTTGCAGTAATCTCCAGTAACAAATACCATGATACATATCAAGCTGAGTGTGTGTGTGTTTGTGTTAGATTTTAACAGCACACTGTTTCTGGAGTGTTACATTTTTAACAGTCTCCTCATTCCTCGACAGTAAGTGTGTGTGTTGTACAGAATAATGTAGCAGGAGGAGACGCGGAGAGCGCTACACTGATCCTCATTACACTCTACTCTCTCTTTCATCCACTCTGAGAATCTCTCACCCTTTCTCTTTCACTCTCTTCTCTCTCCCTCCCTCCCACCTCCCTTATGAAATAAGTGTCTCTCATTCGTGCCCTTTATCTCTTTCTTTCTCACTCATCCATTCTCACTCTCTCTCTGTCTGTCTGTCTCTCTTACTCTTTATATCCTTTCTTATATAAAGCTGAGCATACACTGTGTGATTTTTGGCCCATTTTGAGACATTTTTTTACACGCGCAACCATTTTAGGGATCGGCCTGAGTTTCGCCTTAATCATGTGTCGTACATTGTGTAGCATACATGGGGTAACGAGAAGCGATTAACATATAACATCTCATGTCGCCCTTCATGAGGGTATCGCACTGTTGAAGCAGTGCCACGAGCCAATTTAACGCAACCACTTACACTGCGCATGCGCAAACCTAGAAATAAAAGTGAAAAAGACGGAGCAGCATGGCAGCGCAGCGTGTGATCTGGACACAAGCGAAGGAGGCCCAACTTGTAGAAGTTTGGCAAGCTCAATCGAGCCTTTTCGATGTGGCTTTACAAAATTATCATGACCGCACCAAGAATTGACAGACTGTACTGCCCACGTCTGCCAAGCCATTTCCTTGTCCATACACACCATCGCCTTTTCCTTTTAGAGGTTCCTAGAATGGCACAAATTGCCAAGTCAGCACGTTTCTAATTGGTGACCATTCTCAAATTCTCAGGTGAACGTCTCCCCACTCTGGTCTCCAAAACTGCAGCTAACATGTCAGAGCTTGTCTCTCACCCTGAAGAACTCTTTGGTGGACCCAGCGTCCAGCGTTCCGTATGCAATCTCTGTCTGCTTGGCCAAGTCCTCAGCGCTCTCTATAGGAGACACCATCCGCTCCACAGTGAGGAACGCAGCCAGATTAGCTGTGTAGGAGGAGATGATGATCAGGGTGAAGAACCACCAAACACCTCCAACTATACGACCTGAGAGTGACCTGGGAGAGAAGAGAGAGAGACAAGTCAAAGGCCAGACATATAAAAAGTTGATCAGTTGATCAGTTCTCTTCTGTAATCTGATTGGGGGTGGGGTGTTGATTGTATTTGCTGATGTGAGAGAGCTGAGGATTCACAAGGTGGCAGGAACATTTTTTGTGTTAATAAAAATAATATTTGTGTTACTATTTTTATTTTTATTTTTATTCTGAAAAACAAGTAAAACCCCCTTAAGGGAAAAAAATATAAAAGGGAGTACAACTATAACACACCATGTTAAGAAATAAAAAATATCGGCTGTGAATGCTCACTCTTTTTTATATTTAATTTATTCTGGAGGGAGGCTGACTCAAAAACACTTTGTGTCCCTCTAAGAGTGTATTTGATTTTCTCATGTTTGATTTAATAAAGAATAAATATAATCAAGGACCTAGTCACTACACCTCACAGACGCCACTTTGATGGTCTTAAAAACCACCCCACGTGATCGTGCTTGCAGAGCCCCCTGGTTGCCAAGCATTACAGCTGCCAGCCCCCATGAAGGGGATTTAGTAAAAATGCCTGGGGGTTATTTTTAACACCATGGAATCATGGTCGCCTGTGAAAATAATATAGTCTAATTGTTAGTGCACATTACAGCAAACTGGACACAGCATAACGAGTAACCAAGCCATTATCACTTTAATTTGTGGATTTAATTAATATAAGGTAATCATCATAATGGGGGTCCATTGGTTTATTTTGCACTGTGGCTGAGACAGTATAGCAACAGTATTTCACACTCTACCGCGCGCGCGCACGCACACACACACACACACACACACACACACACACACATTTAAGTTTAATGAGGAACAGCCTGCTGCCAAATAATATTGATTACAGCAGACACAACCAGAGACACTCTATCTCTCTCCCTCTCTTTTTTCTCGCTCTTTCCCTCTCTCTCTCCTCTCTTTTTATATCCCTCTTTCTCTATCCCTCTCTCTGAAGAAGTCTATGTCTTTTATCTGAAATAACAGACTGGCATTTAAAGATTTCCTCCTGACCTGTGGTTCTATGTGTGTGTGTGCGTGTGTGTGTGTGTGTGTGTGTGTGCCTCTGTGATCATTCTTTAGTGCTCTGACAAAAGCAGCATAATTTTGCACAAGTCTATTTCAGAACCAAAGCACATGTAAGCGATTCTGACGGTATCCTGTGTGTGTGCGTGTGAAAAGAGCGGTTGTTGCTGATACAGGAATTGGAGAGAGAGGGAAAACAAAGAGAGAGCTAAAGAAAGAAAGAGAAGGAAAGAAAGAAAGAGAAGGCAGGGAGGGAGAGAAAGAGAGAGAATGTGTGTGCTAATGTAAGCACTATGGCACTGTTTGTAGCCAATAAGAAGAGACATGACAGGATGCTGTGATATGACTGGCTGGATGTGACAGGGTGTAAACGTCTGAACAAACTGTGTGTGTGTGTGGTGAATGCAAAATGACAGGCATGTCAGAGTCTATATGGTCAAGGAAATACTGCCTTTCTCTCAGAATTTCACTAAATCAATACTGATACAACACACACACACACACACAACTGAGGTTCACAGGCAGGGCTGTGTCTGAACATCTATTGGCCTAAACTACATCCTACCTGCAAAATTGTATGTATGTAATATAGTTGCTAAGTGGTTGCTTAGGTGTTGCTAACAGGTTGCTATGGCATGTCTGTGGTTGCAAGGTATTTCAAAGCAATTTTTGTGGTATTCTATGTGGTTGCTAATGTGTTGCTAGGTGTTGCTATAGTATCCCAGGTGGTTACTAGGGTTTTGCTAACCAGTTGCTATGTCATATCTGTGGCTGCTCAGGTATTGCTGCCTCGTTGGTACAGTATCCAAGATCCAAGGCTGCTAGGTTGTTGCTAGGTGGTTGTATCATTTGCATAAATATGTAGCCATGTTAGACTTTCTTAGAATCTTAGACTTTAAGGGTATTCTTGAGTGCTATGTCTGGTTGATCTAATGAAATGATCCCTCTTGGCTGGAAAAACCCAGAGGGTAAAGTGTTTAAGTACACAGAGCATGGCCACAGCAAATAGGACTGCCCCAAATAACACAGGTGGCTGATGCACAGCTGGGCGAAGCTGGGGGCTGGGAGCAGGGGGGTGAAGCTGGTGTGGCATCAAAAGTGCACACTGAGGCCGGCGTGGCCTCAGGCTCACTGGAGAACAATGCTGGGGTCGGCAAAGCCCCAGTGTCAGCCAGTAGTGCACAAACAAATAATACTGAGCAGCCACAGGCCCACGATGCCAGAAGCCTGACCAGCGGAGAGCGCACTGACACTGTTGGGAATCAAACTCCCTCAAACAGATCAACCAGTTTCTCAATAGCACTAAAGAAGGCAAACCCAACTTTGAAATGTTTTCCCTGATGGGAAACATCCTGTACCACCCAGTTGATGAAGGCATCCTTAGATGAGCACTATAAAGGACATTGACAGGGTTATGTTAGCTTTTATCCGCACCATGATGTTAGATCCCTTCAGAACACTAAACCCAGGCTCTTCTAAGCACATGAAGGATTCGGTTGGCGTTCCTGGACTTAGACTATGTGTATTCTACTTTTGGACCCTTTGGTATGAGCTATTAGCTATTTGATATATATGGGCGATTTGTATTTTGCTGATCTATGGAATAAATACCGCTGTTGCTTTACTCTTGGGTCTGTCATATTTAGATCCTGGCATATGACTTCCTTAACCATAGCTCTTTGAATGAAAATAGATGATGTTGTTTAGAGATCTTCTCTTTTTGATGATGCTCTGTTAAAGAAAACCAGAATGCTTTTACTGCAAGAAACACATGCTGATGTTAAAAGGTGGAGTTCCAGGGGTAGCAGACTAGATTTGCAGAAATTATATCAGGGAGTTGCTGCAAGTTGTTTCATGGGGAATGAAGTTGCATGAGGCTTTAAAATGCTGTCCTCAAGAGGATTTGTTCTTTCAGCAGGACATTTTAATTGCACCTTTGAACACCATCTAGACAGAAACCATGAGGAGCCACATCCTCACTATGCAGACACACTTGTGAATCTGTTGTGAATTGCTTTGATTTAACTGATGTGTGGAAGGAAGTCTTCCCCAAGGCTAGACAGTATACATGAATTAAAAACTAGCTCAAACATGATTTCTGGGGCATGACTTGACAGGATATACATACAGAAAAGCAAGGCTGTATATTTCCCTTTCCACTTTCCTACCATCAGCATGTCTCTGTAGTCATTTTTTTACATCAGTTACAGGAAAAGAGTAATAATGGTGTTTTTATAGTAGATTATTAGAAGGACTACCACTTGTTCAACCATGTGCACTCCTTCAAACCTTTTTGAGAGGTTTGAAGAGAGATTAAGTACCTCAGCAATACACTACTCACAGTAAACTTAAGAACAAGATGAAGTCTCTGGAACAGAAGCTTCTACATTCAAGCAGCTGCCAGAACAAGACAGATGGGGCAAGAGTTGTCGGGAATCTCGAGTCTCGAGAGAAACAAGGTGCTGTTAAAGAACTTGCTGGAGAAGAGTATCGGGCGTAATACTCCCTGTACTACAAAATGGATCCATCTATATCCCTTTTTTGCAAAAGACAAACTGTTTGGAGAACAAAAAGTCCCTTAGACACTTAGACTCCCTAATGGAATAGAGACTATAGACAAGCAAGGAAACATATCACATGCAATGTCACATTTTAAAGGTCTGTATAGTGTTGAGCAGTGTTGGGCATGTAACTCTAAAAATGTAATTAAACTACTGATTACTGCTTACTCCTTTTAAAAGTAATCAAAATAGTAATGTGATTACTTTATTTCAAAAGTAATTAGTTATATTACTAATTAGAATACTAGTTACTTCCCCACCTTCTAAAGAAACTCGAGAGTCAGATCAAACACTCTCAAGTCAAACACACTTTATTATTAAGTGTTACAAACCTACGATAACTCGAGAACAATAATGTTCTTGTCTTTAACTGAGATTTTAAAGTAATGGCTATGTTTCCAGCTACTGAATGCATACTTCTCACTCTCCATGCTCACTTTGTTTTTGTTTGAGCCGGTAGGTCTCCCGTAGATCACGTCACACGTGCCACCACTGACAGCTATTTTTTAGGACATTTTGACGACTTTTGGAGTCTAAATGGACTTTTAATGAGGTTATTGCTGCTGCCTAAGAAGAGTCTAATGACAGATCTCCAGGATTAGATGGGTTTTTGCCCTTAATCGTTAAGGACCTATACACTATTTTTATGGAATGTTTGGTCACCCTGCACTCAGCTACCAAAGGTCAGTGGCAACAATTTGGTAGAGTAAACAAGTTGGTAATAAACAATTGCAAATAGTGGCCAATCTGTTTGCATTCCAGACTGCTCCATATTTTCTATTCTGTTTTTAGTTATAGACTTCATTTTCTATGCTGAAGGACAAAAACTAGATGTGGAATTAATGCCACTAGACCAGGAAAAGCCTTTCATAGAATCGATCAAAACTTTCTTCATAAATGTTACAGCTTTTGGGTTCGAATCAATGGTTTTTTATGTTTCAGACTGTTGACTACTAAAGTACAAAGCTTACTGAAAATAAACAGCAGGCTTAAAAGGCCTTTTCTGGTAAACAGAGGGATAAGGCAAGGCTGTGGTATCTGAGAACTTCTGTATACCACAGCATTTGAGCCACTGCTGACAGCCCTGTGGAAGAAGCTCAGTGGAGTCTCAGTGTAGAATCCAAGTACAGAATCAGATCTGGCGAGGACGTTTCAGTCTTAACCCAGTGCCTGGACAAGTTCCAGAGAGCCATGTTAGCATGGATTAACTGCAGTGTTTTTGGGGGACTGGTCTTTATATGAAGAAAAACTGGCAGGAGGTAGCAGAGAGGGTCCATGGAAGACTCCAGAGATGAAAATGGATTTAGCTTCAGATCACGATGAGCAATCTTGCAGCCTCTATGTTAAATCACATTTTAAAAAAAACTTTTTTGGGACAGACATTGCTGGCTGCCACCTAGAATTCTGTACCTGCCCCTGACTGAGAGAGGCCAAGAGCTTTAAGCCACAGTGAAAGCCATGAGGTTGCAGGCTGCCCAGAAACTTCCACTCCTTTGATATTGTATGACTATGGGTCAAACAATCCTCTGTTCTCTAAACATTCCTTCTCTTGGCAGGTTTACACGTAAGCTAACAGCTATTTAACGAAAAACTGTTTTAACAACCTGAAGATGATGGAAGGAGGATGAGGAACTCATTTTTCAGTCCTTGAAGGACTGCAGTCTTCCTGTAGGTCTTTGTGCAAAGCCCTCCAGAAGATCTCCAGCAATCTCACATTAAAGGTGCTTTTAAATTACAATATTTCTGGGTCTGTTTTGATTGTGGTAACAGTGTCAATGTTTAATTGGTGACTATTTATTTCATTTTCCTATTTTTGATTTCAAATGTCTCCTTTCTGAATGATGCTGAAACAAAGGGATTTAAAAATCATAGTCTTTCAGTCTGTCTCACACTTTCTCTCTCTCTCTCTCTCTCTCTCTCTAATTCCAGTCAACTCGGGTTATGGAATGTCTTGAAAATAAATGGAGAGATGAAAATAGAGAGTGATAGGTAGGTATTGAGAGAGAGAGAGATAGAGAGAGAGAGGGGGGAAGACGGATAATGAGAAAAAAAGATAGAAGAAGACAGAGGAAGAAAGGGTAAAGAGGGAGAGAGGGAGGGAGCAAGAGAGAGAGAGGATGAAATGGAAAGTGGGCGAGAGAGATAGACAGAGCAAGAAAGAAAGAAGGGTAAGTAACGAAAGCTGGATAGAGAGAAAGTGAAAGGGGACATGGTGTAGAGGAAGAAAGATTGGAGAATTGATCTATTCCTCTTCTTTCAACTATACTCAGGCTTAATGAAGAAAAATCTATTTGCTGTAACTGGCATCCACACTCTCCCACACCCACACATACTGATGCTTTTTGGCTAATGAATGAGAGAGCTGCGTGGGGACTACCACAATGCGGGTGACATCCGGGATGTAGTGTGTGGTGTCTGCAACAGAGGGGAGAGAGGCCCCGATGATCTTTTCAGCAGTCATCACTATCCTCTGTCATGTCTTAGTATCTGATTTTGCAAAATTTCCATACCACGCTAGAAGAGAATACTCTCGATAGTTCCTCTGTAGACCGTGGTAAGGACTTGGGGGATTTGAGCTCTCCTCAGTCTCCATGGGAAGAGGAAACACTACTGGGCCTTCTGGGTAATGGGGCTGGTGTTGAGTGTCCATGTGAGGCTCTCTGTGATGTGAACACCAAAGAACATGGTGCCCTGGATGATATCCACTGAGGGGCTGTTGATGTTCAGCAGAGAGTGATCACGTCATACTCCGCTGAAGTCACCAGCCTCCTTTGTCCTGTCCATATTTGGAGACATGTTTTTGGTTCTGCACCAGTGTGTTAGCCATGGATATCCTTTCTGTATGCCACCTTATCGTTCTCATTTATATTTATTTATTTTTCTCACCGCATTTCTCTCATCAGCAAACTTCATGTGGTTAGAGCTGTGCATTGCGGCACAGTCGGGGGTCATCAGCATGAACAGCAGAGTGCTGAGCACACAGCCCTAAGGGCCCCTGTGCTCAACGTGGTGGTGCTGGAGATGTTGCTTCCAATCTCCCACTTAGGAAGTCTAGGATCCAGTTGCAGAGGGAGGTGTTCAGGCCATGCAGTCTCAGCTTCCCTATCAGATGCTGAGGAATGATGGTGTTGCAAACTGAAATATATGAATATTGTGTCCTTTTTGTCCAGATGGGTGAGGGCCAGGTGAAGAGTGTTATTATGTTGTTAGAGCATCATCATCTATTGAGTGGTTGGGATGATATGCAAATTGCAGAGGTGCAGAGGGCAGCAACAGTTTTATATACCTCATGATGAGCCTCTCAAAGCACTTCATTATAATTTGTGTGAGCGTGATGGGACGGTAGTGTTTGTATGTGTATGTGCTTTCAGTCTATTCTCTGCACCAGCTGAGCCGGTTTATGCTAGTGGTTGCAGTAACTACTAACATTTATGCTAGTTTTGTCACTTTAAAACAATAGTTCAAAGAACCACCTTCTCCCAGCCCCAAGACTTTCAGTTCATTTTTGCAGCTCAAGCCAACTTAATGGATAGCTTGATGATCTAGAGAAGTTTAGGTGATATGTAGGCAGAGGTGGACAGTAACGAAGTACATTTACTTGAGTACTGTACTTAAGTAGAGTTTTTGAGTATCTGTACTTCACT
>JBBPDH010000001.1:22492018-22504739 GCA_037974565.1 Clupeocharax schoutedeni
ACTGGTTCAGGGTTTGAATATGACCCTGGTGAAAAGTCATTTTTCACAGAGTCCCTGCTAGTTATGTAAACATGGCCAAATGAGACACACAGAGGCATAATATACATTCAAAAAGACAAACAATAAAATGGCCATTATTTTTTTTTAAAAAGCTGTTTTGATTCAAAATGACAGCCATATTAATGTAATGTAAAATGAAAATTTCTGCAAGTATTGTATCATGATCTTTAAATGCATTAAAGGCACTGGAAGTGGTTCTGTACACTTTCTCAAAACAGTCCTTATAGTGTGCAGGTGACACGTGATCTAATTATGGAAAATCATACCTCTTATCATTCCAGCTTAGAGTGGGATAAGTGATCTCTAAACCAGCGTTACACTGGGTTGGGTGAATGACTTCCATTACGCTCGGATGGTATGACAGTATGGCTTGGTTTGAATTGTATTCACTACCCCCAATCCCTGCTTGCTGGTGCAGTTGTCAAAAATAAGCAAATCCTAAATTTAAAAATGTAACCACCAAACCAAACCTTTTTCCATTTAAATTGAATTTAACTGGGAGAGAGTCCAAGTGAGGCTTTTAATATAGTTGTGGTTTAGATGTGAGACCATGTGAATTAGGGGGTAACTGATGTCCTGTTCTATTGGTCAGTTCATCTCTATAGAGATTGCACAAACTGTGTGTAACCACCAGTTTCAGATGGCACCTTAAAACAAATAAATTCACTCAGAATCGTCCAAATGCTTTTCACTAGATAATGTTCCACAGCTGGGGAGTTACTGACCCTGCTCACATGTAATTGTTGGGGTTGCTGGTGGCCTAGTGGTTAGGCGTCAGTGCCAGGACTGCTGAGGTACCCTTGAGAAAGGCACACTCTGCTCACAGGATACTGTGTTTCTGGCTTCACGAAGGGGTTAAATGCAGAGAAAGAATTTAATGCTGTTTACAGTGTGTGCTGTGACGTGTTCACATATGACAAATGGACATTTTACAGCTTGGTTGTATATACTTAAATCTTGTGTGTGTATGTGTGTGTCTTCTCAGGGCTCTTACTTGCTGGCTGCATCCAATGACTTTGCCAGTAGGATCTGGACGGTGGACGACTACAGACTAAGGGTGAGAAAAATTTAGGGTGGACTTCGTTATCCACCTGGGAGGAAAGTATCTTTTCCACAGGATGTTTTAAGGCTGAATCTGTACCGCAAGGAACAAATATATTTACTGAGGTAAATATAAATATTGGCTCATTTTAGAAGGAGGTTTATGGGTGTGGTGAGGGAGGACATATAGGCAGTTGGTGTGAGAGAGGAAGAAGGAAATGGACACAATAGTTCTGGTGAAAGTAGAAGAAAAAATATTCACTCATTTTCTTCAGGATATGAAGAACCCAAACACTATACACTTGATTCCTATGTGTTTGATTTTTTTTATTTATATTATGGTAAAGGTATAAAGGTATTATATAGGTATAAAGGTAAACCCATAAAGGTACTATAAATGGATTATTATTTATTTAGATCTAAAGGTCAATGATGTAATGTTAAAGATCTGAAGCCTGGCTCTCTTTGCTCTGTCCCTGTACTCCTTCCAGAAGCCTCAGCTGTTTTCCCAGCATTATTTAGGTTGAGTGGGTTGTGCTGGTTTGTAGGGCCTCTGGAACTGAAGCGGCTGGGCTAGATGTGTGTCTCAACGAGACGCATATGTAGCCGCAGCACGCACATACACAAACACACAGACGCAGGAGAAGGGAGGTGCAGTAGAGCTGCGCAGCTGATCTCAGCCTCATACTGAGACCTGAAAATCTCATGTTTAAGCATATCTGGGACTATGTTTGTACACAAGCACTAATCCTCCTCATCTTGCCCTCTAGCACACACTGACTGGCCACAGCGGGAAAGTTTTATCTGCTCGGTTTCTGCTTGATAATGCCCGCATCGTCTCGGGCAGCTACGATCGGACACTCAAACTTTGGGACCTGCGCAGTAAAGTCTGTAAGACAACCCTTTTCCCCCAAAATCACCACTCTTACCACCACCATGAACATTACACCAGAACAGCAATGCTGTTCAAGGTCAAGTATGTCGAATAGGTTTTTGTCACCAAACATGTACACAGTAAATTGAAACAGTCCTCTAGGATCATGGCACAATACAAAGAACGGGAACACCACAAGACTACACAAGTGCGGGCAGGACAGAACTAAATGGAGCAAGCAAAAAATAAAACATGAGCAACAGTACAGTAATTTACAGAATAATACATACAGTGCAGTGTGAGGGAATTCAGTGTTATGAGTTGTAATGTGTTCACAAATGGAAAGGAGTGCAAAGATTGAGGCAGACTAACATACACTAACATTCCAGTCTCATCAGTAGTACCCAAACAACTTTTGGTCATGCTTGGCACTACAAGTGTTGCTGAAGCTCTTTCTCGCTCTGTCTCAGGTATGAAGACGGTGTTTGCAGGCTCTAGCTGTAATGACATTGTCTGCACTGAGCAGTGTGTGATGAGTGGCCATTTTGATAAGAAAGTTCGCTTCTGGGACATCCGGTAAGCAATTTCCTCTGAGATCAACAAAGGTTTCGGATTCTGATTATGCTGTTGTGGAGTGATATGAATATTCTGAAAAATGTGATCTGAGTTGCTGTTAAACTAATACAGCAGGGGTGTTGAGCAGTGGAGGGCCACTGCACATCACAGTTGTTATTTCCTCAGTCTGAGCTGCTGAACAATGCTGCTTAGTGGCCTTCTAGGTCAGGAGCTGCACACCCCTGCGATACAGTGATGCAATCAGGACTAATTGCAGGAGCTTGGCGTGTGTGCAGGTCTGAGAGTATAGTGTGTGAGCTGGAACTGTTGGGCCGCGTCACATCTTTAGACCTGAATCACGATCGAACGGAGCTCCTCACGTGTTCCCGTGACGATCTGGTGAAAATCATTGATCTGCGCAGCAATGCTGTGAGACAGACCTTCAGGTAGACAAACACCCATTCACACCTATTGTTTTAAACTCCTGAGCTAGTTTTTACCGTGTCTTTCTGCGATTTCAGTGCTCAGGGCTTCAAGTGTGGCTCCGACTTCACCAGAGTTACCTTCAGGTGAGTGTGCGTGTGTCTGTGCATGGTTTTTTTGTTTTTGGTTAGAGCATGCTTTGTGGGGGACTCCTCTGCCAGATTTATACCCAAAGACTGTGCAGATTGTTTGAATGGCTGCACCTTGTCCAAAAAGCAGTCAATTCCTTCAGTGTACTTGGGTTGGGCCAAACCACTGTGGGGTGAATAGAAAATAAAATAGTTTTTTGCATTTTTTAAAAAATATTTCATAATGCTATTCTGAATAATACCGAACTTGTGATTGCATTAAGTGTTTGTCTCTCTCTTAGCCCTGATGGGAATTACGTAGCTGCAGGTTCAGCCGATGGTGGTCTGTATGTGTGGAACGTTCTGACAGGGAAACTGGACAAAACCCTGGACAAGAACCACAGGTCAGTCCAGTTCACCGGTTCAGCCTCACTCGTCATCTAGTTTAAAGTCAAACTGAACTCTAAACTTACCTTTTTTCTTTTTTCTTTTTTTTTTTACATCGAGCTCATCTGTCTTCTCCTATTCATACATTTTTTTGGTCATAATCTACTGTGAAAGATCTTGTCTTCTGGCTTCTTCCGTTCAGTTTGGTTGAGCTACGTCTTGTCTGTAAGGAAGCTAATGCACTGGATGGGCAGGCAGAGCTATTGCTAAGCTACGCTTTACGTTGGGTCATACTAAGCAGCAACTTGGTCCTACCCGCCATCTAGCATAGCTTAGCATTAGCTCTGCCTGCCATCCAATATAGCTTTAGCTTCCTTACAGTTTAGCTAATCTGGATGCTCCAGATATACAGATTAGCTCAAATAAACCCATGTGTAATTCACCGTCATCTTTTGTGCCACACAAACCTGACTGCCTGTTTAGGTCAAGCTGTCCTCAATGAGTGGTACTGAATTGGACATAAAGCAGCTGTTGATGCTGGTGTTGTGTAAACATAGTGATGATAATGTTGCTGATTGTTCATTCTGCTTTGCCTGATTGATTGTCTCTCCCTTGTTTGTGTTTGATAGCTCCGCTATTAACTCTGTGTCGTGGTCTCCGTCGGGCACCTACGTGGTCAGTGTGGAGAAGGGCAGCAAGGCAGTGCTTTGGTCTGACCTGTGATTGGTCTGTCTCAACTCTGATTCGACGTGATTGGCTGCCTGTTAAGGAATGAAGCAGAGGAAGAGGAGTCGCACTTTTCTTTTCTGGCACTTGGACATGGTGTTTCTCAGGATGCAGCATGACAGGGGGGGGTGAGATGGGGTGACCCAATAATGTAACATCATTCATCATTCATATCAGCACTCCTGTTCTCACGCTCGCTTCTCTACTCTTCCTCACACACGTGCGTCTGCGCACGCATTTATCAGGAGATGGACATGTGGAAAGTCTCACGCATCTGGTTTCCAAAATATTTAAAGGAGCTGTTAGTTTAACCACTGCTTGATAATGCCATGTGTGTGTTCGCTTCTGCCTGCCTTACATATACAACCTCCCCCGAGGTTCATTTGCGTATCAGCGATTTAGCTGTAGTGCCTGGTTCTGCCAAATTTACTTTGCTGTAGCCGACTTGCTCTCACTGCATTGGCTGAGAGGGTCGGCAGAGCCACACCTTCCCCAGTGCATCTGTGGACAGCATTCAATATTGAAACAAAATGCTCTTTTAAGTTAAGAAATCCATAATCGCTTAAAAAAGGTAACATGTCAATTCTTAAATCAGTGTAGCTTGTTGTAAGTAGCTTTCACAAAGCAGGACCATTTAAATGTTGCTGGATATTTTAAGCCCCAATTTCAGTAGGAAGATCGTTCTGGTTGCTATGACTATGCCTCATGGTCAAACCTCCTCAACGACAGTGGGCTTTTCTTGCGAGCCCATTGGCCCTTTTTTCACTGAAATATGGACACTGTCCCTTTGAAGCAGATGCCCCGTTGAGCGTTCTCAGCCACTCCTTCATTTTTGCCCCAGGTCGAAACCCCTTTACATCATTTTGCCCAGTTAATGTCTGGGCCAAAAAAGAACTCTTGTTTTATTAATTTTTTTAGCTGGCAGTTAGAATGCCAAAACGTTTACTTGTGTTGTTTCATTGCAGACCTGAAAGCTGTAAACTCTGCGTTGACTTTTTCTTTTAGTGCACAGATTGAAAGAGTAAAACACAGGCTCATACTGGATCTCTCACAGCAACGGTTAATGTCACTATTACAGTACACAGTAGAGAAACCTGTAAATCCAGCACATGCATCCATACATATGTGGGGAGTGTGTTTTCATCGTGTTTTTGCACGCGCACACATAAACATACACGAAAAGCCTGTGCAGTGTGTTTAACCAGCTCTGTACATAATGAGCTCAGTGGGTGGTGTAGAGATGACTGACAGCAGAATGAGCCCGCTTTTAATTCCATTTTCTCCACAGTTTATTGAATTGCAGTGTCTCATTGGTGCTGCTGCAGGAGGGCAGAGCTTGAATTCAGCACGGTCAGATTAATTGTAGGGGTGGGGCTAAAGATGAACTCTGCATCCTGTTGGCTGTGTATAAGTTGTGATAAAATTATAAATGTGTATGAGGTGTCTGTGTATGTCTATGAAATCTTGGTAGTTCTTCTAAATATATATACATATGTGTACATGTGTATGTACACATGTAAATATATAGGACAATCTATATCAATATATCTATATATATATTTTATTTTAGTTCTGGACCGTTATTCCATGCAATTAACGGCGTTATAAAAAATTAATCTATGCCCACCTCATATATATCTATATCTATATTTACACTTGTGTAAAACGTGCACATGTATACATACAGGACGTGTGAACACATCCTGACATGGCTAGATGTATTCACGTGTCTGCAGAGATTTGTGATTATGTTGAGCCCCCAGGTGAGGGGACTGGGTGTGTACATACTTGTGTGTGTATGTATGTAATCTGTGCTGACATGAGTACTCGGACTGCTGAGTTTAATCACATGGTTTTACACACACACACACACACACAGACATAGTAAATCTTCTGAAAACTCTCAGCATGGCCTCCTGGGGTCAGTACTGTGCTTTTAAGTGTTTAAGAAATGCTCCCAATTGGAGTACACACACCCACACCCATCAGTGTCTTCACTACTGTCAGGATTATTCTCCCTACTTCACCACAACCACTTTCTCTTATTCTATTATATAAAATCAACACTTTTAAGACTTTAAGACTTAAGAATTTGTATTAATTTTCAAAATGTTGAGTTTTGTGGGAACAACAAGAAATGATCAGTAATATATGTTACTAATGGAAATGGTCTTCAAACACTTCTGTGGTTAGGTTACATCTTTGTCCAGTTGTGCTGCCAAATAAAGAGTGAGAAGCCAGCATGAGCATCAACACTAACAATAGCACAAATGTTTCACTTTCTCTTCTGCTGAAAAGGCACTGGTCAGGAATGATGCTCAGCATTAGTGTTAGTCGTTATGTTGTCTTTGCAGTGTTCATTTAACAGAAAACCATGATAAACCACTGTGCCATATCACCATGATATGCCAAAGTCACAGTGTTTCTGTGCTGACCAATAACAGTTCCAGTTTCCGGGAGTGTTTTGAGGAATCGAAGTGCTCATGTATTACATCAAAGTTCATTATTTCTTCCAGAATTATGCTAAGCTTTAAACTTGCCACAATGCTAATGCCCTGGTGGTTAAGGAGTTGCCCCATGATTGGAAGGTTTGCGCAAGGTGCTGACTCCACACTCTGCTCCCACACCCAGTGCTGCCCATTCCTTCACTTGGGTTAAATGTGTGCAGTGGTGTGTTCATACAAGACTGTGAGAGGCCACTTTACTGATTCACGCTTGTGTTTTTTTATACAACACGATCTCCTTGTTTTTTGGCGTATCATCCAGCCCCACAACGCCCCGGGGCGGCCCAGTTCACTGCAGGTGTCCTCATGCTCATCACACAGAATGTGTCCGATTAAGATTAAGCAAATCCCTGTGTTGTTGATATTGGTTGGGGCTGGTGGTAGTGTGTCAGTGGGGGACAATGATTAAAATGATTGTTTTAATTCGAATTTACTTTTAATAATAAAACCTCTCAGAATCTCCACCACACAGACAAAACTAACCCTGATCTCAGCCACAAACCCTGCCTGTGTCTGGGATGCTGTAAGGATTATATGTGTGTGTTTGTCTGAGAATTTTGCTGACGGAAAAATCCAGTAAGTGCAGGCCCAGCCAGGGGGCGGAGCCTCACACATCTTACAAATACGACCATTGGTACTCGCCTGCACACGCACCTTTCTACCTGAGCATCTGCTGGGCTAACCCACACACAGGTGAGTTTGCTTTGTGGACACATGGGGGGCTGAAGGCTATGCTGGTATGTGTGTTTGGATGGTTGCCTGTCAAAAAATGTTAGCAGTCTGTGGTGTTCAGGTGATCTTCAATAGGTATAGCGGGATACCAGTCAATATTTCAATTACAGGCTGAAAGTGGGCGTGTCTTATGTGAATGTATTTATTGACTGGTAGACTAATCAAGAATGGCTGTCAGCCAGTCAGCAGACTAGATTTCGGAACAAATGATCTGATTGGCTCAGAAACTGAAAAGACAACATTTTTATATCCTGAACAACATATAACTTTTACATATGTTTATAACTCGTAGGTTGCCGTGGGAACCACTGGTGTTAAAGACTTAGGAGATCTTTTTGATAAACTTTATGAGAACAAAATTAACGTGTCATCACTCTTCATGCTAAAATGCACCGCAAAACGGTGCTTGGAACTGATACAATTGTCTTAATTATAATTATGCATATTGATTATTATGAGTATATATACACATACCGACATTCATTCTGTACTACAGAATGTGTAGTGCATTCTGTGAGGATGTGTGTGTGTGTGTGTGTCGGTAAAGTGATAATACATTAGATTAGGATTAAGAAGTGTCACTGAAGAACTGCTGAGGAGGAGGAAACTGAGATAACAGTCTGCGTTATCTAATGCTGTTGCACTAATACATTTGAGCAGATAGATAAATAGCTTTATATATGTATATGTACATAGTATATATATGTATATATATATATAGTGAATACATTTATATATATACATATACAGTGAATAAACCTATATACATTTTGTTTTAATGTGTGACTGTATTAGCTAAAAAGGAGGATTCCACCAGTTTTTATTTTTATTCTGTGTATGTAAACAGTGCGGTTCAGAGTGGATATTATGCGAATCATGAATAGAATATGAAGGAATTTAGTTCAGATTTGCCAAAATTTTACTATCAACAGTATTCCATACAAACTCTCAGCAGATAATAAAATGCCCTTCATTATATTATCACCCCAGAGAGGCTGTATATGTGTTCTGAGAGTTTGTATGGCATGTTGTTGATGGTAAAATGGAGGCAAATCTGAACTAAAATTTTTGGGGACTGTGGGGCCTAACTTTCACCACCACTGTGAATGATTCTGACTGCAATTTAATTGTGCATAAAATTTGTAAAAAGGATTTGCAGAAGCTAGTTTGGATTGATTCAGTATTTGGTGACTTTGCCAAACATCTGGCGGCACCTCATTGGCAGCTCACAGGTGTGTTTGTTTATTGTTTTGTTTATTTATTCTTTAGGTGACACCATGAGTCCTAAACAAGTCATTTATAAGAAGCTGTCCCGTGACAAATCTGTAAGTGTTATACTGTTTCTGTCTACCTATCTTCCTTCTATCTTCTCCTTTTCTCTCTATGATCTCTTTCCCCAAATGAGTATGCTCTGGTTGGCTGTGCATGTGGGTTATACCTGTGTGTGATGTCACAGGTTGGAGTATACATGGGGAGGCGGGACTTTGTGGATCACAGTGACTTTGTTGATCCTGTCGGTAAGCTCATCAACCAGTTACAGCTCTTGTTTATCAGCAGTTGCTTCATCTGTGCGAGCTCTGTGTTTCTCAGGTTACTTTATATGAACATATATTGTGTTGGGGTGTAGATGGTGTGGTCCTGATTGATCCTGTGCAAACAAAAGGAAAGAAGGGTGAGAAAAATGTTCATAATACACCTCAGAATATTAGTGATGACTCAGGACTCCTCTTCCTCAGTCTGACTGTGTGTGTGTTCCAGTTTATGTCATGCTGTCATGCACGTTCCGTTATGGCCGGGATGACATGGACGTGCTAGGGATGTCTTTTCGGAGAGACATTTTCCTTTGCACGCGGCAAGTTTACCCTCCACTGCAGGACCGAGATCGCTGCATCCACAACAAATTGCAAGAGAGACTCCTGCGCAAACTAGGCGACAATGCCTACCCCTTCTTTTTTGAGGTGAAATTAAGAAAATAACGCACACTGCATTTTGCCATTTCCACCTGTAGGGATGGAACAGTACGAATACTTGGCACTGTAGTGTCCTCTGCGCAACTCGAGCCTGTCTTCTGCAGTTTTATCTATTTGGCTGTGGGTATCCTGGATTCTACAGTTTTCCCTGTGGCTATCTTTGGGGAAACCTTGCGGAAACCAGTAGTGTCCCTTATTTTATTTATTATTATGATAATAAAAATATGGTATTGAAAATACTGTTCTGGTATCAATTGTAGTGTAGCAAATCAGGCTTAAATCATTTCCATCATGCAAGTTCTGCATTCTGAACTTTTCTGTGTGTTTTCACTTGGATTTAGGAATTAATTGTTTTGCAGTGTCCCTCGGTCTTTAGTTATTCTGGGTCCTGTAGTTTGCGGACAGATAATGCTTGGGCTGTAATTCTGGGTTGTGTAGTGTCCTTTAGTGATCCTGGACCCTGTTATTTTAGTTTTCTTGGACCTTATAGTTTCCTTTGAACCTTTGCAGTTTCCAGATAACCTGCCATGCTCGGTGGCTCTGCAGCCTGCACCAACTGATGTTGGAAAGGTAAACAGCAACAGCGACCCACATGAATAACTCTGTCATTGAAATACTTTTAACTTTTGCTGCTGTATTAGTAGCTTACCCAAAATGCGTTTGCTTGTATTGTTGTAGAACTGTGCCGTGGAGTTTGAGGTGAAAGCATTCTGTGCTGAGAATCAAGATGAAAAAGCTCAAAAGAGGTGAGAGATCTGGTTGTGGTTAATTTTTCAGATATAATCTGGGTACTTTGAACTCTCATCCAACACATAGTGTTTTGGGAAAAAGAATGTGTCAAAATTCAGTGCTTTTAATACCCCTGCCCATGCTCCTCCTCTATCTTTGCAGGAGCTCAGTGCGTTTGGCCATAAGGAAGGTGCAGTATGCTCCCGATAAAGGAGGTCCAGCTCCATTCAATGAAACCACCTGTGAGTTTATGATGTCGGACAAGCCTCTGCACATGTCTGTCACCCTGAATAAAGAGGTGAGATTTTGTCTACTATGTGATGCTGATCATGGTGCTGTGATGGCAGAGCTCACTAGTCTGCCTCATCACCCAAATCCAGCACTACTGAATCACTATGTGCAAGATTCACAAATACATATTTTCAGCCATGTAATTTCAGGGCCATGTGTACAGACATGTGTACATTTTTTCAGTGGCTCATCTTGGACTCACAAGAATTTGATTTTGGTCTTCAGAATCAATATCAGAGAACTTTATTTATCCCGGAGGAAATTGTTCAAACAGGTCTTGACCTGTCGAAATATTCTAGCAGGTGTCAATATCTGCTGTTACATTTTTCTGTGGCAGAGAAAATTACCGACACCACAATGAATAATGCTAGTTGGTTTCCATGGCACTCTGCACACGCTGCATTCATGCTCATCATTTTGTGTCTCCAGCTTCACACATATAGTCTCAGTAAGTCTCCTAGAGGATTATTGTTTGCTGTCTCAGCCTTTCCTCTATCTCTAATAAGACTTGACTGGACTTGGACTCTAATTGGACTTGAGTCAACTAGTCTCAACTACAGCTCCAACTTATTCACATGCAGTAAAGACCCAAAAAGATACAAAGTCCATCATCAAGAAAGGCACCCAAACATGCAAACATCTGCAGATGAAGTCCTGTTAAAATGAATCAAAGAAATGGAATGAAGAAAAGAATGACTACAATTCAGGGTGCAGATGTGTGGGATGAGAGGTTCTTAAAAGTGTTGCTCAAAGACTCCCACTCTACCGCTGTTTCTGTTTTTGCTGTTAAAGGAACACATGACTCCAACAGAACATCCACTATAGAATATGATTGTTCACACCCTCAGAATCACATCAACAATGTGTGAAGAGACACATCTGAACATGGAGCGATGAGACCACAGTGCATTCCGGTTCTCTTTTCACACACTTTGTTTTCTGAGGCACAGTAGAACCACACCCCTGTAGAACGTTATGGCTTCATTTATGAACACCATCTCTCTTCATCACTAAGCTCTTACTCTATGTTTAGTCTACATCTCAGTTAGTAGACTTGTAGATGGGGCTGTGAGCAGGCAGTGGGCGAGGGTGTGAGCAGGTAATAAGCGGGGCTGCGAGCAGGTAGTGGGTGGGGCTGTGGGCTGTAAGTGGGTGGGTCTGTGAGCAGTAAGTAGATGGGGCTGTGGGCAGGTAGGGAATGGGGCTTTAAGCAGGTAGTGCTTGGGGCTGTGAGCAGGAGTAGGTGGGGCTGTGGGCAGTTAGTGGGTGGGGCTGTGGGCAGTTAATGGGTGGGGCTGTGAGCAGTTAGTGGGTGGAGCTTTCCATAACACTCTGTGTCTGGTCTGTTCTTTAGACATATTATCACGGAGAGCCGATTAATGTCTATGTGGACATTGATAACAGCTCCAGCAAAGACGTAAAGGACATCACAGTCTCAGGTTAAAAAAAAAAAAAAACACACACACACACACACACACAAACACACACAATCCACAGGTGTATCTTGTTCGGCTTATTTCTGTTCTTTGTGTCTCTGTCTTTTAGTGGAGCAGATTACTAACGTGGTGCTGTACTCCAATGATAAGTACGTCAAGAGCGTGGCGTGTGAGGAAACTTCGTGAGTACCCCCCCAAACACATACACGCATATAGTTTCTCTATTTGTATTTGAAGCTGCTAGCTGGACATATTGTTCAATAAGTTTCATGATATCTGAATAATCTTGTTAATGCTGCGGTTGCCATAGTGATTTTGTGCCATCTGGGACCACCCTTAAGAAAATGTATACCCTCCGCCCCCTGCTGGACAATAACCGGGAAAGACGTGGCCTGGCTCTGGATGGGAAACTGAAGCATGAGGACACCAACTTGGCCTCCTCCACCATGTGAGGACATGCCACACTGTATCATGGAACACAGAGGCCACACAGAAATGTCTGTTTATTAACTGTGTGTGCATGTGTGTTCAGAGTGAAGGCAGAGGTGCTGAAGGAGATTCTGGGGATGCTGATTGCCTACAGAGTGGTGGTCAGAGGCACTGCAGCTGGGTGAGTGGGTGTGTATGTGTGTTTGTTAGTTATTATTACATATAGACACCCACATATACATTTAATACATATAGGACAAATTATTACATTTAGATACTTGCGTATACATTAGGGGTGTAGCGGTACACAGATGTCACGGTTCTGTAGGTACCTCGGTTTTGGGGTCAGGGTTCGGTAAGGTTCACGATACAGCAAAGTTAAGCAACAAAAAGTTCTAAAGAATGAGGCTTGGTTTGTTTTCATTTATTTTAAATA
>JBBPDH010000001.1:22552249-22569631 GCA_037974565.1 Clupeocharax schoutedeni
CACCCATGATGTCCACCTATGCACACATGGGCACACACACACACACACACACACACACACACACACACACACACAGACACACACACACACGCACACACACACACAGAAATAATTAAACTCACTATTATGTATAAAATTCAATTTATCTGAACCATGAAAACAAAACTGAAAAAATCTTTAGCTGTAAAATATAAAAGTCCATTAAAACACCCCAAATACACTCTTTGTTAATAACCTCTGCAAGCCTTTTGTTTTCAGTTCAATCGTCAGAAATGTAAGGTCAAATTAAGGCCAAACTCTAACAATCTGCAGAAGTAAATTAACCCAGAAACACAAAACATTACACAGACAGAGAGACAGATAGAGACAGACAGAGAGAAAGAGAGTTGGATTTTAGCAGCTGTGTTATTAGTCCCCAGCTGTGTTAAATTTAGCAGTTTATTTAGATGAATAGGTACTAGTGTGTGTGTGTGTGTGTGTGTGTTTCTTTTCCTATTAAGAGCAGAGTAATTGCACACTTATCAAAGATGAATATTTTTGATTACAGTGTTTCTAATTTAATTCATTCTTTTAACTAATTTTTCAGTCTCTCTCTCTCTTCCCTCCTGACAGTAATGTTCTCTTTAATCGTGATTCTGTGCCATTCAGTCATCATTCCTTCCAACTTCTTACTATATAGCAGGTACGCACACACTCATGTGCACGCACACACACACACACACACACACACATTGATACACTCCCTCTAATAACAGGAGATGTTCTCTAACAATACAAGCACTCAACAACTGATCAAAAGTAAATGAACCCTTGAGAGTGACTGATTCTCAGGAACTGATTCGGATTCACATTCACATTTACATTTAGATTCAGATTTAGGAGGATTCACTTTGAGATTTACATTTATATACATTTACAATAAGATCTGTGTTTAAAAAAGTCTCATTTTCAGTCTAATATTTTCCATGAGGAACATATTCCAAACTGAGCTTTAAAACACTCTCTTAATCAGGGTTACAGTCATTTATTTAGTCTGCGCATCTGTGTGTGTGTGAGATGCTAACACTAACAAAATTGGCAACAGTGTGTGAAAATCACCCAGAGTGGGCGATTTTCACCCAGAATGCATTGGGCCCTCTCTAAAGCATTCTCTGGTCTGTGAGGGATAAAGAGTCTTAAGATGACTGTGTGTGTGTGTGTGTGCGTGTGTGTGTGTATGTGTGTGTGTGTGTGTGTGAGTTTGTCTGTTTGCCGGTAGTGTGTGAGGAGTCTATTACAAGCTGTTTGACCTTTAAGTTTGCTGAAACATACAGAGACAAAGAAAGACAAAGAAAGAAAGAGGTATACTTTGCATTGTAAACTTCAGTATAAATGTCTTTAATTTATTTACTGTGCATTATAAGCTATATCTGTGTGTGTGTGTTTCAGCTTATTATAAAATGCTTGTCTGACTGTCAGTTCAGTTTAATTTTATGATTACAGAACTGAAGCTGAGCCTTAATATAAACTCATTCTCAGTCAAAGCATGTGTGTGTGTGTGTGTGTATGTGTGTGTGTGTGTGTAGTATCTCATGAATTATAAAATGTGGCGGTTCCCTAATGCAACATTATGAATTTCTAAACAGCTGATATACAAGCATGCACCTGAGTATACGTGCGGTGGTGTATGTGGAGTGTGTGTATGAGTGTTTTAGCTCTATACCACCAGGGAAGACTCTCTGCATCAGCCTCACTACAGCTGAAAGTGTGTCTAGCACACAGCTGGCTTCTGCAACAAGACCAGTTTGCCTAATATCCCTAAAATTAGACAAACCTTCTGTTGTTTACATTCTTTATGTGGTTTACGTTGTTCATGTTTCCAGTAGACAATAACCAAAACCAATCTCTGTCTTTTTTTATACCAGGCTGTAACACAGCTGGTATAAAAAATAGATCTCATTCCAGCAGTCATAGGCAGTTCTTTGCTCTGCTTACAAAGACATGCAAAAAGGTCTATCCTGCTACCAGCTTAATAAAACTGGTATCATCCCATAATAAGAAAAAAATTGATCTTTTTTATTACACACCCACAGAAATGCCAAACTCTCTTTTATCCTCACCTGTGATGTGGTACGTGACCTGACGGTTGCCAGGGGAGCTGTCGTCATCCCGCGTATTCAGCACAGCCACCACTTCACCCGGTGCGTCACTCTCTCGGACACTGCCATAGTAACGTGGCTGAAGGAACTCAGGCATGTTGTCGTTGGAGTCACCCACAGCTATGGTGACTGTCGTTGATGATGACAGGCTGTTGGGGTCACCGAGATCATATGCCCAGACAACAAGACTGTGGGCAGGACTGTGTTCATGGTCTAGTCCCTTCAGTGTCGATATCCAACCAGAACTGCTGTCAATTGTAAAGTAACTCCCCTCCTCCATGTCCTCACTGCCTGACCCAAGCAGTCCAGGAGGAGCAAGGCTGTATGTCACCTGTCCATTGGCTGCCCAATCAGGGTCCATCGCTCGCACCTGGAGCACCCTGGTACCGGCAGGAAGTCCCTCGCTGACGGAGGCCTCATATGCATCAGATTCGAAAGCTGGTTTATTGTCGTTAACATCAAGGACTTTCACTTCCACATCCACCGCAGAGACTGCATCTACAAGTCCCTGCTGGAGTGTGGCAGCCACCTTAAAACGGAACACTGATGTCCGCTCTCGGTCCAGCGGCTTGTCAAGTTTTATCATTCCGCTTGTCCTGTCTACCACAAACACTCCATCACTGTTGGCAACAGGGATCTGACCAATCACAGCTGAGAAACTGACCGGTAGTGAGGTCTGGATAACTGAGGTCTGTAGGTGTACCGCTCCAAGCATGGAACCTATGGGAGTGTCCTCAAGCACAGTGAAAGAGAAGTGTGGTTGACTGAAGACAGGTAAATGTGCATCGACTGAGAGGACATGGACATACACGGATGCAAGTGTATGCCGAACAGGGACACCACTATCTGAGGCTTTTACAAAGAAGGAAAGCACTGAACCTCGCAGGGGGCTAAAGTTGCCCTTAGTGACTACCCAGCCACTATCAGGGTCAATGTCCAGCAGTTCTGTTACCTGCAGACTGGCCTCGCTGTATAGGCTGTAGCTGATCTGTCCATTGATCCCCTGATCAGCATCCCATGCTTCCACCTGGGTCACTAGCGAACCAGGTTCTACATCTGATCGGACACTAGCACGGTACTCAGAGGCGTCAAACAGAGGTGCATTATCATTCTCGTCCAACAGGGTGACCCGGATGCTACAATAGCCCGCTCTGCCTCCTGTGTCCACTGCAGCCACAGACAACATGACTTCACTTTGCTCCTCACGGTCCAACCTTTCCAAAGTCATGATTTGACCATTGCTGTCAATGCTAAACAAGTCCCGTGCTGTATCTGAGAGCAGAACATAGTTCACCTCCCCTAAAGGCCCCGGATCTGCATCCTGTGCCCTGATCATGATAACTTTTGACCCTGCTGGCATATTTTCACGTACCTCTGCTTCATACATGGGCAGAGTGAACTGGGGAGCATGTAGATTAGCCCGCTCCACACGGACATGAACCTGCGCTGTGCTTGTGAAGACGCCATCTGAGACACTAACATTCAGGCTAAAAGTGGAAGGCATGCGCTGTGTTCGCCGCTGGCCACTTAGTGTAAGAACACCAGAAGTGGCATCAAGCTCAAATAACATCCTCTCATTTCCCGACACTAGACCATAGCGAAGCCGATCAGTGTCAGATCGATCTGCATCGGATGCCTGGATGCATGTAACGAAGTGACCTCTGGGTGCGAGCTCATTGACAGAGGCCTCATATAACAGCTGGTTGAAGACCGGTGCATTGTCGTTTGTGTCCATCACCTGGACTATCACGTGTACCTCACTGCTCAAGGATGGGAAACCACTGTCAGTTGCTTTGACTATAAAAATGTAACGTTGGACAGTCTCATGGTCAAGGGATCGAGCAGTCAGTATCAGGCCGCTGCTGCTGTCAATGTGAAAGTGGTCTGTACTGTTACTGCGGTCAGGGATGATCTGGTATCTCACTGCTGCGTTCTTCTCCGAGTCACTATCCAATGCTTGCACCTGTAAAGCAGGAGTGCCAATCATGGCTGCTTCCGAGATCTCTGCTTTATATACCGGTTGTTCAAAAACCGGTGCATTGTCATTCACGTCTAAAATAATAACCTCAACATCCACTTCTGCACGTGCGCCTGTGAGGCAGTCTGTTGCTCTGACAATGAGTCTGTGAACTGGATTGGTCTCATAGTCCAGCGGAGCTGTAATGCTGATGACTCCAGTGTCAAAGCCAATGGAGAAGAGAGTACCAGGGTCTCCATGTGTGATGGTGTAGAGGACACTCTGTCCTTCTGGACTGCTAGCATTAATTCCCAGAATTGGTGTGAGTACTGGCATGTCCTCACTCACCTTTACAGAGTAGAATGGTCGGTCAAAAACAGGCATTGCACGATTCACTACAGTAACAGGGAGGGTAACAGATGATGAAAGAGGTGGTGTCCCACCATCCCGAGCAAACACTAGAACCTGGTATTCCACGCTAGATAGGTCTGCTTCAAAGGCTCGACGCAACCTCAGTTCCCCACTGATGCGGTCCATCTCAAAGTGTCCCAACTCATCCTGTAGAAAGTAGCTGACTTCTCCATTTGGTCCTTTGTCTCTGTCCACTGCTGTAACACGAAATATGGATGCTCCAGGTTCTGCCTCAACTTGCACAGCTGCATAATATGGAAGTCCGACAAATACAGGGGCATTGTCATTAACGTCTGTGACTTGTACACGGACAAGTGCCCGAGCAACCCTTAATCTGTCCTCTTCTCGACCAGCCTGCACTAGAAGCCCGTACTCCTGCTTTTCCTCCCGGTCTAAAGGTACTCCTACTGTCTCAATAGCACCAGATGTGGAGCGAATTCTGAACTTCCCACCGGCATTCAGCAGGCTGTAACGTAGGGGTTCATTCAATCTATTGCCTAGTGCTGTAACTACAGCTACTGTTGTCACATTGCTATTGTTCTCCTGAATGTTAGCATTGTAAACACTGTGTGTGAAGGCTAACCCACTGTCTAATGCTTCACGGACCAGAACAGTTACCAGAGCTGTGCTAGAGAAGCGACCATCTGATACACGGACATTAAAACGGAAACGGTCTTTACTGAAGGTGCTATTTCGAACAGTTAGCAGTCCAGTGTCCACTTCCATAGCAAAGTGCTCCAAAAAGCCATCGGTCAGGGAGTAGACCAGATCGGATTGGCCATTACTGTCTGGATCATATGCAGAAACTCTCAAGGCCTCCACCCCTTCATAAGTTGGCATCAAGAGAACAGCCTCATAGGAATCCTGAGAGAACTGTGGCGGGCAGTCGTTGATGTCTTGAACCTGGACAGTGACTTCCACCGGATGCTCAGCTGACAGCTGGGGTCGCCCACTATCCCTCACACTCACATGGAACCGGAATGTAGGTGTGGTTTCATGGTCCAGTTGTGCTATAGTCCTGATTGAGCCAGTTCCTGCATCTACAGCAAAAAAGCGCCTGGCAGTTTCTTCCTGGATCTGGTACACTAGAAGGGCATTGTGGTTTCGGTCAGCATCCGTTGCTTGAATGACCAGTGGCTCACCTGCATCACTCAGAACCACACTGTTCACCCCTGCACCTTCACTGATGGTGCCCTGATACTGCAGCTGTTGGAAAACTGGTGCATTGTCGTTCTGGTCAAGCACAGCAACAGTTACTGTGGCATTTGAAGACTGTCCAGCCATATTGCTAGCTGTGACCGTCAGTATGTATGAGGAAACCATCTCAAAGTCTAGTGCCTTTTGTGTTGTAATCACACCGCTGTACTGGTTGATGCGGAATGTCCGGCCACCATTGCCGTGGCGAATGTCGTAGGTCAGCGTAGACAGACTGAGGGCATTCACAGTAGTTACAGAGGTCCCGATGGCCACTCCCTCCGCAACCTCGGCTTGGTACTCACTTTGAGGAAATTTGGGGGGTGCATTGTCAGAGAGGGTGACTGTGATGCGAACTACAGCACTGGCAGACAAAGCAGGAGATCCATTATCCACAGCTTTTACTGTTAATACGTAGTGACCAATACTGGATAAGTCCAGTTCCTGGGCCACAGAGATTATTCCCAAAACAGGATCAATCCGGAAGGTATTCCCAGAGTTTCCTATGAAACAGTAAGTTAGATGTTTAATTAGTTATATTTTTGTGTGCTGTTTGTATGTGGATGTATGCATAGTTGTATGTATGTGTGTGTGTGTGTGTGTGTGTGTGTGTGTGTGTGTTTATCACATTGTTGAGAACGAATAGTACCCTTTACAACATTGTGGGGACTTGCTTCTCTGCCCAAATTAGAAAAGTAAAACAGGTCAAAGCTGGTCTTTGGTTTGCTGAGCTTAATGTTACAGTTAAAGCACAGCATCTACATAAAAACATAAAAATACCTCACAAAGTCATGAACAAGCAAGAATGAGAGATTACCTGAGTCTATACTATAGCTGATTTGAGCATTCTGGCCCTTGTCTTTATCCAAAGCAGTCACTGTGAGGACTGCAGATCCCAGAGCCACTGATTCATACACTTGCCCATCATACATCGCCATGGTGAACTGCGGGATGTGGTCATTCACATCTTCTACGCCAATGAGCACACGAGCCAAACTCCGTCTGTATGGGAATTCTTGATCTTTCACCTGTGAGAGCAGGGAAAAGGGAAAAAATACATACTGGTTGAGGAATATAGCTAAAAACACACACACACACACACACACACACACACACACACACACACACACACACACATAAATCAGCGCCAGACAGTAGAGATAACATCTCTCAGTGGATTACAATAACACATTTAATCTGTTTCACGGGCTGCCAGAATATCTGAGCACTTATTAAAGATGGCATTCGCACACAGTCGGGCACACACACACACACACACACACACACACACACACACACACACACGCATGCACACACGCCCACAAGCGCCTTTCATCTGGGGAGTGGTGAAACAGAGAGTGAGTGTGATCAGATCGATAATTAGATTGCAGTGCCGGGAAACAGGTGGAGATGACATTAAAAACACGCGCTGCCTGCCAAAGCTCACGCACCACAGCCACCAATCATCAGCTCCCATCAGACCAGAGAGAAAAAAGAGAGAGAGAGAGAAAGAGAGAAAGATAAAGAAAGAGAGCGAGAGGGAGATAGAGAGAGATGCTGCCAGAAAAAGAGCAAGGCCAAGAGAGCAGACATGGACAGGCGAGAATGGAAAGGAAGGAGATACAAAGAGTGACAGTAAGAGCGAAAGAGAGAGACACTGAGAGAGAGAGGACACGAGAAGCTATTTTCAGATTTACCCTCGCTGAACCCACAACAAACGCTGTCTTTCATCGCCAAACTTTTATAATCATTTACCTACAGTCTACCACAGCACACCTCATACCACCCAATACCCTTCCAGGTTCGCTTTGCTAAGACGGATCTTATGCGGGCCGCGGGACAGCATCAACACCAGGACGAGAGGTCTAAACACATTTTATTTTTGTACTCATGAGGGCACTGTGACTCAGGTTTATTTGTGGGGGATTTCAGACCAAGCCAGTAGACCAAGTGTTTTTTTTTTTACTTCATGTTTTTCTGGAGGCAACCCCCACTAAAAAAGTAGGCTTCCCTCTCTGACAACTGCCTGAAAGTGAGGTGGTATTTGCAGTGGTATCAGAGCTAATCCTCCACCGCAGTGTGTTCTGATCTCCGAGGGATGGGGGGAGTGGTATAAGCTCCTTGAGATCCTGCGGCACATTCTGCAACAAAACGGCTTTGCTGTATCCGACTCACAGGAGTCATGAAGGTCAGCAGCATTAGGGAAGGTGCAGACGTACCTGCTGTCTGGGTGCTTGGAGGTGGCATCTTAGTGAAGCCGATGTTTTAATACCATGACAATGCCATCTGTTATGATATTACTGACTGTAGTGCAGCAGTTACCATAACAGTGTTTTTGGTACAGTGCTGGTTACCTGGGTGTATCCGTTACCATATAATCAAGGCTTCAGAGCTACAGTAACCATGACAACAGAACATTCTATCCATTACAATATCTAGACCACAATGGATGCCACAACAGCGTGTGACTGTGTTACTTCAGTGTTAAGACGACAGCAGTTACCCTGACAATGCATCTGTATCTGTTACTATAAGAGTTTATGCCACAATGCAATTGTATCATATGCTATTACTGTGATATCACAGTTACCATGACAACAAGGGACTGTGCTTTTTTTCAATACCAAGGCTGTAAAGGTTGCCATATCAGTGCAGGTGTTGTTATGGCTGGTGCAGTTACCATGACAGAGAGGACGTGTTGGTTGCGGCTCTCATGGTCAAGACGGCGGACGGTATAAATGATGCCAGTGTTGGGGTCAATGCGGAACAGGCGCATGCTGCTGGGGTCCACGCTGCCCAGAATGCTGAAGGTCAGGCGGTGGCGCTCGTCGCGGTCCGACGCCAAAACCTGCAACACCTCTGTGTCTGGGGGCGTGTCCTCTGCCATGGTGATGTCATAGGTGGGCTGTGAGAACACGGGGGCATTATCATTGTTGTCCAGAATGGTGATGTGGACCTGGCAAAGAACACATAGACTTTAGATAACATTAAAATTTCCATCCATCCATCCATTATCTACCCCTTAGGGAGCATTCAGGGTCGGGGGGGACTGGAGCCTATCCCAGCTGCAATGGGCGAAGGCAGGATACACCCAAAATCACACAACAACTAAACAGGACAAAGTAATAGGAATGAATTTTTGTTATATTAATTATCGGTCTGAAAGCCCGCTAGGCTAATAAGTGAATCTACCGGCTACTCAAGTGACTCGCAGATCCGGATCACTTTACTGATTGACTCAGAGGGAGCCGAATCCGAGTATCCAGCTCTACTCAAGAGTATCTGGCTGCAGTTCTACAAAGTGTAACGTCACTTGTCTATACGTGTTAATTGCGCTAAAAATATGAACGCGTTATTTTTTTCTGTGATTAATTAATCTAATTAACGCGTTAATTAAGTTACAGGAATGTACGGCAAAGAGTCATTGTGTCCATATGACACCAGTATCACAGCTGCTCCGCAAATGTGGCTTGAATGGAAGGATTGCAAGAGAAAGGCATCTCCTCATGAAAGGCCACATTAAGTCTAGATTGAGCTTTGCCAAAACACACCTTCTGAGGCTACACTTCAAACACTCTGGCCTCAACACCAAATGAGACCTTGGTGGAAAAAGGACACATATGTACATACAGTAAAGCACGCAGGAGGTCTTCTCCTGTTTCCCTGCAGCAGGAACTGGGGCACTTGCCAGAACTGAAGGAAAAATTGATAGGGCAAAATATGACCAAATTCCTGAGAGGAACCATCTGCCCTCTGCCAGAAAACGGTCAATGGGTAGAAGGTTCACCTTTCACCATGACAACGACTCACACAAGAAAACTGACCATGCAGTGACTAAAACAGCATGACCCAGACTAAACCCTAATGAAAATCTGTGGAATGACTTAAAGATTGGAATCCACTAACGGTCAGCATCCAATCAGAGTGAGATTGAACAGTTTTGAGGCGAATGTTGCACAGCATAGATGTGAAGTGGTATGACAACTATCCCAGCAGTCTAAAGGCAGCAATTAAAGCAAAAGGTGGTTCTGCAAAGTACTGACACAGGGTGATCCTTTAGTCTTCTAAGTTTGACTGGTTTTTTATATTATTTTTTTTTTCCTGTTGCTATCATATATTTTACTTGGAAGTTGTATTGCATAAATACAGCTAGACAATTTGTTCTCTATGCATGTCTTCTTTTCGCGCTGCAAAGTAATGTGGGTTTTGTTTAATACAATATAATACATCCATGTTATTATATATATATATATATATATATAATTGTTTAAAATACCATAAACATAAAAAAGGAGTCAGAGATCGCAGATTTCAGTAGATTTGTTTTTACATTTGCGTGAGTTTCCATATGTAAGAACATGCTGCTTGCACACGTGTGTGTGTGTGTGTGTGTGTGTGTGTGTGTTTTAAGATGAAACCCTGCTGGCTGTTCTAATTATAAAGCAAACAGATTTCCATCTCTCTCTTCTCCTGACGGCAACACGTCGAGCCCCATCTGCGTTTGCTGCTTTCCGATCTTTTTAGGTGTAAAATTAGTTATTTCTGTGTGTGTGTGTGTGTGTGTGCTACATGGGTTCTGAAATAGTACGAGGTCCTACTGTCAAATGTACAGCATGCTGCAAGAGTAAACAGAGTGGTAGCTCTTTCTTCCTTCCTCTTTCAGATGGACCGATTGCCCAATCTGCGCTCTGACCTTGACTACCAGGCTAGCATGTAAAGTGGTCAGTAACCATAGCGACACACTTATTAATCCTATAGGACCTTGAAAAGTGGTGCGGCCAATCAAAACATTGACGGATGTCATCAATCAAATGCCGAACCTCCACAACAATCCCTCACAAATAAAGAGCATACGTTTTCACACCCCACCCCCCAACCACGACCACTATCAGGTGGATGTTTCTGATAAAGTGGCCAGTGAGTGGCAGCACAAGGTGGGTGTTTCCAGTGATGTAGCCAGTGAGCCTGAGAAACATATGTGAGTGTGTGTGGGTGTGTGTGTGCATGTACCTGTGTATAAGCCACATTGGTGCCGTCGGTCACTTCCAGTGTGAGGTTGTAAAAGGATCTCTGCTCGGCGTCCAGTGGCTTAGCAATGATGATGGTGCCAACACCTTTCTCCACATCAAACACACTCTCATCATCGCCACCTTACAGAGGGAGGAGACAGCATTACACACACATACACACATTTATGTTCACACAAACATCACACACACTCTTCAGAAAGAGCCCTTCTACCAGAAAGAGCGATGTACCCCTCCACAATACACACACATACACACGCACGCACATAGATACACAGATACATTTGTCACTGCCTGGACGAGAAAGAGAGACTGATGTTCTACACACACACACACACACAGACACACACACGGACGTACACACACTAGGGCTAGAAATATTCAGCAGAACCAGACAGGCCTGACTCTCAAACACTTTATGAAGGAAGGATTTTGGGCAGTGAGTGGAGCTGCCCTTTAAAGTTGACATGAGTGAGGCTAAACTGGTTTAAAACAAATCTGTGTGTAGTTTTAATGATGTCATGTTTAACACACACACACACATACACACACACACACACACACACACACACATGAATCACACTCTAACCCACCTGTAGATCTAACACCTGGTTAAGAGGCGTACTTACACACCTCAGGCACTTACTCATCCATCACTGTTCACACACACACACACACACACACACACGCTCATATGCACATACTCTCTCTCCCTCTCTCGCTAACCCTGTGCTGACCTTTGACCTCCTTCATCTTGCTTCATTAGCCATTTAATGATGCATTTAATTAGTCCACCAGTGTGGGGGTGGGGTCAGCGATAGCTTGAGGGGGCTGTATGCTTCATCAATGTACAAAGACAAACACACACACACACACACAGACACACACACACAAACACACACACAGTCTCTCTAAACAGTGAAAACCAGTATCATCACAGTTCAACTACCCACATATCCCTGGAGTACATTCACAGCCAATCACAGAGTAGCACTGCACAACACCTGGGCATGATGGGTAAGCATAGCTGATGACTAAACAGCAAATAGCAATAGCAGTTCTGCTGAACCAGGAGAGAGAAATGTTCCGATCAGAGACAGAAAAGAAAAGAGGTCGCCCAGTGGTCCGACATTAAAGTCCCAATTCATTCTTTAGTTCAGTACTGGAGCAATGCTGCTAACGTCACTGATGCTAGAACACTTTTATCATAAACAAACCCCAAAAACTTCTCTGGACTCAAACGGCACCCGGCTCTTTATTAAGGTCAAGCTGATTTGTGCTCCTGCTCCTGAGGCAGTTTGTGAAAACAGACCCTGGTGTAAAAAATGGCTTCTCATAGTGTAAGCCTGCATGCTGAAGTTTAGTTTGTTTTCAAAGTTCACAGTAAATCATTCTGTGTTCTAAATCACATCCACAAGTCTGATCCGGAGAAGTTCTGGATTGAAATGATTTACCTTCTAGCGTAAGTGATGTTTGCTTAGCAGCTCCAGGACTCCTATATCATCTTAATATTTGTTAAGGTTCCTGTATCAAACTAGGCCAGTCCTAAAGCTTTGGTCCGAAGAATTGTTATCTTGTCATGGAATTTGTCAGGGTAAGGCTATTCTAGCTTCACCCGGCAGATTCAGCTACGCTGTATGCAAAATGTTGTGTTAGTGCTTAGTCTAGTAGAACTAATTAGGTAACTTCTTCTCTAGCTGATCCCTAAGCTTCAGGAACATTCTACAAAATAAGAGGAAGGTACCTGGTCATGGAAAACCCAATATTTGAGTTATATCGTTTAGATTGCTTTAAGTTCAACATCTGAACAGAATATTCATATTTTTAAAGGCATTTAAAGGAAAATGAATGAGCTCATGGACCACTGGGCCAGAGTACAGAGAGAGAGGGAGGAGAAAAAGAGACAGGAAGAGTGAGCGAAAGGGAGAGAGAGAGAACAGTTCGGCTGAACTGGGAGAGATACCTTCTGTAGAACAGTTCCTGCCACAAGCGGTCTGGAGAACATAGAACATCTCACGGAAAGGGCGCAGACCTTCCCACACGAAGCATTTAGAAAAAAGAAAGAGAGAAGAGAAAGGGAGAGAAGGAGAGAGAGAGAGCGAGTCGGCAAGAGAAGGAGATAGAGGAGAAAAAGGGAAAAGGGGAAAGGGGAAAATGGGAAAAGGGGAAAAAGGGAAACAGGGAGGGAGGGCGGGCAGGATAAAAAAAAGGATGAAGATAGGCCGCAGGAGGAACAGAAGAGGAGGAATGAAAGGGCGAAGAAAAAGAATGGGGGATGGATAGAGGGAGAATGGAAGGAGAGAGAACGGGTAGAATAAGGGACAGGGGAGATCCAGGGAAAAGAAAAGAATGAAATAAAAAGAACAGCAGCGGAGGAGTGCAGAGCGTGTGCGGCTGAAGCAAACAGAAGGTATCTGAACACAAAACGGCATGCATGGTGCATTCAGGGAAATGGAGTCTTTTATACAGACTGCCCCTTCCCCAGCGTCCTACCACTCCTACGGCAGGGCCCCAAGAGCCCCGGCGAGTCAGCATCCGCGTGGCTGGAGCTTCGTTAGTGTACTGCTCGTCTATTACATTACACATTAATTAACATTACATTATCACTGACATATGGCTAACATTCTAATGCCAACCTCTTCTGCTGTCTGAACTAGACCTTAACGGTCACTGCAAAGCCATATTTTCTCATTAAATAATTAATGTAAACAAACTTTTCACAAAAGAACATGAACAACTGATAATTATTTGCAAAGTATTCTGGCAAAAATGCACTTCATTTTCCTCCCGGAGTGTTATTTACATCTCGAAGGTTTGGTCACTTCCTCACTCCTTTTGCTTCGGTAAAGCAATTTGCTTCTCGTCAATTTTGTACGTGTATACAGACCTTAATTGCCATGGGAACAGAGAGCTGCGAGAGATCGCCATGGTGACCGTGGGATGGTAAAGGAGAGCGACACAGCCGCACAAATCATGCTGTAAATCTGTCTGACAGGACGACCGCCCCAGCCCTGCCCCAACCTCACACAGTGCTGATGCTAATCTAAACTACTGCGCTAATGCTAATTAAGAATAATAGCAACAGCAATATTTAATAATATTAATTTCTAGAGCAAAATCATTCTAATTTCCCACACAATCCCTTGGACTGAGTTTGCTATTTTTCAATCCAATTGACTAAGAATTGTCTTTTAATTAATAACTGGGCTAAAACTACACTACAAAGTTATTTTCCAAAATACCTCCTTAATAAGGGGGTTAAGAGGTGGCCAGAGTGGGTTTGGTGTGGTGGCGAATGTAACCAGACCTCTGTAAACTTCCTCTAAAAAATGTAATTCCATTAAATGGTCATGAATGCATTGTGCGATGCCTGAGACATTGCTTTGAAAGGTTTTGGGCCTGAAACTAAACCATATGAAACCAAAATTCCATATGAACATGTTTATTTTAACTGGGGGGTCAATAGTGAATAAAACAGTTACATTTGTGTAGGAGACACCTGGTTACATTCGCCACCAATTGTAAAGAAATTTCTACAAGGTCTCTAAAATGAACAGTTTCACACCAAACCCACTCTAAACCACTGGAGGCATTTTAGAAAATGGGTGCAATTACCCTAATTTAGCTAAAACACTTTAGCCTCCCTAAAATCTTATTTTATTTAAATGTCACACTGCAAACTTTTACATTGAAAATGAAAAACATATGTTTATTTTTTGACTCAGTAGCAATAAAATTCTATTTTCCCACACCACCCGTTGGACTGGGTTTGCTATTTTTTATCCTATGGACTATAATAGTCTTTTGTTTAACATATAATTGCAAACTGTTCTAAAACTACACATTATAACCATAAACTATAGTTCAATTATGTCTTTATTTTTCGACTCAAATCAATAAAAGTCCTCTCAACAGCGTTCTAAACCCAAACCCATATTATATGCCGTCCTGATCCCCTCGCCGCCCCTTTGGTGACTCACCTGTGATGTCGAACCACAGGGGCGTGGCTCCTTGTGGCTGGGCTGAAACCACACCCACTATATCTGCCACTTTGTCAGTTTCCATGACGGTAAAGTTGTACAGCTGTTCATCGAAGACCAGTGGTACAGGGCTGGCTGGCGGCCGCCGAATCCATTCGATGTGTAACCGTGCTGTCGCCCAGCGCTGAGGGCGCCCATTGTCCACTGCCTTCACCTGAGGTCAGAAGACATTGCATTTAGCGAACAATGTACAACATTAACATCATCATGAAACTAAACATACAAAAATCCCCCCCAAATTAAACAGTTCTAAAGTGAACAGAGTGATCCAGAATGAGTTTGGGTTTGAAATGGTCCGATAAGGAGAAACTGATCAAGTCAGAATAGTTCATAGTGGTGGGAATCAAACCACCAAAAGCTCCCTTTTAATTATAAAATGGTTATGAATGCTGTCCAATGCCTGAAACATTGTTTTACCAGAGTTTTGAGAAGCTGCTGGTCTTAATTGGTCCCATTCATGGTGGAGGAATACATGCAGGGTGTCATGAGGCCAAACACTCCCCAAAGGATGCAACCAACTGTAAATATGCATCTGAATGTATCAATTCATGCATATTTTACACAGTAAGAGGAAAAACAGACTCAAACCCCATGAGTGAAAGTTCAGTAGATGACATACGGTGAGGATGTCGTAGGTTCCAGCGGAGAACTGTTTCTTTGGTGATGAGACGACACCTGTCTTGGGGTCAATGTAGAACTTGCCGTCCTCATTTCCATCCACAATGCTGTAGGAAAGCTCAGCATTGGCACCCTGGTCTGCATCGTAGGCAAACACACGGTAAATGGGTCCACCCCTCTGCTTCCGCCCTCGCTCAGGCAAACGCACCTGATACAGCTTCTCTGGAAAGATGGGCTTGTTATCGTTCACATCCAAAACTTGAATCACCACCCATACGGTGGTGTGGCGGGGTGCGGGGCCTCCGTCTGATACCGTCACCTGCACACACATACACACACACACACACACACACACACACACACACACAAATACATGACAGAGGGAAGCACATAGCATCTTTCCATAAACAGAGAGCTATATATTAAATGGAGAGTTCTATTGTAATAGTTCAGTATTAAGGTGCACCAGTCTGACTCTCATTTGTATCAATCTGATATGGGCCAAACTGACTGCTCAAAGTGTGTACAATATGTCCTGCAGCATCAGTATCAGTATTGGGAGTATCATTATCGGTGTCGGACTTAGTATTGACAGATAATCAAGGCTGTGGTATAAGTATCATCAGTACTAGAGACTGATGGAGCAGTATCAATATGGGATTAGCAGACTGATATCGGAACTGACGTATATATCAATTTGTAGTATTGATATATGCGTCAGTTTCTTATTGGTGTTCGCAGATGCCTGAAGTTGTGGTAGCAGTATTGGTGTCAGATGGGTCTTGATATCAGGGAATTGAGGCTGCAGTACCACTACTGGTATTGGTACTGGCAGATACTCTAGGTTGCAGTACCGGTAACGTACTGGTATCTATATCGGCAGATCCTCAAGCCTGTGGTATCAGTATTAGATACTTTACAGTATTAGATTGGTATTTACAACAGCAGACACTCAAGGTTGTGGTGTCAGTGTAGGTATCGAACTGGTATTGGTAATGGCTTGTACATCAGTTTGCAGTATCAATATCTGTATCTGTCTTGGATTGGTATCCGCATTACTTGAGGTTGTGGTATCAATATCGGTATCAGACTGGTCTTGGTATTGTCACATAGTCAAAGATGCAGTGTCAGTACTAAAATCAGCAGAAGGTTGTGGTATCAGTACTGAATATGAGGCAGTGATATTGTGCCAGCCCATTCAGCAATCATATGGCTTGAAGACATGCAGAAGTTAACAAAGACAAAATGAAAATACATTAAACATCTCCAGCCAGGCTGCATGCACATTAACCAGTTGTTACCTGCCAACCCTCCGACCCTTCACATGTTCCAGAACACAATGGCACTGAGTTGCGTGAAAAAGTAAAAGTGGAACAGCTTCGCGCTTCTTTCTGAAAGGTGTTATAAAATCTGCCTCTTGTATTTGTTTTGGCACTCTGTGTTTCTGAGCGCCTGACACAATCATACATTTCTGAGTGCCTGACAGATTGTGTTGTTTGACTTATGATCGTCTGCTGCCGACATTGTGAATATTCCAAGAGTCAGACATGAAAGCAGTGGAGGCGGCTCATGTGTTTTTATTCAGTACTTTGAGGCTGCCTCCTTCACATAGCCCTCCGACTCTTAACAGATTTAATAAGCAGCACAAGATGTCATTTATTTTAGTGCTTCATTACATCTTAATGCTATTTTTAGAATCACAGCCTCTTTGATAGAAACACCCACGTCGTGCTTCTATCTCTGGCCATATTATTGGAAACACTAGACTTGCGCTTGCACTCTTCGGCCACTTTAGTTGAAACAGGCTATGTATCCACACACTGGACGCTTTATTAGAAACACCTTATGTATCCACACACTGGACGCTTTATTAGAAACACCTTATGTATCCAAACACTGGAAGCTTTATTAGAAACACCTTATGTATCCACACACTGGACGCTTTATTAGAAACACCTTATGTATCCACACACTGGACGCTTTATTAGAAACACCTT
>JBBPDH010000001.1:22578539-22591050 GCA_037974565.1 Clupeocharax schoutedeni
ATGCAGAGGTTGAATTTCGTGCTGTTCACACTGTGTGCAGTGGTGTGTTTACGTATGACAAATGGTCACTTTCACTTAAGTCACGTTTTAGCTCTTTTCTTTCTCTTTGTATCTTTTGTTATATTCTTCTTAAATAGGTTCATTTTGTCACAGCCCCATCCCTCTCTCTTCCCTTGTCTGCCTAATAAAATGTTTTATTATTAAAGTGATAGTCTCTTCAAATTTCAACCACCTCCCTTTTAGCCTAGGTCAGCCCAGACATGCTGGGCACCCGAAGTCTGCTTGTGTAGTTTTGTCCTTGACCTGCATCGCTAATGGGGCAGCTACTGTCTTGGTACTTACGAATCTTTACATTAATTTTCTGTAACCGTTTAATCGCTACTGGGGTTGCAGGTATCTGGAGCCTATTCTGGGTGCAAGGTGACAGTCCAATGCAGGATGCTCACACATCCATACCTACTGCCAATTTAGATTTCCAAATTCACCAGATGCACATGTCTTTAGAGAGTGGTAGAAACCAGGGACCCAGACCAGTAGGATCTCAGAAATGCCTGCACAAATCTCATGGATGTGAAAATGACACGATGCTTCACATGCAATGATGGGTTACAAAGTTTTCTAAAATATTATTATTAATATTTAAAAATATATTATACATTTTCTCTTATACATTTTCTTGTTTCTTGTCTTCTTGGCCTCTTCCGAACAGATATTGAGCTATTGTCCCACCGAGGTAATCGGGATGGATGTTAAAGGCAGGTCGGCAAATAAACACAAAGGCGGACAGACAGGAATTTGGCAGTATGAGGTGGACAGCTTGCCATTATTCCCAGCCAGAAATTTTGTATGGGTGGGCAAAGCTGAAATGAATAAATGAATGTGAAAATTAATGGAGAGAGTATATGCAGCGGAATCTTTATAAGGAAGGTCTGTTTAAAATATTTCACCGTGTGTGGTTTGTAACCCAAGATGAACTCTTAATATAAGTCCAAAACATATGCATTTGTAACTACTTTTGGGATGTTTCTGAGTTTTGGGATACAATTACCAAATAATGTTGGCACCCATCTGGAATTACACCCAATTGACCCACCACCACTCAGCTGTAGATCAACTGTAAATACTGAAAAATTCTGACCTCCCCGTCCCCCAGTGGGCAGTAGTTATGTATTTTGCTGCCATCTTTATTTCTAGAAACGAATTAATTGCTCAAAAATGCATGTAACTGGCATAGGTAGAATTTGATATTATACAGACACCAAACATGTCTCGGCTGGTTGGGGGGTGGCACTGGGTACATTTAATTTTTGTCTGAACTGTTACTTTAAGGCTATTTTTTCAATCTGTCTCGCTTCACACTAACACTCCAGCACAGTCCAGGAAGAAGATAAAAACAGCCTCCCTCTGCTGCTTTCATAACTAATCATTTCAGCGCACTGCAGTTTGTACTGACCAACAGCCCAATTAATGCAGCTCCAGACAGACAGAGTAAGGAAGAGAGAGAGACAGAGAGAGAGAGAGAGAGAGAGAGAGAGAGAGAGAGAGAGAATGAGAGAATGAGAGAGAAATACAGAGAGGGGGGAGAAATGAATGAGAGGATTAAATAACATTCCTGTAGCCTTTTCCACACATCCACCCACCCACTGTGAAAGATCACTAATTAAATCACCTGGCAGCACAGAATTACACTGGATATAGCTTTCTGTCCATCTCTCTGTTTCTCTGTCCCTCTATCTGCCGTTGTCCCCAGATCTCTTTGTACTTCTTACTAACTCTGTCTCTATCTTGCTCTATCCATATCTCTCTTTCTCTGTCTCTATATCTGTATCTGTCTTTGTCCATCTCTCTCTATCTCTCTCTCTCTCTGTCTGCCTCGGTCCACCATTTATTGTTGGGTATAACAATGTGATATGATGCAATCATGTTATTGTGTTTAGAGCAATTGGAACATTGCTGTTGTGTGTTCAAGGCTTCAATGCCCTATAGGGATTTGGGGGGTTTATGCTTACTTTGTTATGTAATTGAGTACACCTGGTTAAACCAACTGAGGAACCTAATGCAGATATCCCTTCACCAAATCTGAATCCATAACCTCTCACATTCTTGGGGAAAGCTCTTACAAAGCTTAAAATCTCGAAAACAACCTCAGTAAACTGATCTGTTTTTGCTCTTGCTGTTCATTTTGGTCACATCTCACATTTTCCGAACCTCTATCTGACCCTTTATCCAACTGCTGATTTCAGGTTCACCAGCAGCTCCATCCCTGTCCAGCTCCATCCTTGCATCTCATCTCATCACTATGGCAACTACCACCACAGGAAAGAGCAACACTTCGGAGCGGAAGTCCACCTCATCCCCACTAATGGCTAAACCCACAAGCCATCAGCGACTGGTTAGCAAGGATGGACGTAGCCTGATGCGGGGTCCAGCAACTGGTGGACGGGCTACCTGGCTGGGGGCGATGCGGGACATGTGGGGGTCGTGGTTGTCCCTGCGCTGGCGCTGGGTGGTGCTAGCTTTCTGTGGCTCTTTTCTTCTTCACTGGCTCCTCTTTGCCATCTTGTGGTACCTGCTGGCTCGGGCTAATGGAGACCTGGCAGTCGACCACGACAACCCGCCTCCAGGTCATACGTTGTGCGTCAAATATGTCACTGGATTCACAGCTGCATTCTCATTTGCTCTGGAGACCCAACTGACCATAGGGTACGGGACCATGTACCCCAATGCTGACTGCCCCACCGCCATTGCCCTTCTCGCCCTACAGATGCTGCTTGGACTCATGCTGGAGGCCTTTATCACTGGTACGTATCTTTCGAAGGAAATCCCATATGCGTTAAACATCCATGTTGAAAAAGTATTAAGAAAAAAATATTTTAAAAGGATAAATGCATTAGAAATACATAAATAGTAAAATAAATCAGAGTGTTTTTAGGCAGCACTCATCGCCACATTCTTGTGGGACCCCCTGGTTACAATGGGATTCTGCTCAATATAACGACTAGCAGTATCCAGGCCATACAGTTCCTGCTCCATGTTTTCCGACTGAAGGTTGAACTTGTGACACATATTGAACAGCACTGATTGTGGCTGTGTACTCCCTCTCACCAACAAGGAGCATGTGTGGTTTAGTCATTACTCCAGTGACAAAATATATAAATATATTTAGGAACAATTTATAGGATATTATCACATTTTTTTTGGCAGCAATATGATACTATTGGAATTCTACAACATTCTACAACATTCCTATTTCCATAAGATTTCCATGTTGTGTGTCAGAGTAGGTGTCTGTACCAAAATAAAAATGCATTAGATAATATGTACAACATATTTTATACTTTATAATTTGATCCTGACCAACTCATGGACATTAGGCATCTTATTTGTTTTCTATTTTTTTCCACATCACATTTCACTCTTGACTATTGTAAAATATTTGAATGCATTAAAAAGTATCCCAGCACTGAATGACCTGAAACACAATATACAGTAACTTGTTTAAGGGTGGCATAGCTAACATGTAACTTTAATAACAATCTAGGTCAATCAGTTACCTACTAGGTAAGGTTATCAAACCACAAAGCTGTGGGAATACTGACAGAGTTTAGAAGTTACACAATATGTTATGAAACAGCAAGCAGCAAACATACCTTTATATTACTGATATTTTACAAGTCTTGTAGCCAAGACTATGGCTTCTTTGGCTCAGAATAACTCAATAGGACCCAGTTTTTCAGTTATTCCAGTTATTGAACAAAAATATTCCACATAGTATATGACACAATGATAAATTATTAATTTTATAAATTGATATTAATGCTGATGAGTACATATGTTTATTTAATGTAATAATGCCTGTTGAGGGCAGTGGTGAGTAACTTGTTTATTTGACATTTGTTCATAACACCTTTAGAGGCCAGTGGTGATTATGCTTGTTTCAAGACTAGGAAGCAAGTTAGATGATCAGCCTTTGCACTTGTACTTTAATAGTTGCATACAATGAATAAAAATGATCCACTCATCCATTTTCTACCCGTTTATCCTGCACTCGAGGAGGGGCTGGAGCCAATCCCAGCAGTTATGGGCAAAGGCGGGATACACCCTGGACAGTCGCCCAGCACATCGCAGGGCCACATACAGAGACAGACAACCATTCACACTCACATTTATACCTAGGGGCGATTTAGTGTGCTCAATCAACCTATCCTGCAATGCAAGCATGTTTTTGGTGGTGGGAGGACATTTATGCAGTCACAGGGACTACATGGAAACTCCACACAGAATGACCCTGTGCCCAACCCGGGAGTTAGGGAACCTTCTTGTTGTGTGGCAACAGCACAAAACCCCTGCACCCCCGTGCCGTCCATAAAAATCATTATTCATAATAATTTAAATATGTTTTATTGCAATTATTTGTCAGCTAAAATGTCATGATCATGGCATGCCTATGCATATTAATCTTTCTACCTTCTTCCTCTCCTACAAACCCCTGACAGGTGCATTTGTGGCCAAGTTCTCTCGTCCTCAGAAGCGCTGTAGTGGGATCTTGTTCAGTCCGCAGGCTGTGGTGTGTGAGGACGATGGTCAGCGCGCCCTGATGTTCCGTGTGTGCAACCTGCTCTCCAGGCCACTGGTGGATGTCTGTGTGAGCGCCGTTCTCTATGAAGAGCGTGAAGATATGATACTTCACCAGACCTCCCTGGACTTCCTGCTGGATGGTCTGGGATCCCGACCCTGCCCCCTATTCCTGTCACCCCTGACCTTCATTCACCCCCTGACACAGGACAGCCCACTAAACCATGTTCTTTCACCCAGTGGTCAGTCGCATTTTGAGCTGGTGGTGTTTCTCTCTGCCTCTCAAGAGGGCACAGGCTCCGCATACCACAAGAGGACGTCCTACTTGCCCGACGAGATCCAGTTTGGCCGACGATTCTCCAAAGCCACAGTTCTGCGTGGCAATGAACGCCGGAACAGCAGAGATGTCATGCGTTACTTCGACACACATCTCTGTGCACTCGCAGTCACCAACACACACACCAACTTTCGGGACAAGGAATGTGTGGTGCAGGTCAATGGTGAGGGTAACGACAAGGTTGAATAGCCTGTGCGTGTGTCCTTTGTCCTTCTCTGCACACAAAAGGGCATTCCAGTCATGACCAACAACCTCCAACATCTCCAACCTCTTAAGGCTGTGTTGTACTTCATTTTAATTCGTCTTATTTGAGTGGGTAGCATTTTAGCCTTTATTACCTGGGCAGGATTAAATATTATATCCACTAGGGGTCATGTAAGGTCCAGAAACCTGACTAACACGGGTTGCTTGATTGGTTATTCTTGAGGTCAGCAAAAGACATTTTGGCAATTGAGAAAGCTAGCAATGTTAGCTCCTCTTTTTGTCTTCTAGCAGAGCTGCAGTGGATGTTATGGGGATCTTAGATCTATGATCAACTTTACAGAAGAGCCTGCCAAATGTAGCAATAATCTTTCTTATACATGACACTTTCTTAATGAGACTGCACAGTATTATGGCCTCATTTTGTAATTCTACTGTCCATGTTTATCATTTTTAGTTGTGGCTCCACCCTGTTGTTGTCATAGTTGCTGATCCTAAGGTCCTATTATAGTTCACTGTCTGCATCATATTTGTCAGCACCTTACAAACGCTAAGTCATGCTAATTTCTGAGAATGCCTTGAACAACTTGTGCACAGTTCAAATTAAGCACAGTGCAGCCTTTATCATGTCCCTCCGTCCTCTTCCAGGACCATCCCAGTTTCTGAGAACCTGAATGGACGTTAATATGCCAATCGGGACCATCTCCGGAGATCCCAACCCAATATGAACTTCTGTTCATCACCAGTTTGCTGCTATGGGTACCGGGTGATTGACAGCTCCTGGGTTTTTCTGCTTTTCTAAAATAAAGGGTGAGTGAACATGACCGGGAGGGCATGTAAGATTCATACCACGCCAGCCTTAAGTTGAATGGAACTGGAAGATCTCAAGAGGAGACACCAAATAGAACCAAACATTCTATGAATAATGTAAGAGTTCTTTCACCGTGGGGGAATATCCAGACCAAAATTGGTCAAAACCATCATGAAGATGGTTCCAGGTATCCAGACATTAGATCTACAGTTCTCTGTGCCTTTAAAACATACAATATTACATCAAGGTGGTCAATTTCACCACTCAAACCATGGATCATGTTTTTGTTCAGAGCACAATTTGAAACTATTATCCAGATCCTAGACTTCAACACTAACACGAAATAGGCTAGGACTTAGAAGTAGAGCATCTTGGTGACCTTTTCTCTCATGTGGTACTGAAGGAGCTCATATTTGCTGAAGGCCTTTTGTACTCCAGAGAAAAGCTGATTCATGTTGAAGTCACATGGTGCTTCCTGAAGAGGAGATGGCATGAGCATTTAGAAAATAATTCGGTGTCTACTAAAACAGAATATACCTGTAAATCTGCACATTATTGGTAGTTGCACACTGTATATTATTGTTTATTTTTTTAATCAACACTAGATATGTAATTATAGTATTTATCTTATGTTAGAAATTACCCCATAATGTCAGGCATTTCGCTTCCAGAAGCAGAAGGGTTTTCTTCAGCAAAGAAGGGGGAGGGGGGGGTGTTGGTTGTTTTTTTTTATTATGTAACAATCAATCAAACAAATCAAGTGTAAATCAGAAATCACTGATTTTTATACCAGTACTATTATGTCTGTAAAATGATCCCTAGAAAGGTCTACTTTTTCATATCAAATAAGAGACTTTTTTTTTACTGACTGCTGTTTGTACATCAACCTAAGCATTTGGGCTGCCGTGGTCTGTAAAGAAATGCCATAATTTTGTAACATCTTTGTAACAGGAAAGTTGAATAAAAGTATTCTTTAAAAAATGCCCATATTTAATATTGTAACAACCATGGCTATAATCATAACCGAATAATTTTATGACTTCCGATCAAACAATGCTGACATTCTTAGTTATAGGACCTTATGGGCAGTCGCTTTGCACAAATTTAGTTATGTTTACTTACCTGAAAGTTCCTGAATGTTAATAATGATCCAGGAGCCACAATGCATCCAGCCTGTTTGGCTTAGGCAGACTAAGTGATCAGCAGTCAGCCTTATTATCTGTATTCAAAATTATTGGACAGATGTTTAAATGTCAGCAATCACTTCATAGAACTCCAGAGCGGGGGTTATACCCCTCAAGGCCACAGACATGGTAAACTTAGTCTCAGAGCCCAGTCCATAAAAGTTCTCTTTTATAGTATAAAGCAATTTCAGAAAGGGGCGGGGTGCCTTAAAGCAGCAGAATACAATCGTTAGAATGTCTGTCTGGATTAATCTGGAAACACAAACAGAGTACAGTGATGTTTCTACAGTGTTCACTGCATTTTTCAGGGTATATACAGCAATCCTTAAGTGAAATGTAATACTTTTTAATACAATGTTTACTACCTTTGGAATTTAAAAAAAAAAACGACAGTTGCAAGTGTTAATCAACGACCTTTCTAACATTTACACAGATTTTGACATAACACTATACAACAGAATAGATTTACAGACTCACTGATGTTGACCAATTATTGCACATTTATTTCACTTTGTGAGTAAAAATAAAACTACATAAAATGTGCAACAAAGACATAATTCCAACAAACTGGCGCAGCAGCACAGAAAGTTGAGAGTGGCAGAGTTAACCGCTCTCACCGGCCGCACATTCCATTTTTTTTGGTTTAGTGTATTTTATATGCGACCGAAGTGCGTTAGCTCCCATCCAGTTGACATCAATTGTTTTTTTTTTACATACCGAACAATAAGTCGGTTATTCCCTACTACAGGTTTGAGCCAGTCCTTAAACTTGAGCCAGTCCTTAAACGCAGGGTCTTTCACCCAGCGGTCAGAAAACTTGCATTTGCCCATGACCACGCTGATGGTTGTCTGGACATAAGCTAGTTGACTACCCGGTTGTCGAACGACCACTGAATACGACGTCAGCATCAAACCTAGCGTGCAAAGTTGAGACTCATGCATTAAAGCAAAAAAAATATTTCGGGAAACAGCTTGTAGCCTGTAGACTACTAAGCAGCCATCAATATTAATAAACAGTCAACATCAATAAACTGTCGAAACCATAAAGTTTATTATTATTTTTAGGAAAAATAACTAAATAGTACTTTCAGCAAGGAAAAAGACAGTCTTACCAGAACTTTGTCTGCCTGAAGCTTGTTTACCCCCCAACAAAACTTTCTTCTTCTGATCTGCATCAATCTCAAAATTGAGCTTTACCGCCCTAGGTTGACGGAAATCCGTCATAACGACAGAAAACTTTATTCCATATGAGACTTCAGGATTGAGACAAGGATATTTGATTATGTGCCCAGACACGCTAAAGCCTACGTGTAATCGAACTAACGCAAACATTAGCAGATCACTCAAAAAAGGAAACCTCACAGTCTGAAAACACATTTAATGGCCAAAATTTGGCAAGTTTGATTGATCACTTTTTAATACTATTTAAAAGTTTTAGATTTTTGGGGGTATGGCATGATTGGCTGACACACGCGCACACATTACCCATGACAACAGTTAAAAATATAAACTACTCCTTTTCTGAAAAATACACCGATTTATTAATGAATTTTATGAAAATTCTGCAACAATGGTAGTCTAACGTTAAACACGAAGAACCAAAGAGGAAACAGAGATCTGACAGACAATCACGATCAAAATCAAACTAACAACAACAATGTCCATCATATTTTTCCCTTCATTTCTAAAACCTACATTATATGTTACACTTGGTCATGGAAAGTATTTGTTACACAAATCCAACTTTACAGACTTTTAAGTACCTGCAATTATTCCATTACTACTAAATTACTTTACATTAAACATCTGCATAATTTTTTAAAAAATAGAATGACTTCTAAGTAAAATTGGCTCACGCACTTAAAGCTGGGTGGGTGGGTGTGTGAGCCGCTTTAGCTACTGTTACAGTGATGCTTTACAGTACAGCTGTGGTTCTGCTTACATGATCACGAGGTACTGTGTGTGTGTGTGTGTGTGTGTGTGTGTGTGTGTGTGTGTGTGTGTGTGTAAGTAATGCTTGACTATTGCAAATGTATATTTCTGTCACGCGAGGAACCATACACATGTTTTATAGTTTGTGTGCATGTATGACAGGGGTTGCACAACTACTGCCAAGTTTGTCTAAAATTTGTGAAAAATCTTGTGACGCATGGGTTCGCAACATCATGTACGACTTTTAAAGTCCTGTAGTTTGGGACAGGCATTACATAGACCTACTGATGTGAACAGCAGGCTAAAATAACCACAGATTTCAGAATCTGCTGTCCAACCTTCTGCACAGTGCTTTTATGATGTTAGAAACTATTTTCAACTGCTGTTAGTACCAAGCAATCGGCTGTAGTGTGTAGGCAGATTTGGTTTTGCTAAATGCTGTGACAGGTCGCTTTGCCTAACGCAACTCTGGATACCATTTTTGCAGGGGACCTGGTTTCAACTGTAGTATTTTTGTTCTAATTACATTGTTTGGGTTGGTGTTTAGTAACCAACCTCCTGGGTACACACTTCTTTTAGTTTGGGTACTGTACTTTCAGCATCAGACCATCTAACAGAGCACTCTACGCAACCCCTAGTTTTTGTGTGCGTGTGTGTGTGTGTGTGTGTGTATGTGTGTGTGGTGTGCGCATGTGTGTGTGTTTGCACGCTAATTTATGCCTGTAGTTGAAAAGCTGGTGAGCATTTTCTTCGCTGCAGTTCATGAATGGTCCTTAAATTAATGTGCACAGTTAAAAGTTAAGGTGCCAGAAATGGTTCTCTGATCAATGCCATAGAACAAGAGGTCTGCAACCTTCAACCCACACAGCTGACCACAAAAGTTTCTGAAACCTACAAGAAGACTAGCCCACTCTGGGTTTCCCTAAAACGTCTTAGAATAAAGATAAATGTTAAATGGTCGAGTGAGCACCCCAATAAACACTATCTCTACCAATTAATGCAATCTTAATACTGCAAAGTTTTTCAAAATGCAAGACCAATTAATTACCTAAATAAAATTTTGTAAATACTTATCACAACGATAATATTTCTCATATTTAAAACAGTGCTAGTTAAATGTCTACATATTTTTATTGAATTTGGCAGTACCACCAATGGCCACTCAGGGGCGCTGAGATCCACTTGTTTAGTTTTTGGTTCCCTTAAGAACCTTTCAGTGTATGTTCTACAGCATTGCTCAAAGAACCCTTTGTGGCACCTTTGTGTTTTAGTTCATTTGTGCTTGTGTGTGTGTTTAAGAGCAGAATGTAGACTGTAGCTCTTTAAACGCAGCACGTCGTTGTTCTCTCTCCTCTTCCATCCTCTTCTTCTCCTCCTGCTCCTCACGAAGCTCCTCCTCGAACTTACTGCGCACTGACAGAGCCTGAGCCTAACACACACACACACACACACACACACACACACACACACACACACACACACACACACACACACACACACAGCAATAGGAGGTCATTTTACAGGCAATGTACAATTAAACTTGCACCCTTTGGCCACTAGAGCACGCCTGATGGAAGTATCTGCAGTGAGGACAACACTAGAGGGCGCTAGATAGGGGGGATCAAATGACTGGGTTTGTAAATGGTTTAAACAATATACTCGGAATGACAGACTAGAAAAATATATTTATGTTTTAACACAATCATTTAAACGTTTTTCAACTTGTATAGGGCTTTCTATACTCCTAACTTGTCCCAATAAACAAAAAACATTTAAATAATTAAAGGGGGTGGCGGTAGCTCAGTGGGTAGGATACTTGCCTCCGGACCAAGAGGTCACAGGTTCGAATACTACCTCCAGCACCACCACTGGGTCCCTGAGCAAGACCCTCAACCCAAAGTTGCTCCAGGGAGACTGTCCCCTGTAGCTACGGAATGGAAGTCGCTTTGGATAAAAAGCGTCTGATAAATGCCGTAAATGTAAATAATTATAAGTTGTTAAGCACTCTTCCTCTAGCATTTTTGTTTATGGTTCAGTAAAAAGTCCAGAGAGTCTGTTTGCTCTCTCCATCCTTCTGTCTCTCTCTCACACACACACACCTTGGCCTCAAAGAAGTCCCGAGCCCCTCGCACACCCTCAGTTGAGACATTGATCTCTGAGAGGCGAGCAAGAGCCATCAGACCACTCTCCTCCTGCAGCTCACCCGCAGCAGCCCTGCGGAAAATCAGCAGGAACTGGGGCGGGGGGTAAGAGCGAGAAGGATAGAAAGATAGAGGAAGAGAGAGAGAGAGAGAGAGAGAGAGAGAGGGAGAGAGAGGGATAAAGAGAGAGGGGGGCAGAGAGAGAGAGAGAGCGACGGAGAGGGAGAGAGGGATAAAGAAAGGGGGGACAGAGAGGGAGAGGGGGAGAGAGAAAGAGAGAGAGAGACAGCAAACATGAAAAGAGGGGAGATAAAGGGAAAGAGATAACCAGAAGAGTGAGAAACAGGAAAAATAAGAGAAAAAAATAAGAGGGAGAAAACAGAGGAAGGGGGACAAAAAGGGAGCGACATTTGTTACATTTCACCAAATTTATTTGATTTGTTTCATAACAATATTGAAATAAACAGAATAAAAACAAGAAATCTAGTCCTTCACGTTTTAAGGGTTTATAAGAGTAAAAAGAACCTGAAACATTTATTGTGGACCTCAAACTTTCCTGATTGTCTGAGCCATGACTTTGCATCTCAGCCCGATTCCTGTATTGATCCATAAAAACTGTGTCTCCTCTTTTTTCTGTGATCGATCAGGTTTCAGTGCTCTAATTTAATCACAGAGTGACCCTAGATCAGATTCCACCAAAGTAAGACACTTTGTGTGTGTGTGTGTGTGTGTGTGTGTAATCTTATCCCTATGGAATGCCTCAATACCTAGAAAGACAGAGTTGAGCCCGACACACAACAGAGCCACTGTGCTCCACACACACAGCTGCGCTTATCACCTGTGTGGTTGTGTGTGGTTGTGTGTGTGTATGTGCGTGTGTGTGTGTGTGTGTGTGTGTGTGAGAGAACAGCCTAATTTTGACACTGTGTATGAAGATATTATTTGTGAAATGAAGATATTGTAACGGTCAGTCATTGTATGACTGCTTTGGATTTTAAATGGCTAACATCACTTTAAACCTAATTTACTTTATTTCTTTTCATTTTCTAAATGTATTTCTTCCACTAAAGGCATTTATGTGTTTTTCTGTAAAAAAAAAAAAACAGTCAAAATGAATTATCCAACTCCTCTTTATCCCTTAGAATTAAAGAGGCTACTGTGCCTTTAAGACACATATGTTTAAACAAGCTCCATTCTGATTGGCTGTCCTGTGCCTCCTTTAAAATCCAGTCCTGAATAGAGCTGGGTTACTTGGATCCTTTTTCGGATTCGACTCCCTCTGAGTCACTCAGTAAAGTGATCCGGATCTGCGAATCACTTGAGTCACTATT
>JBBPDH010000001.1:22629483-22640253 GCA_037974565.1 Clupeocharax schoutedeni
GATGTTGGTGGTTAACCCGACGCAGGACTTCAGTCCAGCTCTTGAAGCATGCTAAAGTTTTTCTCTGTAAATTTCATTTACTTTCTCCTCTGTTAATTTTAAAGTGCAGAAACAATCCATTTTCAGTGAGCTGTTTTTGTGACTATTCAATTGCATCTGCCTCCCTGGTCAACCTGAGCCTTCTCAAAACTGTGTCCAGAAAATTACAAACATGGTGTTGGCCAAAATGTCTTGATACACTGAAGCATTAAGATTGCCCTTCACTGGAAGGGACTTGCCCTTACCCTGAAAAACATGGAATAGTCCAATACTTTTGTCCATATAGTGCATCATAAAGGTAACAAAAGTAGGTATTCATTGGGAGGTAGAAGTTGGTAAACGGTTGTGTAGAAACTACTTGGTTCAGGTAGATAAACTGAAAAAGTGGGGAAAACAAACAAACAAAAAAAAAACAAGAGAAAACTTTAGGATATGGGCCTTTTAAGGCAGGCATGTGAGCGAGGAAGTGAAAAGCAGAAAAGAAGACAACAGAGGCATTCAGTAAATAAGGTTTTACTAGATAAACAGACCAGGCTCTGCAGAGAATAAAAAGCAAACAGAGACCATCCCCGTTTCCTCCTTTCTCTCTGACACAGTGGCTTTTTAAGACTCAAGCTCAATGCACGTTTTACGATTCATAACCATACTGGACTGACTGTACCATCAGAGGATAATAGGAGAAACCAACCCTCCCTCCCCAAAAAAATCAAATCAAAACAAAAAATATATATAAAGCACCTTTCATGTTGTGATTCATAAAATCTCTCAACTGGCCTCTCTCACGGCAGGGAGGGTCTAAGAGGATGATCGTTCCAATTGGCCAGGTTTGCCTGCCAGTCTTTTTCTGAGGTGGTACATGACATTGGCTGAAGTGGGCGGGCCTGTTGGCATCCCCTCCAGGAAAGGGGGAGAGAGGGGAAAGGGGGGGGGGGAGGAACGGACGAGTCCAGCTCTCCCTTTCCAAAAGTAATAAAAAAACCTACAGCCCCCAGAATACCACCGTGTAAAAATTTGAGGGCGAGGAATACACCAGCATTCCTCAACCTCACCTCTACCTAAGCATCTGTAGCATCCTGGGACTCCTCAAAGAGGAACACAAAAATGACAAACTTTACACACTTATAATGAGAGCTAATGGGCAGCCAATGAACTGAATGCATGTCTTCATATTATTTTCATTACTTCCTATATATATATATATATTTAAAAGTTCCAATGACTCCTCAGTACGTTTGCTAACTGGATAATTTGTTTTTTCAGAGACGAGAGTAATTTCACAGAGGGAAGAATGTGTTATTTTAAGTGTAGTGGTGTTAATGGAGTTTACAGAGACTCCATCTGATCACCATGGATACCAGTGGGGCAATCCTCATACAATAAAACAAAGAAAGTAAATGGGCCATTTGGGGGCAGCTTGAGAAGCACTGCTTTAGGAACCCTGGATTAAATTGTACTCCAGTGTCAGAAAACCAGATAATGCTTTTTGAGCACAGCTTTGGAAAGAATGAAGAATATTAAGCAATGTATTTGCTTTGCTTGGCAACTGCCCATTGGGTTCTATTATAAGCAAGAAAGTGGTTTTCATGTTTTCGATGCAGAGAAACCATCTGCATCACTCAGCTGCTGACCACGGAGGCGGCAGATGGAGGAGAGGTTGAAAAAGGCTAGAGTGTCCCTTTAAGAGTCCCACAAGTGCATCTCTGCTTCATAGCAACCCTGAAAACGTATAAATGCTGAATAAAGACTCTTTTTGGTCTCCCCGAAGGTCCACCTATACCTGAATATTTACAGAGATTCACATCAGCCCGACTTCTGCGTGGGTCATAAACTGCAACGAGTACAACCGCTGTAGTGACCGTTGGCTTGGAAATGCAAGTGCTAAGATATTGTGGGTACCTTACACATAACACAGTATGTGCAACATAACAGTGATAACAATGAGTATAATGTTCATATATGAAAGTATAAGGGGCATCAATTCATACATACTTTTGAAGTTCAGTCATAAGACTGTGCACTCTGACAAAATAAACTGAAATGTCACAGGGTAGCTGCATGTGAACTGCTGGAGCAGTGGAAGTGGTCACCTTTAGTTTGTTATCAACTGTCCACCAGGTTGATCAACTCAACCCCAACCACCCACTACTGAATGTTCAAGAACCCCCCCCCCCCCCCAAAAAAAAGGAATGTCAGAGTTTGTTCCAAAAAAAGATGTCCAAAACCCCCCACCTCTTCCCCACCCACCCACAAAATAGTCCCACCTCCCCAGAGATTCTTCATCACAGAACAACACTTAATGAAGATGCTGGTAACAAAACTCATCATCAACTAACAGCCAGTGACAATGCGATCGTGGCATCAGAAGTGTATGTGTTGCCCTTAAGTTAAAAAACGGAAATCACAAAGTGCCCAAAAGCTTCTCATGCAGCGTGTCAGTAAGGAGGGGCAGGAAGTGTGTGGGAGCTTGTGAACGTTAATCAGGGACTGTCCTGTCTGTGTGAACTGTTGGATGAATTAAACGACAGCCTACAAGCCCTTAAAAACAGCGCCAACCTTTCGCTCTCCTTTCAGATTCACACAGAACACTGCACTTGCTTCCTTCCACTTATACGTGTCTACTTAAATAGCCAACCACTGCAGCTAACAGTTAACCACTGCAGCTAACAGTTAACCACTGCAGCTAACAGTTAACCACTGCAGCTAACAGTTAACCACTGCAGCTAACGGAAGCGGGTTGTCACCAGCTGGCTTGTTATTTTTGTCCACTCTTAGAAACATTTGTATCTTTGCCAAGCTGTGATTTAAGCCTCTCTACTTAACGTTGCTTACAATAAGAGCAAGTCACCAACAAGCATGCGATTTTGATTCATTTTCATTCATTATTTACATTAGCATGTTTTGTTATGCTGTTTTTATCCCGCAGGGCCAGCTAATGTTTCTAGAAATTAATGAAACTAATGAATAGCCTGTCTGGTTTAGCGACTACTTTATGAACCAGAGACAATAGCATAATTTATAAAGCATGTAAGCTAGAGGATGCAAGTAGCAAGTCTTTTTAACAACATTTACTGGTGTATTACCATTTATCCATTTATTCCGTAAAATAAATTCTTCCTTTAACCCCCAGGGTCAAGTTTGTAATGCTAATGTAGACAATGAATACAAGGTAGTATGAATACAAGGTAGCAGCCCTTGTTTAATGATTTTTTCATGGTGCTTGCGGGCCAGCCATTAGTTGATTAGCAACATTAACATGTCTGAACATGGTATTCCTTTAATCTTTGAGCTAATGTTGCCAAAAACTTTCAGAATCTAGTACACTTATTAGCAACACAGATGTCTGGATGGGCTATTTTTTTAACCCTCCTGGTCCAGTTATTAAAGCTAATGTTGCTAAAAATGAATGACTGCTAAATAGCATTACACTATTTTAAGGAAGTGCACTGGAGTGAATTGGTACTTTTTTGGCTAAGCTATTTCTTAAACCAACCAAATCCAGTCAATAGCAATGTAAACAAAGAATGAAAGCTAATTAGCATAAAAGGGTACATTAATGGATAGTCACTTTCTTTACATTAACAACATTAGCACACATTTCAAAAGGGGCCAAGATAGAAATGAAGGAACAAGGAGAAGAGGCAAAAAGAAGTGGCGTAAAGAGTTTAGGAAGGTTGATTTCGTCCTCTGTGTGAATGTGAGCGAGAGTGCATCAGTCTGGCTGTTTGAGGCAGTTCTACAGGAGGGCACCGAGCAGTTTCAGCACACTAAGCCTCCTTTCTCCCCTCATATAATAGTCATCTGTACTCCATTTATAATAAACTTAGTTAAGTATAATAAAGTAGAAAAATATCAAGAGAACATATACACAGTTTGTCATGTCTTTTTGTTTTCTTGTAGTGACTTTTGTTGCTTTGCTTAATTTGTCTGTCTGTCTTTTTAGCATTATGTATGATCTGGGGGCCGTGGGCACCGAACATATGACTCAAAGTGAAGTGTGAGATTGCAAAATTCCTTTCCATTGCTTTTTATTTTCATATTGTTGATGTTCTGTCCATTCCATCTGGGGGGAAAAAAGAGACAGACAGAGAGAGAGAGAGAGAGAGAGAGAGTGTGTGTTAAGTTATGCTCTGTCTCGTAAAAAGATTAACATAGGCTCATTAATAATAAGCAATCTGTACCTCAAATAAAAACTGGTGTATTACAGAAACAAGATTTTTAAAAGCCTAATTTGGTGGTAACAATAATAAGAACGTAGGATAACGGAAAGTCCATTTTAAAAAAGACACAATTTTCCTCTATAGAAAGTTTCCTTCACTTCTGGACTCCTAGCTACCTATCTGAAGTGCTCTTAGTTCTGTTTAATCGAGTACTTAGGCATCCATGCTCTGGTATGATGGGTAATTGTGGATTAAAACTGAAGTTGACCATACCAGTTTAAGAATATAGCTAAAAATGCTGTTCTCATCTTGTCACTCAAACTCCTGTTTAATGCTGTGATATTTAGCTCGGTCCTCCCTGTTGCTGACACTAACATATACAATTGGTATGATTTCAATAATAATAAGGTGTGCAGTGAACTAGGTGTTTCTTGTATCTCTGTAACAGTAAGGACACGGTAATGAAAACATCGTTCTGTAACGACTAAGGGTCATCACAAGGTGTTTCCTAACCAAAATTTGCCTATAAAAATTGACTATAAAATGAATGAAAAGGTGCAGAGTGATTGTTTTTACCCCCTAAGGCGTGCTCCGTCATACTGAGGCACAGTGACTCCAGCGTAGGGTTAATTTCCAGATCCGTCCCCGGAACCTGGCATTCTATGAAAGGGAGACAAAAGCAAACCAGTCGTAAGGAAAAAGAAAGAGAGTCTGTTTGTACCTGGCTTTGGAAAAGCTGAGGCGGAGAGTGTTGGATGATTATTTGAAATTACAAATAATACAATCATATACCAAAATACGAAGAGAAAATATCCATTAAAAAGCTATTTTGAATATATATACAGATCTGGAACAAAATAAGAGACGACTGCAATTTATTTTTAAATCAGCATCTCTAGGAGTAGGACCACTGCTCCATGCCAGTGTCTGTTAAATTCCTACACAAACCTCATTATGCTTTATGAGGTACTGATAAGTGATCACATGCAACACATCTTTTTTAATGTGGAAAAGTATATATTTAAAAAAAAAAAGCTACAGTCAACACTCTCCTCTTGCAATGTAACCAGTGTGTCTTATTTTTAACAAAAGGAAGTTATTAAATAAATAGTTTGCTATAACTACAATTAATCCATAAACTAATTACTATAATAATCGAGATGATAACAAATTAAAATGTGTGTGCATGAGTGTGTGTGTACCTGGTTGCTGAAACAGAAGCATGGTTTGCGGGGACGTGTGTACTGGTAGAGAGTGTGTTCTCTGTACTGAGCTGCGGCTCTGGCTGGGCATGCTGTTGCTGCCTCCAGGGTTACCAAACCACAGGTTCTGAAACATGAAACATTTCAAGTACAAACTGCACCAAATTATAGAGTTCACAGTTATACCGGTTTTGCTGATCTTACTCTGCAAGAAATCATACAATATCATATAATAAAATGATCTAACCTGTCTGCCCTGTCCCGTGAGTGCGGCAGGGTTGGCAAGTGTGTGCCGCGGCGAGGCTCCGGTGATGGTCCCAGGGGTCATGAGACTGATGCGGCTGGGGGGCAGCGCCCCGCGCGGGGGGATAGAAAACTGCCTCTGCCCTCGACGGCTCAGACCTCCACTCACAGAGCCCGCTGTGGGCAGAGAGTTAGAGCCGTACGCCCACCTAGAGTCGGAGGACTTCATATTGTCAATATGATATGATTACAACTTTAAACAATATAATAGAGAACAACAAACATCAGACAAAATCCTAAAGCAAAAAAGATAAAGGAAAGACTTAGACAGACCCTTTCTGTCGGTACATCGGCATGTCCAGCATGGCTTTTCGTGGGAACAGACGGAGCAACTTCAACATCTGCTGTTTCCACGAGGCCAAACGCTTCTTCTGCGTCTCTGTGAAAGCCTGCAAGACGCCATCATACACACATTTATTTCAAATAAATTATAACTGTTCTTTCATTTTAACATTCAGCTCATTATTCCCCCTCACCTCATGTGTTAGACACTTCTCTATGAGCTGTAGGTAGCAGCTAATGTTCTCCTCATCTGGCCTGGACACCAGCAGCTGAGTACACACTGGAAGAAAGAAGAAAGAAAAAAACCCCCCACAAACTTGTGAAAATACATATTACTTATAATACACAAAGAGTGACACACGAAGTGCACTGTAATTATTAACAAAGTCAAAAAAAGTACTATTTTTACTAAACATATCATCACCATTATACTTTAATGCTCCAAGCTGATCAATGATATTGTCCCATAAACAGCAACCCAAGATTAATTAACTTCTAATGTGATATTTGAATGTGTGGTATACTAAGTGGCATGTTATATTCATTACTTCTGGTTGCTACTTTATCCACAGCATAGCAGCCTGGTCTCATCATGAAGGAACAGCACCATCGTGTGGATTAAGAAAGAAAAGCACCTCTGTAATCTTTTATGCTAAAGGATCTAACACAACTAAATGATCCTTATTGGGGAATCTGTGTCTCACATTGGGTTGCATTTTACGGCTATTTACTGAATGCTACCTTTCCCCATCACTCGAGTGAACTGTCCCGGGATATCTCCTTCTGAAATTGGTGCTGCCGACGGCTCTCCGTCACATGGCGGAGGATTATGTGTTTGGAAAACCTCCACAGACGTGTCCTTCTCTTCAACAGGATTGGCTGCTTTATCAGTGGTTGTGGCTCCAGGCTCTGCCTCCCTCTGGGCAGCAGTGGGGGGGGTGCAAGCTTTGATGGGCGTAATGATGATCTGCTGCAGCTCCTGCAGAGCGTTTCGAACATTCCCACCTTCCAGAATGTCCTAGGATAAATTAAATTCAACTTGATTCAATTGAGATTGTACAGCAGTTGAGATTGCACAAAAAAAGACCTGACAGGCACACAGCTGCATAGTACAGAAAAATAAACTGGAAACTGGCACTGCAGCTATTTGCAATCCTTGAATAGAATACAAATACACTGAGAAAGCAATAATGGCCTGTCGGGCATTTTTGCGACAAAAAAAGATCACATATACACCATTTATCAAAATACCCACAGAAACCCAAATGGAGTTCTGATTGGTCAAGATGCTCCAAAATATACAAAAAGCTCCACTCTGACTGCTTAGTTGCTACATTGCAATCCTAGCAGGAAACTGTGTATAAGAGGTGTCTTACCTTTTCAAGAGATTTGAGTACACACTGTCTTTCTCTTAGCTTCTGAATGCTCAACGCTATCTTATGCCGAGCGCCTTTAGTCACATTCTACAAGGGAGAAAACACAACCAACTTTAAGTGTGAAAACAGAAAAAAAATAACTGGAGATCTATAAAAAAGATATATATTTTTCATACAAACAATGCCATAATGTCTTGTTAAGAAATGTATTTCATTCCAAGAGCACCCGCATATAGTAAAAAACGACGATGATGTGCTGTGGTTTAAAAAAAAAAACAATGCCTAAAAATGCCTAATTTTAAAGCATAAACCCTAACTATGTCCCCAAATATGCTCTGAAAACAATTTAATTTCATTTTAAACTTGGCTTAATACATTATCCGTAAAGAAAATGTAAGGGTAAACCCATATTTGTACTGTACAGTTTACACTGAACTCCCGCAGTACTAGAATGTAAAATACCCCTGTGTGTGTATTGTATTCATTATGCTTATACCCATATAAGCATGGTAAATACAATAATAAATTAATTTACTGTAAATACAGGGCTTCTAGATACAGTAGTGTTTCACCATCCCAAGACACGCTTCCTTTGTTTCTCTCTCCACAGTAACAAAACATTTATAGTTATTTTTTATATGCAAATTAAGCTGAATTTACATTGATATTCATGTTTAAAAATGAGTACATTACATTTTTCTTAATTTTGCACTACAATGTTAAAAAATTATATATTGCCATAAAAAAGCTGCAACATCCAGGCCTCGTCCCCATGCTGGGTTATTTATGTTTGGGAGCGATGCTTAGAAATCCACCACGAGGGGGCAGGGTGAGCGAGACCCGTACGCCACAAAAGCACAAAAAAAAATAATTTAGAGGACATCTGCAGTTTCCACGTTAATGCAGGATTTCAGCGAACAATTATTAGTTTGGTTCTCAGAACAAATCCACGATGGACTGAAACGATAACTGCTGCTCCACGTTAAAGTGGGGCTTTACTGTACTACTGCCAAGTACCATGATATATGAACAGAGCCTTCAAATGCACCAAAAGGTTATGGTATTGCTTTCATGTTAGATTAAGCTAACCTGTGACTCCAGATGCTGTTCAGTTAGGATCATCATCTCCTCATAGCTCATCTGGGAGAAAAGTGATGCATACTTGTGCAGGCGGAGACTCTTCAACCACGTTGGCACGTCTAGCACAAACGCAAACACAAACTCACTTTAAGACAGAAAACAAATGAGATATAATAGTAACAAACAATATTTCACCCACCAACCCCACCCATCACGGAGAGAAAATACTCAGCTAGCTCAAAGATCTTCATTCATTCTGCATTTCACTTACAAATGTGCCATAGTAGAGAAAGCTAATGTTTTATTATTTCCTATTCACACCTACTTCAATAGTATAAAAAATATTGGCCACTCTATTTTTTTTACATTTCAGCTTAAACTCAGGCATAAAAGTGTGCACGTGTGTGTACAATAATTGAGCCTTAGCACTCAATGATACGGACACCATTTAAAGACTTATAGTAAAAGGAAATGTATCCCACTGCTCTCAAACCTTTCATGCCGCTCCCGTCCTCCTGGAAGGTGTTGCGTGTGTTGGTCTGTTCTTCCGTCTGTTCACTGCCCGATGACGCTACGCTGCCCTGTGGTGACAGAGGGGCGTGTTCTGCCCCTCCGACACCTTGACGTCCACCCACATCATCCTGGCTCAGCCAATCGGAACCACAGACAGGTTGGCTGGCAGGAATGAGGGACATGGAGCGCTTCAAAGGGCTTGGCTGCACCTGACCAGGGAGGCCTAAGGAATCAAAGATTTGACAACGTCAGTCACAGCTTCTTTACTCTTAAAAAAAAAAAAAAAAAAAGCTGATGTTTCACAAAGCTGCACAAAAGCACCAGAGTAAAGGTTGGCCAACAACAACCTCTCATATTTCCTTTAGCTTCCATTAGTATGTCATAATACTTACAAATCAACCCTAACAATTTTGATGCGATAATCTAAATCTAATTTCTAGCTTTAAATTTAAGCATAGTTCTCCAAGATGAAATATACCTTATACCAACAGATCTGTTCCTCAAAAGAGAATTTTAAAACGGATTTAAAACTGATTTTAAAAACGTGCAGACGGAGTCTCGACTCTGCTTGGCACACTATGTGCTGTGGTGTGTTCACATATGACCGAATGATCACTTTCACTTCATAATTAATCTGCTAGTGAAACTCCTAGTTTAGTAAATTCAAGGTGAGAGTCATGCTACATATGTGTTAGGACTGATTTGGGCAGTTGAAGCCTGTATTTACTATAATATTATGATTTTACAAAACACACACTAATAGGGGATCTTTTAAATCAGTGGTTCTCAACCGGTGGGGGCGCGAGTGGGCTACCGGACCGGAGGAAAAAAAACACTATACGCAAATTAAATGCAAATGCCACCTATTTGCACTGATTATAACACAACAAAATCATCCTCGCAGAGCGGGGGTGGGGGGTGGGGGGGGGTGGAGATGGTTGTTACTGGATCACCAACTGCAAATTATTCTCCTGGGCAGGGGGTAGTTGGGGTGGGTGAACCAGCTTTGGGGGGGGCCCAGCCTGCAACAGGTTGAGAACCACTGCTTTAAATCAAAGCTGACTGAAAGGGTTGTAACTTTTTGCCAGCACCCAGGTCAAATTCCTCAGTGTTCGCTATACTGTAATATGAAATTTGTCACACTACATACTACAGAGTGAAAACTCTGTATACATGCATATAGCTGATGGCATGATGATCGATTTATTGTCCAGATCGTTTTATTATACACATTACATACCTGTACTGTTGTTGATGGTTATTGGTGATGGTATTCCACCCATTCCAGGGAAGGCCATGTGACCGTTCTGTCCGGCGGGCGAGCTGCAGGTTGAAGGGGGTTTATCGTGCCAGCCATGCGCCTCCAGAGACTCAGTGGGGCCAGGCCACTCGTCCGAGCCCTGCCGAGCGTGATGGTATGGTCCGTGTGGCGCTGGGCGGGACGACAAATGCTCCTCCAGGTGGTTGAGCCAGAGAGCGAGGTTGGTGCGGTCATCCAGCGTGGTGGCCGGGTGAATTAGAGCGTATGAGAGCAACTGGCGGCTTTCTTCCACAAACAGGCTGCTCTCAATGGTGTGGCTCAGCACCTTCTGCAGCAGGTTCATGTACTCACACTTTGCCTCACTGTTCCGTGGCTGCAGCAGGGGCAAGTGAGAAAGCAGCAGAGATACAGCTTTCTCCTTTGGCTCCTGCTGCCACTGACTGACTATGGCTAGAAGGAGTGGGGAACAGAGTGAGATTTCAGTTACGTAAAGAGACACAGCAACAGCACAGGTGTGCATGTATGTGAGTGTGTATAATTTGTATTTTATATATATA
>JBBPDH010000001.1:22654134-22666693 GCA_037974565.1 Clupeocharax schoutedeni
TAGAACATAGAACATAAAGACATAAAGGACATGAAAGACATGAGAGACAACACAGTGCAGCAGCAGTAGTCTTAAGTCTTAAGTTAAAAAAAGCACCCACGTATATTGAAAAACCACATCGTTGTGTTTTGGCTATAAAAAAAATTTTTATAGTGTGAACCCTAAATATGCCCCCAAATATACTCCCAGAACACTTTAATTTCATTTTAAACTTAGTTTAATGCATTATCCATAAAGAAAATGTAATGATAAATAAATAAATCAATAATGCATCTCCAGCACAGTGTCAGGCTTTGAAGAAGAACAGTATTTTTGCTCCCTGGTGTTCTTTTTGTTTGATTTTTTTGCATTTAAAGACTATCTAAGATTATATTTTGTGAATCTTCATATTTACACAAAGCATCTAAATGTGCATGCAAGCAATGCAGTTTCCTTCTAGGCCTTTGTGGATTTAAGATGTTTCTTTGCAGGCCTGCACTATTTTTGACCACCAACTCTCCTGTGTTCTCCTCACTAGCTCACACAATATCAGTTACTGTTTTACAAACAAGACAAACATTGATACATTTTAATGATTTACTGTTTATTTGCAATAATTCCAAAATATTTGGATGTCAGCGTTGGTAGCTGAAAGACAAACTATCACACACTGAAATATATATCTATAAATATATATATCTGTGCTTTGTACCCCCTAAGAGAACACAAGCCTCACACTTTTAAACCTACACTTAAAATTAGGAGATGCTAGAGGGCTAAGATTCTATCAGAGAATAAGTTCGTCCTACCAGAGCATACACACTGAAGACAGTTATTTTGTGAAGTTTGTTTTAGTTAAGTTAGGTGACATTAACATGTAGTTGTTTTCCTGAGTTCTCTGTGAAGAGGAGGGTCTTCAGTCTCTGTTTGAAGACTGTAAGGGTCTCTAGCAATCAGGGGACGTTTGTTCCACCACTTTTGAGCCAAAAAACTCTTGACGCATATCTTCTCAACATTTGACAAAAATGTGGGTCTAGGAAGCCCAAGGAAGGTGTTTCTTATGAAGCAATCAGTATTTTTGTTTTTTTGTCTACAAATGACTGCTACTGGCCTTGTTGGTGAGTTAACGCCCTCCCTGTTTTGAGTGCAATCTGGGATGTCAGCAGCAGCATCCTGTCACAAGCTTGCAGTCAAAGGAGGAACTACATTAGTCTACAGCACAAGACGCACAGAGCGAAATGGTAAGAGACTGCGCTTTATTTTTTTACTTTTAAACTCATTTTAGGATATTACAGGCTAATTCTTAAGCTAATAAAGTTTACCTTGTTTAGTTTGAGCCCCCTTGAGAGCACTCTTCGTTATTGATTTAGGCACAGACACCCCCGTTCCCCCTTGTTTTCGACACTACAGGAAGTTTTGAAAGCCATTATGTTTCCTGCCACACTGTTTAACAGACACATCCAGCACACACTTCAATAATGCATCTCCAGCACATGTATTATTCAAAAGGGCTGCACCGGGCTTTGAAGAAAAACAGTATTTTTGCTCCCTGGTGTTCTTATTGGTTGAATTTTTAGTATTTAAAGACTATCTAAGAGGATCTTTTGTGAATTTAAATCTTTATATTTATATCTTAACAACAGCTAAGAAGAAAAAGCTAAAAGTAATATCTATCTAAATACCTTAACTCCGATTGGCCGTTTTTGTTTATGATTTTGCCAGACAACCAAGTTGCGAAGGCTAGCATGGTTGTATTTATTAACCTATAGTTCAGTGGCTGGGATGGCAGGACTGGTAAACACCACAGGGATTCCTAGTGGTTGCACTGGTGGTTGCTCTGGGTAGAATTTGTGCTGTGTGTGTTGGGTACCACTGATTGAAAACATGAAAAAGAGGATAATTATGAATATTTACAGTGCACTGGAGAACCTTCGCCAAATGGGGGAAAATAATATTCACTCCCCATTAAAACTTAAATATGGCGAATACATGGTAAAAATCAGTCAGTTCAGAATGCAGCATGGTTGTGAAATCACAACCATGGACACATTTACATTTGATTGTTTTACATACATCATTCTGAGTTTAGTCCAGCCTGTACTTATTGGGAATTGTCGTTCCTATAAACAAGCTGAGGCACAGTGGAGGGTGGCCAATCAGAACATTTTTTAAAGAATATTGGAAGATTATATTAATCAAATAAGAATAAATCATTTGTTTGTATAAAATCTCAAACATCAAAAGTGGACATAAAGCACAATAAATGCCCCTTTGAGTCCAGCTTTGATACTGGTGTGTTTTTATCCTGTTTCAGTCAAGCTCCCTGGTTGTGTGTGAGGTGGATCCGAGCCTGAAAGAAAAACTGAAGAAGTTTCGCTTCCGGAAGGAGACGACTAACGCCGCCATACTGAGTAGGTGAACTGTGAACTGTGGCTCTATACAGCAATCTCCCACCCCTTCAGCTACAGGGACATCGAGTAGATACTTGATGTCCTGAGGTGGACCTCCCAGAGCTTCATTCCTGCACTGCATTAAAACATACCTTCAACTGTTGTTACCTGATTTAAAATAAACTGAAGTTTTCTTCCAGTGAAAATCGATATGGAAAGACAACTAGTCATCCTAGAGGAGGAGTATGAGGTATGTTCTTATGTCAGTCTATTACAATCCTCCTTTTATAATATCTGCGAATTGCACCACTCTTTTTAGGAATAAGGTCATTTTAAAATAATGTTACGATACACTTTCTGGTCTTTTCAGTAATATAAGTCTGTTATAATATATTTTCTGTAATATCGTTCTTTTACGATATCCCCTCTACAATGTCAGTCTAATACAAAAGGTCTTCTACAAACCTGGTCTATTACGATATTCCTTCTGTTGTATCAATCTGTTACAACATCCCTTTAGTTCTATTGGTCTGCTACAATATCCCTTCTGCAATGTCAGTCACTTATGAGATCCCTTCTGCAATACTAATCAGTTATTATTATGTCTCTTTTATAATATCAATCTCTTCCTATATCCTTTCTGCAAAGTCAGTATATTCTGATATCTATTCTATAATATCGGTCTGTTACGATTTCTTTTAAAATATTGGTCTGTTGGCCTGGACTTACACTATCTTTTCTGTAAAAAGGTGTCTTTATGATATCCCTTTTTGAAAATATCGATCTGTTACTATTTCCCTGGTCTGTTACAATATTTCCTCAATAATATAGGTCTGTTATGATAGCCCAACTGCAGGATCTGTCTATTACAGTGTCCCTTCTGTAATAAATATCAGTCTTTAATAGTAACTCTTTAAATGTTACAGGACATCTCACTGGATGATCTAAGGGAGGAGCTTCCAGAACGTCAGCCCAGATATCCTTATTGTGTTGATGTATAAAACGGTTGTTGTGAAAAGACCTCAGGAACTCCAAAAAAAAGCTGCAAATCATAAATTCATTCTGAAATTCAATCTCTCATAGCTTTCCTGTCTGATGTACTGTAACAGACAGTTCACCTATAACTGCAGTTTGTATTAGACATCCTCTAGTCCTTCATTGGTGACCAGATTCTGACCACAAAGTGCCTGCTGGTTGGTGTAAATACTCAAACAACATTGGTTCATATCAGCACCACACACACACACACACTACCATGTCACCACTGTGCTGAAAATGGTCCACCACCCAAAATAATCAAAACTTTCATATAAAGTGGTCTAATAAGGTTCTAATAAGGCGAATGGCCTTAACTGAAGTGCACATACATAGTGTACAGCTATAAGCTGTCGCATGCAGATGGAAGAGTGTCCTATCCTCTGTGTTTCATCTTCTCCAGCCCTGTAGGTAGGTCTGATCCTTCACACCTCATCAAAACCCTAAGTGACACCCAGCCATGTGTCTGAGGTTGCATATGAAGAGATAAAAAAAATATGCACTTTTAGTGATCTGTTATTATTTTAGACATACAGTGAAATTTGATCTTTTCCTGTGAGGCCAAAGCTCTGTCCTTGTTGTCTGTACTTTGCAATAAAATCTCTCTCTAAACAGGCTGCAAACCTGAACAGCAGATGATGTACGCTGGCAGCAAAAACAGACTGGTCCAGTCAGCAGAACTCACCAAGGTGAGGTGATGTCAATCACCTGAGGCATGTTTGGCATCCAAATTTTGCCTCCTTAGTCCAGAACAGAAGCTGCAAGGATAAGTCACTAATGCTAGAAGTTCATACCACATCCAGCTCTTCACAATTGTCATCTTTTGTCTGGGACAGCCCCAAATCGTACAATGCAATAAGACTTGTCAGCTGTGAAAATGAACAAAACTTCAGCATGTAGCTGAACACTGGGGATGGCTTTTCTTGCTGATACAGAATTTGTTGCTGTGACAACAAATATGGAAGAATCTGATCTGAGATCAGTCCTACTTTGTGAGCAATAGGTTTGGTGTTTGAAATGGCTGCCTGTAATGGTGTAGTTCCACTTTTACAGCTCACAGAAAGTCATTGTGTTTTAAACCACACCCACAAGTCTGATCCACCTTAATGGAGAGCTTTATCACAACTTAGGAGATCTATCAATTTATCCGTTGTTTAAATTTAACAATCATGTATTTTAACAAAAATGTATTTTTTGAGACATTTCCAGCAAACCTGCTTAAACCACCACCACCCTCCCATTACACAAATCCAGCCAAAACACCTATCTGTTCTTGCTCCTCTGCAGGTGTTTGAAGTTCGGAACGTAGACGACCTGTCGGAGGAGTGGCTGAAAGAAAAACTCTCTTTCTTTCGTTGAATCATTTTATCATCACAGAGAAGACATCTGACCACAGATACAAGAAGCAGACCAGGACGTCAAACCGTATATTTTTGGTATAACTGAGCCAGTTTGATTCTGATAAAAAAAAAGATCAAATATGAATATTGGGATGTATAAGAAATATATTAGGAAATACAGGATGTGTCCTGTTTATGTTGATTAAAAAAGGAGACAATTTATGTCTAAATTGTGCCTGAATTCATGTTAAATAGACTTAAAACAAGTCATTTAAAGCAAGCTGAACACTGTGAGCACTGCTGTTTCTTTCTGCTAGTTTGGAATCTGACTTATTCTTTTAATATATATTTTGGCTTAGTGATTGTTAAAATGAGCAATAAATATGAATTGACATTTTTCAATATTTTGCACTTCTTTTTTGCCTTCTTCTGATTTGTATGCACCAAAACACAAGAAAGCATGGACCTCAGACAAAACCTTCAGGTGTGAAGGCACCCCACAAAGTTGACAAATTGAATTATTTGTAAACTAATCAATTGGTTCATCTTTATTTACAGCAGTTCATACAACAAAATGACAATGTCACCTGGTGGGTTCTTTTATCTGTGGCAACTTGTCACCTGGTGGGATGCTTAATCTTTTTCAACTAGTAAAATAAACAAATAAACAGAAACACTGACATTACACTGTAAAAATGATTCATCCTAAAAAAAAACACTGTTTACAGTGTAGCATGTGATTGGAGGTTCTGATGCTTGTCCCACAGTGTTGTGCTTAGTCTCACTAAGTAAAGTGTGTAAACACAACAGCGCACATGACATGGGGTCACAGGGACCAGAACCCCCTGGCTTATGATGAACATTTAACCAAAAACTTTTTTGCTCGTCATGAAGGGAGGCAGTGTCCAGAAACAGAAAAAAGAACTACACCAATATGATCCACAATCGACTCCGCCAGCGTAAACAGCATTCGTTTGGGTACATAAAGGACAGAAGTTGATCACCCTGAAGTCTTTTTGCTTAAAGCCAAGGAAGAGCCTGGATGCTGCTCCTCACTGCTACAAAAAAAAAGCAGCTTGTTCCCTAAAGGCTGACTAAACAGAAGCTCCCTCATAGTTCTGACTAAGAATTAAAGGGAATTTCTATCCAGAGTGGACAAAGGTTTACGTTACATACTGCGTGTAGGGCATGAAAACTGCTGTCAAGGCTTCAGTTCCTAATGTCATAAGTGCAGGATTCTCATGATGCTGGTTAACTTGCAGGACTTTATCAAAAAAATAATAAATGGAGCAACAGAGTGAAAAGGATGAAATGATCTGGGAGAACTGGGTTTCCCCCAGTCAGCATGGGACTGGAACACCCAGTGATGATGGGGGTTGCAGTTTTTCAAAGTGGGAGGCGGAATTGGAGACCCGGCAATGAGGGCGGTTGAAAGGGATACTGCATCCCACCCCAAGGCATGTGTTTTTGTCTCAATCACTGTCGCTATCGTCGCTGGAGTCTGACGCTCTCTCGCTACCACTTTGCTGTCCGACCTCCGAGTGGCCGCTGCTGCTGTGAGCTGGAGTGGCACTGCCACTCCTCCTGCCTCCCCCCTCACCTTCCTCCTCCTCACTACCACTGCGGCGTCCCCCATCCTCCTCCTCACTGTCGTCGTCGCTGCCGAAGATTTCCTCCTCATCCCGGGCCTGCCGGTCCTCTCCACTCTCACTGCCACTGCCACTGGCCTTCCTCTCTCGCTGTTTCCTTCCGTCCTCGTCTTCTTCGTCCTCCTCCTCCTCGCCCCGCCTCTCTTCGTCCTCACGGTCTGATTCGCTCTCTGAATTCTCGCTTTCGCTGCCCTTCTCCTTCTCTTCGCCTACGTGTGGAAGACGAGAATTGTGTGAATTTACGAAGCACTCCAACTGAGATGCAAATACAGGTTTTATAAAGCTTAATTCTCCACTAAAATACTGTTTGTGTTCATATAGATTTTAAGTGTGCTAACAGAGCACTGGGATCAGACTACTACTCAATACTCAACCAATACCAGTCTTGGAATCAGTACAAGCAAAAAAAATCAGATATGTTCACTCGTGTATGTGCAATCAGCACATCAATAATAGCTATAAAATCAAGAAGAACTAGTTTTTACGCCATTTGGTATGGATGAGCATTCAGTGCTCCAACCCACGCAGCCTGTGTTGTGCTAGACCACACGGAACGTGCCGCCAGTGATCGCACATTTTTGTACTTAACAATACTTTGTTCAGTTGTTCAATAGTTGTTTAGGTATTTTTACAAGCATACCGTCTTTTTTCACATTCACATTTTTAAACAAAACACAGAGGTACAATTAACTGATTCTTTCATCTTTCTAGTAACATTTGGACACTGGGCTACAATTAAACAGTTACATACTTGCAGAATATTAAACCTGTTAACACAAATAAGAGAAAACTAAAAAAAAAAGCTTTGACGTGAAATATAACGTAAGTATTTTTTTGGGGGGCCCATTCTGGCACAAATACTCAATATTTACCTGAGAATGATCCTGTTTTGAAAAATAATAAGTGCCCTCAGTAAATACATTCAATCTAGGTATAGGCCGATCCACGTTTTTCCAGTTCCGATTGGATTCCGATACACGACTGTCAATACTGATGCAGATTCCGATACATCTTTTTACTTTAACATTAGCAATTGTTTTTGTTGAAATTGTTTTGTTTGTTAGGAAGGTTACATCACAGAATAAACAAACTACTAAGCACTTATTAGAACAGCAAAAATATCAAAAACACAATCTTGGCTGAATCATCTAAATAGTTCTAGTATTACGTCCATATTAGCAGCGACAACTGTATAAAAGGAGTGGTTATACATTGCATTGCGCCGAGTAAGGTCCAGTGTAAGCCGCAAACTGGAATATATGGATCGGGATATTTGAAGACAGACTTACGGCTATATTGGACCCGATACTGATATCATATCGGATCGAGCCCATCTCTAATTCAATCAAATCCAAAAGGATCTGGCTGTTATTCAAAAGACCAAATAATCAAAAATATGGCAATCACTTCAACCATCTGATGAATAAAGTGGATAATTATTTACTTTCAAAAAATAAAATAATAGCATAACATATGTGTATATTATTATCATTTTTGGCATATTACCAGAGTCCTGCATGTCTTTGTCCATGTCCTCCTCCTCATCCTCTGGTTCGTGATTCTCCAGCTGAGCCTTGCGAGCTTCCTGCAGGCCACACAAAGTTAAAAAAACATTTTTTAATTTTAGGTACACAATTCTCCTTTGATGTGCTTTGAATTAACAGTTAATTACTCACACTCTCATAAATGAATGCATATTTAATGAATGAAGGGTGTGTAGTGTTTATGTATATTCCCCTACTGCATGTAAGAGAGGAAGCCTGCTTGTGTAAGTGTTTGTGCATGTGTGTCCATTTTCAAACCTGTGCTTCCAGCTCTTTCTCGTTCATATCTCTGTGTTTGCAGACCAGCACAGCGTTGGTGGTGGACTGAGCTCCAGCCTTCGCCCTCCTCTTGCTCAGACGCACTCTGGGGAACACATAGCCGTAATTACACTCACCCAGAAATGACTGGGCCTCTGAAAAGTTCTGCAGAATCAATGCTACTTTAACTGCTAGAGAGTGCATCCAAAAGGGCTTGTTCAAAACCATGCTAGGGTACAGCACTATAGCAATAACTGATCAAAAACGACAAGCTTTAATTACCTTCATTGTTATTTTAATTTGTATTTTATCATTTTATATAATTATGTAAACATACTCAATGATGTAAAACCTCTTTTAGGCAGTGGTTGGTGTCTGAGAACTACTGTAACTACTTAGCTGCTACAAGACGGTTGACAAAATACAGTGCAGTAATACAGCTGCAAGCAATATGCAGGACATATGAGCTAGTATATTTATAGTATAATTATGCAGATCCAAAACAAACAGAAGTTATAATATGACCTCGTGTCATAATTACTGCTTAAGCAGGATCATCTGACCTTGCTAAGACAACACACTTGGAAAACAACAATTTCAGACAAGCACTCTTTTCTCTCTCATATTTTAGTCTCAATGCCTAGCTTTCAATAGAGTTTTCACTTCAAGTTGCAGTGAATCCCCTTATAGTTGGGAAAATTAAGGAATAATTTGGATGATTTCTGCACCTGTCAAATGGTATTTGATGAGGTGTAGCTGTTCCATTGTGTAATAGAGCTAATGTTATAAAAGTGAATCTACATTGTTTATAAATGTAGAGGTACAATGTGAATAATGGGTATATTTCTACATATCTAGTAATTAAAAAGAATAATTAACAATTTGGTTAAATGGTATTGTTGCTATCTGCAAATGTTGTCCAACCTAGCAACAATAACTATGAAAGGAGAGATTTGCAGATGCAACTGGTCAATTCAGTAACACACAGCAACACCGTTTGGCATTTCAGATCCTGAGAGAACACACACCTGGTCTCCAGCTCGTTGTAATAGACACCGTCTCCGTCTCTGAAAATAAAGAAGTAGTTCTCCTCGTAGCCTTTGCTGGCCTTGTTCTTCACGTTCCAGTTGTACTCCCTTGCTATCTTATAGTCATATCTGCAGATAGACAGATTATGCGAAAGAGACGGTGAGAGGGAGTTAGAAAAAGAAAAAACACAATTTTCAGAGCTCAAAGTAAGACATAGACAAGTCTGCTCCACCTTAATGAAGGGCTGGATGCGGTTTGAGAAAGCAGAGAAAAGTTCTGGGGATGTGATTTAGGTGATTATTGACACTGTGTTATGTTAAGCCTCACAGCTCCAGTGCTAAAGTTAAGAAGCTAAATTTCCAAATGTATTTGCTGATGAACTACATCAAGCATAAGCAGAAAAGTGTGTGTGTGTGTGTGTGTGTGTGTGTAGTAGGGTGGGTTAGTGCAAAAATAAATGTTGGCATTTGATTGCACATTAGCCTCTACTGTATGCGTTGTAGTATTATATATAATATTGTATGCGGCACAGGAAGAGGAAAATGGTGTGATCTTACGCATAAAATCAGGGTAGAGTTTGCCCTAGGGATGGGTATGGTAAGGTAAGGATACAGATATTTATCCTTTAATCCTTAATCCTACTCTTCATAAATTTGGTGCGATGATTCAGTCGCTATTTAACTGCATTTCCTGTATATATAATGATGAGGGAGTAAACTTCAAAGGTAGTTCAGCGAAGGTGTCCCTTCCACTAGTCCAATCCTGCATCATCCATGTGATAAGTTAAGTTTGAACAAATGAATGCTGCAAAAACACCAATGGTTTGTCCAGTAGCTTATGAATATTATGGTACAAGATGCATAATCATTGAATGACTATTTGGATATTGACAAATCTTATGTGCAAAATACTTTCAGCTGCTTGTGTAGGTATGAAAGATGTCAAATATAGTTATCGCTGTTACTGTTGATGTCATAACTAGAAATCATCTTACAGCTCTTCAGGCATGTAGTCCATTTCCTCTTCTACATCTCTCTTACGCTTGCGGAGTGTGTCCTCGTTGGGCAGGAAGTACGCCACAAACTGGTTTCCTTCTTCATCCATCATTCCCCTACAAAGAAAAACAGGAGGTCAGCAGCAAATCAGCTAAGACTTACCAATGATTACAGGTACAATAACGTAAATGTTTAAGAGGACAACCTGTCTTTGGAATTTGTTCACAGCTACTTTTCAATTAAAAAGGCCCCACATCATGGAAAAATGAATGGATGAAAAATCAAAAGCATTCAAACACTTTTCAAATTTTACAACAATCCTTTCTCTGTCCATATACAGAAACTAAGCTGTAACAGAACAGCTATGCAAAGCTCCAGAAGGTCTTGGTCCTCCAATTTAGAACAATAATGACATTTTTCAAACCATGCAGCTGAAACTACATCATTTTTCAAGTTTTGTTCCTCTGAGGGTGTAGCATTTCAAGCCCACTGTGATTAGATACAGTAAGTCTATAATTAGTTTTCTCCTTTGTCATACAATTCCATATCAGAGTTACAACTGTGATCGGATCTGTGTTGGATTAAGGATCGGAATTTAGTACATGTTTACATTTAAAACAGGAGAAAATTGACTTAGGCCAAAAACAAGCTCATAACACATTCATTCCATAATGAGAGGACGTCAACGTTGCTAGTTAATGTCTGCATTCATCTAAGTCAGTCACATGATTTTCATTGGACAGCCTATATAAGGAGAAGGGAAAGACTGCAAACACACACACACGAACACACACACACACGCACAAACACACACACATGCACACACACATGCACACACACATGCACACACACATGCACACACACATGCACACACACATGCACACACACCTGATCATGGCCTGGGACATCATATCTACCGCAGCTGAGCCTGACACATCTTTAGGAGCAGGGTCAGAGTCAAAGATAACCTGAGCACAAGGGTTTATCCACATCTAGAGAGGGAAGAGAAACAGAGAGAGAGAGAGAGAGAGAGAGAGAGAGAGAGAGATAAAAGACTAAATAAATATAAAGATTCTAACAGTCGCATACATAATAAAAAACCAGTGCAAACTCTGGTATGAAAGATGTAGTCTGAGCTTGGGTGCTACCTTAAAGTCAGGGAAGACAGGCAGCACCTCCACAGGTGTAACTCTTGGTTTGCTGTAGTGTTGGGTAATCTGGAGAGAAAGAGTAAACATGACTATGATGAAGTCACTTCTTTGAGGATCATTTGTTCAACCAACCAGTGGACATTATTTAAAAACTATGTTTGTGATCCCTTGTGGGTTTAGCTACTTCCATGACAGATAGACAGATTGATGGATAGACAGACAGACAGATATAACTGTACACATTACTAAAACTGAAGTTATAAATTGTTAATTAATAACTCAATTTGTAATTCTCATCTAATCACAAAATCATGCAGCGCTGATTAGCAGCACTTACTGAGCTCTTTATATTTATAACTGAGTAATAAGCCTAGGTTTCAAGTGATTAACAACTCTGATGTTAGCGAGTTATGATAGAAAATTCGCTTGATCCTACTGCTACAATGAATTTCATGAAAAATTACTCTGCCACTGTCCTCATACTCACATTTTTCTGGGCATCCTCAAACGTTTTTTCAATAGCGGCGATCTGACTGTCTCTGTCCTTGTAGATCTCTTCTTCTGTGAACTGCTGCTTGACTGACACACCAATCCTATACACACACAACAACAAAATTAATCCTATGGCAATATACGAAGCAGTGACTTCTGTGGATGGGCGTGTGTGTGGGAGAGGGAGAAAGAGGACCAGACTGAGTGCATGTTATGGGGTTCCAAAGTATCCTCCTACTTACTTGACCTCCACTTTATCATTGGAGACACCGTATCTGTTGAACTCCGTTGAGATGTACTCTGTCTTCCTCATCCATGGGACCACCTTAGCATGCTGCTGTGACCTGCAAACACACAAACAGACTCAGAGGCACAAATACACTATACAGTATTGCCAAAAGTATTTACTCATCTGTCTTTACACGTATATGAGCTTAAGTGGCATTCCATTCTTAATCCATAGAATTTAATATGATGTCGGCCAACCCCTTGCAGCTATAACAGCTTCAACTCTTTTGGGGAAGCTGTCCCAAAAGTGTGTTTATGGGAATTTTTCATCATCCTTCCAGAAAAACAGACTGTTGGACGAGAAGGCCTGACTCGCAGTCTCCGCTCTAATTCAGTTGGATGGCCTAGTGGTTAAGGCATCCGCCCTGCGACCAGAAAGTCCGGGTCCGATCCCCAAGGCCGCTAGGCA
>JBBPDH010000001.1:22694901-22705724 GCA_037974565.1 Clupeocharax schoutedeni
AAGAGGGAGAAACTTGAAATGACCTCCACATGTAAAACCAGTCCTGTTTTGAGGGTTTTCTAATTGTTGCCACTGTATATATATATATATGTATGTATGTATGTATGTATGTATTTATTTATTTAAATTATGATACATTATCAGCTCCCTGGTTGTTAGTAACAGGGTTGCACCAGTTACAACAACATTGTACCAATATAACAATAAATAAAACATTTAATAAAAAAAAGTCTTTGATGCCTGAGCTGAGCCAATCAAGTTTTTGATCGTTTATAACCTAGTACTCATGTGTGTTCTAAAGCCCAAATGTCCTTCAAATCTGGAAAGACCCAGAACTCCTTTTTTTCTATTTCTTTTTAATGTAAAAGTAAATGACAAAATCTTACTTGCATGTAGGGCATTGTTTTTTAAGGAGGAGGACTTGAAGGTCTACACATACTGTACGGATTTGTAACTTGTGTTGACAAGGTCACGTTTGACAAAAAAACAAAAGCCCTGTGTGTCAAGCTAAGTGAGAATTCTCCCCAAAGACTGAAACAGAGCCTTCTACAGTGTGGCTAGAGCCCATCTACAAAGAAACAGTGGTCCACTTCTAGAAGTGTTGAAAGTGATCATTCGGTCATACGTGAACACACCACTGCACACAGTGTGAACAGCACGAAATTCTTCCTCTGCATTTAACCCATTCACCAAGTGAAGCAGGAGGCAGCCATGAACACGGCGCCCGGGGAGCAGTGTGTGGGGACGATACCTTGCTCAGTGTACCTCAGTGGTGTCTAGTGGTCTTGGGAATCGAATCTGGACTTTCTGATCACAGGGCGAATGCCCTAACCACTAGGCTACCAGCTTCTCCAGCAAAAACCCTCTGCAGGTGTGGCAGGCTTCTAGTATATCACCATATAAGAGCGACACATGACTGCTGGAGCAGATGCTTCATTAGTGGAGGAACTTAATTATTGTTTGTTTGCTTACATTGAGCAGAGACAGTCACAATATCTGCAGCAGACTCCACCAACCACATCCTCACAATGTGAAGCAGCCAATCCAAGAAAGGCTGCTGGCTCTGGTGAAGTGACAGGACAATGCAGAAAGAATATGCAGGCCAGCTCTCTGGGGTCTTCACAAAGATCTTTGGCCTGTCCAAGTCCATCATCCTAACATGTCTGCTAAAAATAAAACCGCTGCCAAACAAAACTTCCATCAGCAGCCTCAATGAAATCCTGTTGCACTCATCCCAGTTAGAGTGAACTACTTCAAAAGACTGGTCCAACAGCACATCAAAGCTGGCTTCTCTGCCACCTTTGACCCACACTAGTTGGGTCAAAGCTGGTGCCCTGTGGTTATGGAGTTGCCCCTGAGATCAGTAGGTTGTGGGTTGCAATCCTGGACGTGCCAGTGGCACTTGAGCAACTCACTGTCCTCACACACAGATCTTTGGACGCCGTGTCATCACTGACTGCCCACTGCTTCTTTGGTGAATGGGTTCAATGCAAGAGAGAATTTTACATTGTTCACACTGTGCGCTGTATCATGCGTGACTTTACTTTGATTTACTTTAGTTTCACTACAGAGCAAACAGGTCTACCGAAGCACCACCACCCTGGATTGGATTTGATGTACATTGTATAAGAAGCAATGTTTACATTTCATTGTACTTTGCACTATAGACTGACAATGACACATCACACTTTATTGTGCAATATTAATATTTTGCTACATTCTTAGTGCAGTGCCCCATACAAGATTTATTATGTTATGTCAGTGTCATGTCTTTTTCCCTTTATATATGCACTTTCATAATAATGCCTCATGGTCTTTCTGTTTTTAGTTATGTGTGAATGGATCATTTCGACTGCTGCAAGAAATGTAATTGTACTATGTACAATCTTTCTATCGGTATCTATCTATTGATCTGTTACTCCCAGCCTAATACATCCTGCCCCTTGACAGGTGCCACTGTAACAAGATCATTAGTGTTCACCTGTCTGTTCAGGCTGATTGATGTGTATCAGAATTTAGTAGGCCTAAAAAAGAAGCATTGATTTGGGGAATGGCAGTTTTCAGCCTGTATTTCACGACTGTATGACTATTTTTATTGCCCTGTGTTTTGTGTTGGGTAGGCTGGGGAGTGTTGTAACACTTTGTCTTGGCTTTTATAAGTCAGGGTTGTTTGTGCTAAACCTTTCAAACTTTGATAAGATTTTTGTAAGATGTTCAAATTTGTCTGCTACAAATAACAGTGGAGTAGAAATCTACTGCTAACTCCCAGAACGAGCAGGCTCGTGTCAAACACAAACACGTCTGCTGATACAACCTACCAGTGTCTGGGCTGACTGTCATAACAGGTGGAGAATAAATTATTTATCGAGGTACATGTGCAGGAAACAGAAAGGAAAACCTTCATACTGAATCTGTTCGTTCAGGGATTTCCCTGATTCACACCTGGTTCAAGTCACCCATTAATTGCCAGGTGTGGTGAGTGTTTTTGAGGAGGGGTGGGGGTGACTACCAAACTCTGCTGTTCTGGACAAATATATCCAGGGACCTCTGGTTTGGACAAATACATTTTGTAAATTTGAAATTAGCTCACATTTTACCAATCACATTAAATCTGAGAAAATGCTAATGGAGATTTCATGCTCTAATATAATTATAGGTAAACGAGCAACAATACACATGTAAAAAAATTTGGTTGCAAAAAAAATGCATCTTGCTGGTCAGGTGCCATGATTTGCTGATTTTCTTACTATTTTTTTGGTTGCAATTTTAGTTTTTCAGAATTAAATATTAAATTCCTCATGCATTATTATGTGCACTCTGTCAAGGATGTGTATATTAAAAAAAAGGGTCATTTTAGCTGAAGTGTCTGTCTGCAGACTTCTCCTGTTTGTTCATGGGGTTGGTGGGTACAGAAAGATATCAGTTCCTTACCCTGCCCAAGTATGGTGAACTAGGACCTTGTCTACAATTACAAAGACTTTCAACTTCTTTGCATGTTCCTTCTGCCTCATGTTAAAACTCGCAGGCCCCTGGTTGGTGTGCATTGGTGGTTTCTTCTTTCCGGTTGCTCTCCGTATCTCTTCTGGGATGGGTGGTTAATGCCTTTTCCATAGATGCTGTGGTTTGCCTCCACTAATGGCACTCTACAGTAAAGGCCAGTGCTAAATGGCACATCTGACCCTGCATAGGAAGTGCATTCCAGATACCCCAGTCCTTAAGACAGGACTAAAGCATCTGTACACTTAGGCTTTAGTTTTATTTTGTCTTTAGAAGTTGTCAAATGAAATATTTTTTCAATACTACATCTAAAATTGTGCGTTAAGTTGTTTCACAGCATTGTAGATTATTTTATTTTGCTTGTGATTTTAGCATTTTTAATATTTTGTCTGGGGAGGTAGTTTGTTCCACCCTAATTTAAGATTTGGAGTGACTAAAGATTTAGTGCAATTCTTCTTTACCTGATTCTTTTTTTTTTCATTTATATAACAAGCAATTCAAAGTGTATTTGCTTTGAGAATGCTAAACATACATGCTAGTTCTGCAGGTGCTACACATACACAATACCTCTTGGTAGATTTTAGCTTGCTAAAAATACATGCTAGTATTTACCAGCATTAAGCAGGGGCCCTAGTGTTTTTAGTGCATTGTTAAGAGTAATAAAAGTGGCCTACATGTAACAGAAACTATTATCTAGGTTTTTAGGGCAGTGGTTTGGTCAGTTAAAACATCTCTAGTTTTACACTACATTGGCTTAAAAATATGGACAAAGTTTGGCTATGAGGCTGTGGAGCTGCAGGCCATTCCATGGAACATGATTTTCGGGTCTTATGAATCTTGGTGAGCACCAGGTGTGTGTGTATGTCACCTACCTGGGAAAGACATGGCACCAAAATAGACTATGGAAAAAAAAGGCAAGGCGGTGGAGGCAGTGTGATGCTCTGGGCAATGTTCTGCTGGGTAACTTTGAATCCTGCATTAATATGGATGTTACTTTAACCCAAACCACCTACATTACATATCAAGCAGCAGACCAGATGCACCCCTGCATGGTGACAGCTGCTCCCTAATAGCAGTGGACTCTTTCAGCAGGACAATGTGCCCTCCCAACTGCCAAATGACAAATGGTTCTAGGTGTCTCCAAATTTCCCAGAACTGTGGGACGTACAGACCAACAACTCTGATCCATGGGGAACCCAGACACTTTAGCACACCCTTAGTGGTTTTGTAGTCAGTGCCTCGGAGGCTGTTTCCAAAGCACAAGGGACATACAGAGTATTAAGCGGTTGGTCTTAATCTTACCGCTTATTGGTGTACATTGCGGGGCTGTTTCATGTCTCTTCTGCTGGGGTTTAATGCCAGTAAAACAAGGGTCATATCTTCTTTCCTTCCCCTGGATGCAGAATCACGACCTGAGACTGGAAATGGCTCACAGATGAGCTCCGGTATTGACAGGAGTCTTAGTCATCAATGGGAAAAGCGTGCAGTTCCCGCTAAAAGCACCTGTCATACATCATAAGGGGTGTTGTCCCTGTTCATGCTGCTCTTTGATTTTTTTAATGGAAGATGCACTGAATGTTTTGGGTTGTATCCTAATTTGTGTAGATGTGAGTGTTATTGACTTTTTACAGTAAACCACCAGGCCAGTCTGTTTGATGTTTTATTTATTATTATTTAAATGGTTTTATGTGGAAATGGGCTTGAGGATTTAAACATGGGTCACAGAGCGCCATGTGGTGATCAGTCGTGTGTGTGTGTGTGTCTGTGTGTTTTGAATAGGTGGTGAGGGGGATCAGAAGCGGCTGCCCATTTTGTATGGCTGGATACTCCAGTCTCGTTGAGGGCTGAAGGCCATTTTTGAATACTCACAGCTTATCGTCACAACCAGGCGTTCGTCAGTTATGTGTCATTTCCTTTGGGTTTTAACCTCTCTCTATCTCTATCTCTCTCTCCTCCCCCCCTCCTCCTCTACTCTGAATGCAGGCTTTTTTTGCTAACTTTCTCGCCATGCCTTAGTCATGCAGCTGGGAGAATGCCGGCCTGGCCTGTTGCCATGGAGAGCGAGTATGGGCGAAGAAGCAGAGGATTTGATGGAGTCCATGGGGTCCCACGAACACACGCAAGAGAGAGAAAGAGAGAGTGAGAGAGAGAGAAAGGTGGAGGAGGGGAAGGAAGGAGGAGCGCTCACAGTCAGCTGGAGTTGGAGGATGCCGTCTCAGCGTGGTTGCTGTGGCAACGGTTGCCTGGGCCGCGGCCGGGGAGCGGAGGAGAGCTGGTCCTTGTAAGGCAAGCGATGCAGGCTGAAGGCATCTGCTTGCTCACACTCCCTGCACATACACACATGTCTCTGAAAATGTTGAATCAGCAGAGCAGACCCAAAAGCAACAATTATTTCTATATTTGATTGAACTATGCCCTACTGTTTGAAATCACATAAGGAATTTGTATCAGGATAGGATTCTCTGGAGTGATGGAGCCTCGCTACGTTTGAGATGGGTTAGAGTAATGTTTGTGATCCACCAACCATCGACCAACATCAGTACCTGACCTCACTAATGCTCTTGAGGCTGCAATCAAATAATGTTAAAATGTTAACTTGTTTGACTGACAGTTACAATCAACCAGTTGAAGCAATTGCAGAATAGCTGCATCAGACATTGGAACAAATGCGCTCTGTAAAGCTCATATGCCACTTTAATGGGTTGTCATGCAGTGTAGGAAGCATAGGGGGTGAAATGGCTTCTATTCAATTTAATAAATAATTTATGAACTGCTCATATGAACACGGTCACAGATCGTAATACATAGGGAAGGCATGACTGCTGTTCTTTCATTTAAGAAGTTCTCTGTAATCATATTGTCCACAGAATCGGTAAGACCGATTGTAATACACTATAGGAAGTGTAGGGGGCGAAGTGTTGGCTTTTCTTTTATTTAAAAAATGCTCTATAATGCTCCATATTGTTCAAATGGTCCACATGCGCAGTCTGACAGGCTGTAATACACTACAGGAAGTGTAGGGGGTTATATAGCTTACTAATGGCATAATAGTATGATTAACCAATGTGCAGTAGAGTGGTCATGTGCATAGGCTTGAATGGCATATGTCTTGCTGCAGTCAGCCAGAATGCAGCAGGGAATTGGCGTAATCACGGTGGTGACGTTACCAGGCTTCACACTGTGAGAAGGCCCACTTCTTGCAACAGGCAAAGCACTTGTAGCAGGAGAACTGTGAAGCACCCTGAATGTCTCTGAGATTGACTATGCATTGAGCAATGAGTCCTCTGCTGGCTTATTGCTAACTGTAGAGCATGTGCTGAGTCCTGGCACACTTCCTCTTCTGAGCTATAGAGAGACAAAAACCAGTCCTACACACACTGTGGGTCAGGTGACCAGCTTCACTGCACTGGACCTTTCAGCCACCATCAATAACCTGCCATGTCCGCTGGTAGTCAAAGTGTCCAAGTAGTAGTAGCCACCATGATCTCTCACTTGAACACAAGGAATTGTTTTTTCCCCTTTTTACTAGATTAAAATTTAACTGGCTGTCTATTATTAATAAGCATTTTTTGTTTGTTTTTCTGAGGGTTTGCATATTTTTTAAACCTTTTATTGTTTGGCCTTTTATGGGGGGGAAAAATCTACCTCACAATAAATTAACGGCATTAACAAGGTAGGCACTTTATTTTAAAACTTATTTTAATGCAGTATATATTTACAAAGTTTGAAATATTAAAAGCAAAATATATGATGCTACATAATTGTATATGATTCCATTCTAAGTTTAACACAGGTTATTAAAATATAACGGTTTTTTTTTTATCTGCACTTATTCACACTTCCAAAATGCTTATCATATGACTGTATATACACACAGATAATTCCGAATTAATGAATAGAGCGACAGAACACAGACCGGCACAACATAATATCCTTCACCATATTCTCCACAAGTGGGCGAGTGCATCTGCAAGATATGCGTGAATGGTTGACCCCGTAGGGGTTGTGAATGCTTGACCCCTAAAGTGAGGCACCCTAAAGACACTGCAGATCAATACAGTTGTTTGTCATTTCTATTCGGATGGGATGAGATACCAGGATGATAATAACCCCTCCCCCTTCACGTGTGTGTATGTGTGTGTGTGTGTGTGTGTGTGTGTGTGTGTATCCAGAGCTGTGGCTTCTCCTCAATAGCTTGTACCTTTTCTTCTTCATTAGTGTCAAAAAGACAGCAGGGTTGTTTACCTGTGCCACTGGACACCTTCCAGTTGGTCATGAATATTCATTACAGAGAAATATCCATGGCTGCATATGCACCAGGGTCAAAATACTGTAAATAATTCACTGGTAGATAACTGAAAAAGAAAACATTTATTTCAGCAGACAGGTTTGTGTCTGCTTTGTTTCGGGAACCTGGATGGAGCGGCAGCTCTGGATGATAAGTCCTTGTGCTGAGAGCCTGTTCTCGAGCTGCATTGAGAGGATTTTTAATCTCCTGTCCTCCGGCCGGTTTTATCTGAGAGCATTGCTCAATTCCAATGCCCACTTGATCGCCCTCTCTCCAAACTCGTCCTCTGGATAAATGACCCTCTAGCAGAAGTCCCCAGGCCACGTGCCATCCCCCTAATCATCTTTAACTCATGACCATGGTATGGGTGCAGAGCGGTGACCTCCTGACCCTATTATTGACCCCCTACACCCCCAGTCCCCCGCTGCCTTAAACGTTCAACAGGACAGTAAGATTCATATATATAGAAAATTGGGGATATAGTGTAATATGTAGCTGGTGTTTCCAGATTTTATAAATTCCTTGTTTAACATTTACCTAAGTGTGTCATGACCATTGCCTTAAACCTAAATAAAGTAAACATTTGCCATAGAAGTGAAATGCAACCAGCATTTATGGACATTTATGGACAAAAACAGCATTTATGTCAGTTTAGATTAAAGCATGGCAGTTTTATGTAGACGTCATGTAGCACAATGGATGCTGGTAACGTGTTACTGCCGAAATAACAAAACAACATGACTGACGCTATCTATATTATTGCTTACATAACAATACATTGTTTCTCCACAACCTTTTTAAGAGAAAGGAAAAGTGTACTTTATGGTCCGAATGGCAATTTGGAAAAGTCGATTAGGAGTTCTGGGCTGATTTCAACAATAGACTTCCTCGAGTCAAGTACACTAGTGTAGCATTTCTGTGATTATTCCAATAATTTGGGTTAATATGAATATATGTATGTGTACCTGGTGTTATTTTGTACTCTGGAGCCACGATATCTTGTCTCATTGTACACCTGTATATACCTGAGATGACCAAACTCACTTTGATTTGACAAGGGCTAAACCTGTCATGACAACTTTCAGAAGGACTGTTTTAGTCCATTTTGGTGTAATTCGACCTTAGAAAATGTTGACAGCTGACACTGGCCATAAGAAGCCTTTTTTTAGACATTTACTGGTCTTCAGTTAAGTGCTCGGTTGGGTTTCATATGTCACTCAGCACGTAACCCCTGGCCATCAGGGATGTGTTATTCAGTTGAGTTTTTAAGAAAGACAAAATCTTGGCTGGTTATAAATCGGCCTTTGGCTGGACACATCTTTAAAACATGCTGGAGCAGGCCCTTTTCATTTTTCTGCATTTTTCCAGTATTTGTAAAGGCTACATGACACTTACATGAACCCTTAATAACAGTTGCCATGAAGACTGCATACAAGCAAAAAAAATACAGTGATAAAAAAAGACATCTCCTCAGAAAAGTCTTGGGTGCTCAGTTGATCACAGTGGTCAGAAACAGTATGAATTAGATGTTCTGCCACAGCTACCAAATGCTCCAAGTGGAGCACGTCCGCTATAACCTTTTGAGTGATGTGGGGGTCAAAGATTGTCAGCAAGAGAAGTGTCTTATCACCTGCTAGAGAATCTAACACACACACACTTTGCTTGATCAGCTCAACACACCACTGTCATGTTGTCCTTGGGGCAGCGTTGTGTGAGTGTGAATGAGTTCGTGTGAGTGGGCACTAATAGCCTCTGACAGACACGACCACAGCCTTCTGCTGGTCGATGACCGATCTGCTGGGAGGCTTCAGTGATGCTATGTCTCAGGGGGCAAGTGTAGACAGAACCCTTTCAACATCAGATGCTCCTCAGCACCCTGACTAAAGGGCCACATCCACGATGGTTTAGTTTATACGTGTGTTTCGTGCCAGGCTGCCTGGTGTTGTTGGCCAGGATTCTGAGAAATCAGAGCGTGGGATTTCAGTTCACAAGATCAGTGGCAAAGTGGGTGGACACTCAAGGGGGAAATGGATGGTTTGAATGGTCTGAACACTGTTGTTTTGACCAGAGGCTTGCTACTGACTGTGACAGTGAGTGATAGCATGTAGTTAGCATATCTTTTTGGCTGTTCTCTTTGTACTTCTGTCTCTCCATAGTCCTATTCTAAGGATGTTTTCAGATTAGACAATCTGTAATGTGCCAAAGCACATTTGAACCTCAAAATCCAGATTGTTTGGTTAGTGTGATCGCTAACCACTAAATCCAGTGTGACTGGCCAATTTCACATTTACATTTAAGGCGTTTTGCAGACACTCTTATCCAGAGCGACGTACATCAGTGCTTAAGTAGAATACATCGCTATTCAAGCAAGTTACTACCAGCTACATACAGTAACAACCCCTGTCAAAGAAAAGGTTAAAGCATAAGTACAGAAAGTACAGAAAAGATTATGTACAGAAAAGAAGGGTTTTTGTATTAAAAATAGGGAACAAGAAAAAGAAATTAATGAGCAACAAGAGGCCTAGTTAGTCACCGAGCTGCTCCTTGATTCCGCAGATCTGATCGGAAGAGGGAGTTCACTCCACCACTGGGGGGTCAAGACTGAAAAAAGACTTGTCTTCTTTTTTTTTTTTTTTTTGAAGAGCGGAGGCTGAAGACGAGCAGTGCTTGATGCCCTCACAGCTGCATTCTGGCTTCTGCTCGTGTTGACAGTCAGTGACATTTCCCTTTCTCGAAATCCTGCCCACTGTAAATCAGATTATGTAAAGTGTCCATTTGTCATTCGTGGACACACCACTACACGCAATGAACAGTGCAAAATTGTTCTCTGCATTTAACCCATTCACCAACGAAGCAGTGAGTAGCCTGGAACACAGTGCCCGGGGAATAATGTGTGGGGATGGTACCTTAGTGATGCCACTATCAATTCTGGGATTCAAATCCATGACCTTCTAATCATAGGGGCAACTCCCTAACCTCTAGACCACCAGCTGCCCGAATGTGATTGGATGATTCCTCTTCCTAATGATTTTGGGGGTTTATCCAACAGGTTAGGTCTTCAGTCCATCTCCTGAAGACCTGACCAATGAGAGAGCTTACTTAGCTACATCAGTTAGCTCAGCTCATAAATAAATTTGTCATCCAGCATTATTGTGTGGGTTTCAAGATAATTTTGCTTGCTTAATACAGACAGTTTAATTTGTTAATAATAATATAGGGTCCACATAGGCAGCTCACTGGGCTACACTATATATCTTAGTGTATTAAATCTATATTTATTAGTGCTGGGCCATTAACGGCGCGAGATTCTTATCGGACGATAAAAAAAATATAGCTGTTAATGCCCCAGAGGGAGCTGGGTCTAGTAGTACCAAATACAACTGTGGTTAGAAGGTCTTCCCACTTTTTAAATAAGAAATCTATAAGGAAGGAAAATCAGTGTCAAGTCATTGTTGTTTCCAAATTCCACTTAATAATCAGTCAGTTTTCTGGGGTGACATGTTTATTTCTGTGGTCTGGTCTGAAGAACCTAACATTG
>JBBPDH010000001.1:22846467-22860101 GCA_037974565.1 Clupeocharax schoutedeni
CCTCATCACCTGCTGTTATTCCCTCATCACCTGCTGTTATTCTCTCATCACCTGCTGTTATTCCCTCATCACCTGCTGTTATTCTCCTCATCACCTGCTGTTATTCCCTCATCACCTGCTGTTATTCTCCTCATCACCTGCTGTTATTACCTCATCACCTGCTGTTATTCTCCTCATCACCTGCTGTTATTACCTCATCACCTGCTGTTATTCCTTCATTACCTGCTGTTATTCCCTCATCACCTGCTGGTACTCTACTCGTCACCTGCTGTTATTCTCCTCATCACCTGCTGTTATTCCTTCATTACCTGCTGTTATTCTCCTCACCACCTGCTGTTATTCTCTCACCACCTACTGTTATTCTCTCACCACCTGCTGTTATACTCCTCATCACCTGCTGTTATTCTCCTCATCACCTGCTGTTATTCCCTCATCACCTGCTGTTATTCCCCTCATCTGCTCTAGGTGTGTGTGTGTGTGGGGGGGGGGTTGTGTATGTGAGAGAGAAAGAGAGAGTTAAGAACTCACTGGTGGCGTTTTTTCCATCTCTGTTCACCCACTTCTTCAGCAGCATGAAGCTCTGGGCGGTGAGGGAATTTGGGTTTTCTGTGCGAATGTGATTGATCTCATCCACTGAGAAGTTCATCTCTCGAGCCAGCTCTGCAATCAGATCACAACACATCACATCACATCACATCACTACACACCACATCACTATACTACACTGCACATCACATCACTACACATCACTACGCTACACATCACTACACAACACATCATTACATCACTACACTACACTACACATCACTACACATCACATCAATACACATCACTACACAACACATCACATCACTACACTGCACATCACTACACATCAATACACTAAACTAAACAACACCTGACTACACAACACTATTTAATTCTACACTACAATATACTACCCATACATATAGACTATATACTGCTACACTTCACAAGACAACACAGACTACACTGCGCTGTACTGATGTGTCTCTATGTCTGATCCAGAATACAGAGAGAAATGCTGCAGTGTAAAACTGTATTTAGCCAGGTGGGGGCAGTGTAACACCAAGGCCATTACAGCTCTCACTCCTACACCACTGAAGCACTCTACCTCTCGCTGCATACAGGAGCCACTCTAACATCAGAGCTGGAAATAAAGCACAGCGTCTGAACCAAATCACAATACCCAGCGTGTACCCCAGGGGCTCACTAAAATCGCTCTGACCGGCTCCGTTTAAGCCAGAGTTTAAGCAGTCTCACCGGTCCAACTGAGTCCCAGGTGATCGGCCACAATTGCCATTCGAAGATCTGTTCTTTCACACGGGCTTTGTGGACCTGGCAAACAGAGAGCATCAGAGAAAAGCTATTAGCATCGATTGAGAACATCGCACCCCATTTAAAGTCATGTAAACACAAGCGGCTGCGTCCTTTTCTGGCCAAACTGTGCGTTTAGGTGTGACTAGAGCTCTGTTTTTATCCAAACAAGCATAAGAGAACAGGGTGGGAATTTCGCTGAGAGTGGCAATAAAAGGAGCAGCGCGCACAAACTGCTGTGTCTAAAAACACATAGTGCTCTAAATACTTCTGTGAATTGAAATTCTACAGAATCTATGCAGGCAATCACTGTTACAGTATTAAATTTAAAGGAACAAAAAAAACAGCCAAAACAGAAGGTCTGTAGCTTTCCAGATATTACATAAGGGTGACTTCTGATGAACAAAGGAGGCATGCAGGCATCCTGTACAATTCCAGTTAAACGGTTTACTGAGAGTGAATATAGACACTGAAACTGCAGCTTTCTGCCAGCGACTCTTGCACAGACAGACTGTCCAGTGGCCCCTCCCTCCCTAACATGCTACACCGACTGTCAAAGGTGGGGGAGAGAGAGAGAAGAAGGGATCCGACAAGGACAGGTACAGTAACACTCACACAGTACAGAGATGGGAGAAGAATGACAAAGATGGACAGCTACTGTTCACGTGACAGGCAAACTCAGTCAGTCAATCACAACGGCTCATGCAACTAAGGATCAAATAAAGTTTTCAATAAAGTTTTACAAACTAGGCTTGATCTCCGCGACGGGGGGCGCCCCGCGAGCACCTGCGCCCTTATTGCCCTCCTTCCCTGCTCCTGTCCGCCTAGTTCTCCTCCTCTCACTGCCCGCGGACCTCGTGACCTTTGACTTTGAGGGTGTGACCCCTCTGGAGGAGCCGGCAGAGAGGGAGGGCTGGGACTGGGAGGGGTCCGATAGGGAGGTGCTTCGTGATGTGCTGCTGTCCTCCTCCGACTGCTCTGCCTGCGTCTGTTTCTCCTCGTCTGAAAGGCGATCCGCCACTTTTGCTGCTCCCCCGCTAACGCTCTGAAAGAACTTGATCGACTGCCTACACAGTTCACTCAGGTTGGCTCTGTCTGCCTCGCTAAATGCACAGTCATTTGCAGCAGCAGCACCTGAGGACCTGTCCCTGGCTGGCTGCTGGGGGGGGACCACCTGTCTGACTACCCTCCCTGCCCCTCCGAGCCTTCCTGACATGGACCCTGTCTGAATGGTGACTGCGCCATTCCTTTTGATTTCTTTGACTGGAATTCTAGATCTGGGCTCTCCCATGCTAGATGCAGGGTCCACTTTCCTAGCCTCGGGCTTAACAGCTTGCCTAGGTTTCTGCTTGCCTGAGCTTTGATTGTTGAAAGTGAACCCTGCGGCCTTGACTGGGAGCCTAGACTTGGGCTGTCCTTTGACCTCCACCTCTTTCTGGGAGTCTGCTTTCCTGTCCTGACGCTGAGTGCTGGAGCTGCTCCCTGCTGTCTCTGTGGGGACCCTGCAGAACTGAGCTTCTATCCTACTGGCTTTCTGCAGAGTGGGCTCAGAAGATGACTGGAGGTTAAACACTACACTGCAACAATGGATGTAGTTAGCCTGAACACTGGAGGCCTCTAGATTATTGTTGTTATTGCAGTTCTCTGAGGGGAAATCTTTCCTATCAGTTACTGTGGAATCAGGGCACCTGTTACCAAACGGACTCTCAGATATGTGGGTCTCCAAGCTAATGTATTCCGGCTTCTGACTTGCTGAGGCATCTGCTTTAAAGTCGCTCAGTTCTGCAGAACCAGAGTCTTTCTTTATGGTTATGGAGGCAGCGATTCCCATCTTTATAGGGGTGCGCAATTTAGGGTCGACCTTAGAGGCCGTGACAGTGCAAGAGGAGGCAGTTTCGCCTACAGTGTCTGTGCAAGGAGGTGCATCCAGGCAGCCAGTGCTGCCCTGAGCTGGACTGCCTCTGGATGGTGTAATGTCTGTGATGGCCTCTACCTTCCCCTCTACAGTTCTCTCCCCTGCCTTTGTTTGGGAGGCACCTACACCCGCACTTCTGCCCCCTTTGCCCGTGTCCCCTGACATCCCATCTGCGGTATGCTCACCAATCTGGAAAAACTGTAGCCTCTCCTCAACAAAGTCCCGCTTGCTCATGTCAATAGCGCCACTGCGGGTCATCTCAAACATCTTTCCCTCGTGGAAGGGGAAGGGGTTGGGCTCGCTAGTTGGGGTGCTCTCATCAGTTGGTGTTCGAGCTGGAGTGGTGTCCGGAGTTGTAGCTTGTGACTTGTCTTCCACTGACAAACCAAAAGGCTTTGGATCTTCATCTTTGCCTTTAGCATCAAATACTCCTTCCTCAGCTTCTTTGCTTGACCAGGGGTCAAAGTCCAAGCCTTTAGTGGCAACAGTTTTAAATGTGGTATTTAGTTCCTCCTCGAGTTTGTAACTGAAATAACCATCTGCATGCCCTTGCCTGTCAGGATGCCTTCCTTCCAAGGAGTAGATCTTGTCTTTGTCTTTATCAGTCTCTGAGCTTTTGGATTTTGCCTTTTCTCCAGTGTCCTCATTAGGAGTGCTCTCCTCTTCAATCACCTCCAATTTGCTCTGGCTAAATGATCGATCGGCAGTTTTTCCATCGTTAGAAAGGCTGGAGGTTTTGGGATCACTCAACCCATCGTCCTCATCCTGCAGATCGTAACCATCAAGAGAGTCTATCTCTGTGGCATCGGTGTCGTGGGAAAACTCTGCAGTTGTTGCTATAGAGCAGTCAGTTATAGACTGGTCATTACCATTCTGCTCAAAGTCCACATCGTCTCCTTTGATTACACTGTTCACACTCGACTCTTTGTGATGGGAGCCATTCCTCTCTGGTTTCCGAGGCCTCACATGTTTCTCACCCTCCTCTGCCATTTTGAAGGTGTACTTTTTGAGAGGAATGGGTTGAAAGACCGATTCATCATCGCTGGAATCAGTGTTATCAGCTCCAGGTGGGAGAGGAGAGGGTGGTTGGACTCGGATTACAGGTTCCGCAAGGAGGTGCCTGTCATGCTCCTCCTGAAGATTTACCTCCATCATTTCTGTCTCTGCCTCGGATGATGTACAGGACGCCTTTCTCTTAGTGTCAGGCTGCTCTCTTTCTAGTGGTGGAGGTGGAGGAAACTCAATGTACGGCACCCGTTTGTCTTTTGCTCTTTTCCCAGATGATTCATGTTTCCCTTTTGGAGGCTCAATGGTAGTGGCAGGTTTGGCTTTCTCTGCTGGTAGTTCCCTAAAGATGAAAGTCTTAGATTGCTCCTCTTCCTCTGATTCCTCTGGGATTGGGCTAGGCATGCCAGTCATGGAACCGATTACGGACTCTGGCACTCTAGAATTGAGGTCACAGCTAACGTCCTCAGAGCTGGGTGTTTCAGGCGTGACAGGACTTCTTCCAGAACTGTCCATAAAAGTCACCTGCTCTAATGTGTCATCCTCTGGGCTGCCCTGAGGTGAGGACTGCTGTTTCTGTTTGACAGTGTAAAACGCACCCCTGGTCTCATGTACTGTCCGGCTCTCATGGCTGACTACTTTTTTGTAGGTGCCAAGTTGCCCAGTGGCTGTCTCCTTCTCATACTGCTTGCCCACTTCGATGCTGACATATACAGGTAGCGGTTTGATGTCGGCAGTAACACCTGGAGCAACTCTCTCTATATACTCAATTTGATCGCTAACAACACCATTACAGACTACATTAGCATTTCCTACTGACAACACATCACTGGACGACTTGTTTGCATCAGAACTACAGTGACGCTTGCTTCTATCTAACGGTGGTATGTGGGATCCTGCTCCATCTGATGAATCTAGCTTTAATGTACTACTCTGGTGATGATCTATAAAACTAGATGAAACCCTAACAGGAATTTGTGATTCCGAGTTTTTTTTTAGAGAACCACTGCGTTTGTCTGTGCTACCGGGGTCTTCTCGGATCACCAGCTCTGTATATATGATCTTTTTGGTTGTCTCTCCTGTGGTGGCGTTACCACTCTCTTCACTGTCAACAATAGCATCTTGGACTAGGGTGTGGGACATTTTTGACTTTTGGGCTTTATAGTGTCCATTGCCATGACTCTCCCACGTTTTGTAAACTTTTCGATCTTTATCTGCATCTTGCTCTTTGCTAGGGACACACTTCTGATGTTTTGCGGTACTGTTATCTAATGCACTTTTATTTCTGTCAGCAAAAGCTTGGGCTCTCCTCATATTATAACTTTGCCCAATCTCACTATCTTGAACTCTCTTTGGGCTGTGCTCACCTTTGGAAGAGTCTGTTGTTTTTGGAAGATTCCCTCCAGAAAAACCTGGATAGACTGGCAGTTTACTTTCTTGTAGCTTCCTCACTGGAGAGCCAGAGGTTTGATCCCACTGGGGGCCCTTATCTTGCTTTTGAGCCTCAGCTTCAAATTTCATTCTCACAGAGCTAACTTTGGATGTTGAGGGCTGAAAATACTTTGAGGTCTCACTGGCACTACTCGCTGAAGAGCAGTCACCTTGTTTTCCATTGTCATCATTACATTTATGCAAAACACGTCTCTCTGGGCTACTAGGAAGACTGGCACACTTCCTATCATGAGCACCATACCTGTCTCTGAACCTGTCTCTGCTCCACTCCTCTCCACTCCCTCCACTCCTGAACACTGATCTCTCAGGGCTGCTGCAGGTAGAACTGGGTCCAGATCTGGTTTCTCGAACATCTGCCCTGCGGTGCTTCTTCTCAGGGGAGTGGAGCTCATCATTTAGTTTCTCTGTTTTTTCACGAAAAAACTGTGACACTTCACTGAGCTTCTCCTCTGCCTCTTTGACTGTTCTGTCTACTCTGTCCTCATATATCATCTTGTCTCTATTTTTATTTTGCCTGTCTTCAGACACTTTCATCCAAATGGACTTTTTTGGACTACCCGCATCTGATGCGTACTGCAGCAGGGTCAGTTTGTCATAGTTTTCATTCTCACACGAGGTTGTGCCCGGCTTGTCCGGTTTTAGCATGAACTCTCTCATCGAGCCACCATGTGGTCCTTCTTCATAGTAACGAGATCTGTCAATCACAGATTCGTCCGAGTCTGAATGAGAGGAGTCAAATTTCTCAGAGAAGAGCATTTTTTCAGCAAATTTGTACGACTCTCCTCTCGTATCTGCTGAATCCTCCTCGTGGTATTCAACTGATTGCTGACTGAGCAGTTTCAGAGTTTTGTATGAGTCATCACCCATTAGCTGGGCAGAGCTGGGGCGGCTCTCGTCCTCCTGAGAGACAGGAGTGTTCACTCTAGAGGAGTCCAAATAGCAGGGCAGGGATTCCTCTGGCTCCTCCTGCAGTTCCAACTCCTCTCTGTTTTGAAGTTCTTTCATTCCACTGCTACTCTGGTAAATGTACATTTCTTTCTCAGGGTGATTTTGGGTTTGCCTGATGATGACTTCTGTTGGTTCAGCTTTATTTCCCTTCTCAATATGGACCTCAATGATGCGCTCCACTTTGGGCATTGAGTCTCTATCCAAAAGCCTCTGAGATTGTTCCACTCCTTCACTATTGCCTTTGTGCTCAAATAAGCCTGTTATCTCTCTAGAAGGATCTCGGCCTGATTGAAAGGCCTTCATGATGTCTCTCACAGACATGGTCTCCTCAAGCCTCTCTGTGGCAGCCTCTTTACCTGGTGGTTTGTGGTAGACCATGCGGGTGGTGGTTGTGATATGAGTTTCCTCTTTAAGCCGCATGCCTTTGCCCACTACGTCGTCTTCTGGATTGGTTCTGGCTTGGTAGGCTTTCACTCTCTCCTTGATGGAGCCACCAGGGGATCTGGGCTCTGAATCGATGCATCGTGCAGGAGGCTTTGCCATTTTAACCTCCTCCATTCCAGACTCGTTGGTGTCCTCTGGGGGCTCATAGCTCCGGATAACATGTACCACTTCAGTCCGTGTTTCAGTGATGACCGGTGGGATTTCCTGAAACATAGCTTTAGGTCCCATTCCTTCAGCACTCTGAGGCGCTGAGGGCGTCCTCTCACTTCGAGTCTCAAACCCACTATCTGACAGTGGACTTTTATCCTGGTCATGAGAGATATCATCTGCTGAGTCAAGGACAACATCTGGCCCAAACAATGCATCTGCCAGCTTGCAGAGCTCCTTCTCCGAGGGGGATGGGCGCATGTTGGAGGGGGGCATTTTCAGCTTGTGCTCTTGAACTGCCATGGCAGGTTTTAAGACACGTTTTTGTTTCTCCTCTCCCTCTCTCCTCACCTCCTCCGTCCTCTGTTTCGCTTCTACAAGTTTTGACAGTGGGCTTGTACCGATGTCATTGGTCAGGTAGTCAACCACCTTTGCTAAGTTAAAATCTCTGTCAGGTATGTTTTTTGCCTTGCCTTGAGACGCCACCGTCTCGTATCGAGGGGGACACCTCCAGCCGTTCTGCTGAATCTCATCAATATCATCCTGGAGTTCTTCTTCAGCCTTGCTATTTTTGATATTTGCTTTACTCTCCCTCAGAACATCCTTGCTTAGTATCTCACTAACTTTGACCAAGTCTTGTTTAACTTTCTCCACAATCCTAAATGGCTCCTCGTCTTCCACTTTGTGTTCTTTGGGGGAGTCAGATCGGAAGCTTTTGGAGACAGAGCTTGCATCCGTTTGCAGGATGGCCGACATTCGGATTAGATCCTCCTTCATTTCAGCCACGTCCTTCAGTATCTCTTGGCTGTTGGACAGAGGTGATGGGGAGGTTGACTTCAGGGTTGCAGGGGACATGAACAGGGGCGTTTTGACTGGGGACAGAGTTTTGGCAAAGGAAGACTGTGTTTGGGCACTGGCCTCAGGGGGCATGGTCTTTCTGGGGGACAAGAGCGCGGCGGTTGATTTGGAGATGTCAGGAAGCTTTTTAAACTGGTGCTCTGGCAACACATTTATAACGGAATAAACGGGCACTGTGATTGTGCTGCAGGTGACAGAGGTGGTGGAGTTGGGAGGGGATCTAAGGGAGGCATAAATGGAGCTGGAGCCAGAGGAGCGGATTGACTGATAGGAGGAAGATGGAGAGGACGACACAGACTTGAGTGTGCCGTAACCTGCGGAGCAGGAGTTCAGCGTCTTCTCCACTTCATCAAAGGCAGCATTGACACTGGTGGTGGCAGCATTGGTTGTAGCCTGTATTCTCTCCTGTAGGCTTCCAGACATGAATGAATTTGGCGAGGGGGAGCGATATTTAGTGGGCGACACGCTCCCGTTGATTAGGGCTGCTGCACTGGGTGTGGGGTTACCTTTGAGTGGTGAGGACAGTGAGCTGAGGAATCCCCTGTGAGAGCTGGAAGCATCGGTGTTCGTTCGGCTCGTGGAGAGGCCTGGGACTGTTTTAATAGGGGAAGCAGTGGATGGAACATTTGAGGTTATGACAGATTTATAGGGCAAACTGGAGTTATACGTATTGAGAGAGGATTTGGGTGAAGCAGGTGGCGTCATAGCAATGGAGGATCTCTCTAAAAGTGAACCTCCAGCAGGAACCGGAGAGGTTCTGGCAGAAAGAGCTGCCAGGGCCTTTACAGAGACCGGATCAGGGGCACTCTTTCCTGGGGACGACAGCAGGGTTGGGGAAGCCTGAACTGGGTATTGGGCCTGCTGCACCACTGTCTTAATGGGGGACGAGATGGTTCTGTAGGAGCGTATTGGTGATGCTATGTCACTGGCGGATTTGATGGAGGATGCAGGTGAGCCTCCGATGACTGATCTGATGGGGGAGGCAGAGTTCACGGACCACACAGACCTCAGTGGGGAGGCTGAGGGGGTGTTGGAGGAGGAGCTGGAGAGCGAGCCGAAGCCGGACTTGGCCTGAGCGGCGACGCTGACGGGCGGGCTTGTCGCCCAAGCCTGGTAGGACCGCGTCGTAAAGACAGGCTTGTAAGCGTAGCCAGAAGGCTGCGGCGTGGCTTTCGGAGTGGAGTTGTTGCCTCTTTCGGCTGTTTCTGATGCAAATTAACAAACCAAACATAAAAATTAACAGAAATTGTTAAAAGAAAGAAAACAGAGAGACAGGAAAGAAGTTTAGTCAAGAAGTTTCATCAAGATGTGCCAGAAAATAGCAAATACACTGTCATGGACTGCTGTCATACAGAATGGACATTTTTTGACAAACTGATGGTGACAAATAGTGAATGCAAACAAAAGACAGAAAAGAAACAAATGTAACTGAAAAAAACAAGAAGCAAAAGAAAACTGGAAAGGAGCGCAGGACTGTGAAATGCAACCATGTATATATAAATACAGCAAAAACATCAAATTAGTCATGTGTAAAAAGGTTAAAAGTGTTCTGCCAATGAGAATGTACAATAATTACAAGGACAAAAATAGATTCTTTATTTAACCGAATGTAAAATAACAAAATGCAAACTCATAAATCATGCAAAACAGAAATATTCCAAAACGAAACAGGGGAAAGAATGGCATGAAATACAACAGAAATTCTTACATTGCGTATGATTTGAAAAACAAAATGCCAGTGAAGTACAATGACAGAACAGAAGCCAAAAAATGTGCTAATGTGCTAATTTGGCACAGAAATCAGATCCAGTGGAGGTAATAAACACTGCCTACAGAGGATTTCAAAACTCTCTGAAGAAATGGAGAAGAAAATTAGGAACTCACTGGATGCCGGGTCGGTCAGATAGCTGTAGCGCTTTCGCAACGCAAACGAAGCAAAGGTATGGCGTCGCTCTTTGTTGTCGTTCTGAAATAACAAAAAACAAAAAGGCTATAAGAGAACAATCTGACTCGGAACCGAAGTTATTCTGTTGATTTTATCTTTGGTTTTCCATTTTTAAAACTGGAGATAAAATTTAAAGCTTAAAAATTTTGAAAAACAAAAAAGCCTGTTCCACACATGACCTTCACCAGCATCAGCAACTCAAGGTGTACTCACACTAGGCAGTTTGAACTGTGCCCGAGTACGTTTGACCACCAAAGAACGGTTCGTTTGACTAGTGTGAGTGCTCCGAACCGTCCGGTTCGGTTGTACTCAGGCGCGGTTTGCATGTAATGTGAGCGCTAACCGTGCTGCAGCATGGATCAGGATTCGTGACGCCACGTTTTTGCGATGCTCCAAAACCATGGCAACAGGCTGTGAGGGGGCTGGGGGACCGCGGGCCAAACTACTCAAAATTTATATAAAAAAAGTAAACAGAGCGAGAGCGCCACTCTTCCTGTTTATCCTGAAACCGTTGCACCATAATAACGTAAGCGTGCTCCGGCACGCACGCTGAAATCTAATGTGAGTGTGGGCCAGAGGGGGAGTGGAGAGGGGGGACAATCGTACTCGGGCCCGGTTCAGGGCAACCGTGCATAGTGTGAGTACACCCTCAGTTACTATCAGTCTCAGTTACTTGGGGATTGTGCATAAACTTTATTGGAAAACTGATCTGGAATTGTAGTTCTAAAAGGAAGTCCAGTCATATTCAGCGGTTTCTTTATTTAGTTGGAATATTGGCAGTTGGCTCAACAGTATATTTGTGTTAAATTAAGTCCTCAGGTTCTCAGGTCCTCAGGTCCACATGATGTTGATCTTAGATCTTGATCCGCCAGGAGAGAGCAACAGATTTGTGTTGGGAAACACTTCAGAAACTAAGAGCTCAGTTCAGTAAGACTCTGGTTCCGTTGGATTCTGAGGAGACTTGAGGATGGATCATTTGACACTCAAGCGCAGTTTCTGTTGAGACTTGGGCATGGTTCAGTCAAGACTCGGCACGGTTCAGTCAAGACTCAGCACGGTTTAGTCGAGACTCTACATGGTTCAGTCGAGACTCTGCATGGTTCAGTCGAAACTTGGCATGGTTGAGTTGAGATTCGGCATGTTTCAGTTGAGACTCGGCCCGGTTCAGTCAAGACATGACACGGTTCAGTCGAGACTCTGCATGGTTCAGTCAAGACTCTACATGGTTCAGTCAAGACTCTGCACGGTTCAGTCAAAACTTAGCGCTGTTCAGTCAAGACTCTGTACGGTTAAGTCAAGACATGGCATGGTTCAGCCGAGACTCTGCACGGTTCAGTCAAGGCTCAGCATAGGTCAGTTAAGACTCGGCACGGTTCAGTGAAGGCTCTGCACGGTTCAGTCAAGAGTTGGCACGGTTCAGTCAAGGCTCGGCAAGGGTCAGTGAAGCTTTGGCATGATTCAGTCATGACTCTGCACGGTTCAGTCAAGCCTTGGCACGGTTCAGTCAGGACTCGGCACGGTTCAGTCGAGACGCTGCATGGTTCAGTCAAGACTCGGCACGGTTTAGTCGAGACTCTGCATGGTTCAGACGAGACTCAGCACGGTTCAGTCAAGGCTCAGCACGGGTCAGTCAAGACTTGGCACGATTCAGTCAAGGCTCAGCACGGTTCAGTCAAGACTCTGCATGGTTCAGTCAAGACTGCATGATTCAGTCATGACTCTGCATGGTTCAGTCAAGACTCTGCATGGTTCAGTCAAGCCTCAGCAGGGTTCAGCCAGTACTCCGCACGGTTCAGTCGAGGCTCTGCATGGTTCAGTCAAGACTCGGCACGGTTTAGTCAAGACTTGGCATGATTCAGTCAAGGCTTGGCACGGTTCTATTGAGACTCCGCATGGTTCAGGCGAGACTCTGCACGGTTCAGTCGAGATTCTGCGTGGATCAGTTGAGACTCGTCATGGTTCGGTTGAGACTCGGCACGTTTCAGTTGAGACTCGGCACGGTTTAGTTGACACTCAGCATGGTTCTACTGAGAAACAGCACACGCTTGAAATGTTTTCAGATGCAAGAAAACAGGACCAACTGGACCCTATTCGGAGACTTCTGTTAAACAGTGACTGTCTTTGCACTTGTGGACCAAAGAGCCACTGAAGGGCGAGGTGGGCAGCTGAAAACACTGCAGGTCCAAGATCTGAGCATATGGGACGGTCTGTAAATCTGCAGCTCCACAGGACAGAAGGAAACAACTCGTCGATAAGAACAGTGATAGATCAGACCAGCAGGGGGAGCAAGAGCACAGGAACAGAGATCCGGGCCTGGTGTGAGTCCCGCATAATGCGATGAAGGATTTGAAGGATGTTTTTGGTTGTAGCTGCAGTGACCTGCGTCCTGTAATCCAGTTAATGCACACTGAGAAACGGCTGCAGCTGAACAGAGAGCATTAAAGGACCAGCAGCTCTTTAAACTGGTGAGAGAATTCTGCTCAACCTACTGGGAATGATCAACAACAGCAGGCTTTTGGAGGATAATAAAATAATCCTATCTGTTTTCTCTATAATTGTTCATTACTAAGCATCATTTTCACTGCATTAAACAAAATTAAAAGTTCTAAAGTTGGTGCATAATCTTGCTGGAAAAGCTTTGAAAAAAAATGTATATAAATAAACAAAAATCAATAACTGAAATAATTAAACTCACTACGAAACACACAAAGCATGCAATACAACTAAGCTCAATCTTATGTCAACCAATGAATGATCTGGGGAGAAAAAAAAGCCTCTGACCAATCACAAAGAAGGAGAGCGTCACCATGGCAATGTCTTAAAATAGCTACTAGCACATGAATTACACAGAAAGCTGGAGCGAAACATGTGGAGCCATAATTACCTCATCATCAGGATCAGACTCCGCCTCCTACAGAAAGAGAGAGAGAGAGAGAGACAGAGAGACACATAGAGAGATGCAGAGAGAGAGAGAGAGATAGAGAGATAGACGCAGAGAGAGAGAGAGATGCAGAGAGAGAGAGAGAAAGACAGACAGGCAGGCAGAGATAGAGACAGAGAGAGAGAGAGAGAGACAGGCATAGAAAGAGAGACAGAGAGAGATTAGAGAACTTGTAGCTGCAACAAAAAACTGATCATGTGTTTTAAAGTGCAGGCTGGTGTGTGTGAGTGTGAGTGTGTGTGGGATGTGTAGGGTGTGTGTGTGTGTGTGTGTGTGGTATGTGTGTGTGGACTTGTGTGTGTGTTGTGTATGTGTGTGTATAGGTGTGTGGTGTGTGTGCGTGTGTTATGTGTGTGTGTGGTGTGTGCGCGTGTGTTATGTGTGTGTGTGTGTGTGTGTATGTGTGTGTGTGTGTGCATGTGTTATGTGTGTGTGTGTATGTGTGTGGTGTGTGTGTGTGTGGTATGTGTGTTGTGTGTATGATGTGTGATTATGTATGTGTGTGTGTGATGAGTGTATGATGTGTGTGTGTGTGATTTTGTGTGTGTGTGTGTAGGTATGTGTGTGTGTGTGTGTGTGTGTGTGTGTGTGTGTGTGTGTGTGTGGGGGGTATGTGCGTGTGTGTGTGTATGTGTATATAG
>JBBPDH010000001.1:22867921-22878959 GCA_037974565.1 Clupeocharax schoutedeni
GAGGGAGCCGAATCCGAAAAAGGATCCGAGTATCCCAGCTCTACCCAAGAGTATCTGGCTGCAGTTCTACAAAGTGTCTATACGCGTTAATTGCGTTAAAAATATTAACGCGTTGTTTTTTTCTGTGATTAATTAATCTAATTAACGTGTTAACTTCCCAGCCCTAATTTAAATACATCTTCATTATAGACATATTGGTCCAATTTGCAGGTGTTAAGTTATTAATATTAGTGCAACCTCTAATCCATCATCAGTGGTCAGTTTCTGGCCACAGGTGACTGGTGACACACACACACACACACACACACACACACACACACACACACACACACAATGTCACTACAAGGGCAGTGCCACTAATGTGCTAAGAATGACTGGCCATCCAAATAATACTTGCTCGCTGGTGGCCAGTTAAGGGTAAAGAGGCTAACAAATGGTACAGAGAAACAGATAGACCCTGGTCTGTAAATGTAACCTACAAATTTGCACCTATATGGGGAGTGGAGCTGATTAAATGGACAGTGAGTGTAGATATGATGATTGAGTACATAATAAAATGGTCTTGTCAGTGTATAAATAAGCATCTCTCATATCACACTCTGGACTTTCAATAGCACCTGCACTTCACTTTCTATTTACTACCACAGCAGGCACACTCATATCCTGTTATTTAATAAGCTTACACTAAATTTACACTTACTCAATGAGGTTCCATGCAGCTAACTGCCTCTTGCATAATAATAATATGATGATATTGCTTAGGGTGCAATATTAGTCAAGGTGTACGTCCCATTCATACTATACTGTTACATTGCTGTATTGTTTAGTAATTGTATTGTCTCTGTTATAACTTGCACTTTGTTGAATGTTATATATGCAGCCCTATTTATGTGTACACTGTTGCTGACAACAATAAAGTAGCCTTGACAACACAAAATAATGCACAGACATTTTTTGCTTTTTATGCTTTAAAATGACCCACTAAAATGACGCATACCTTTTTTGAATGGGTATGAGTAAATATGATAATATATATTATCATATATGTAAAATATAGACAGATGTGAGAGATTATGTGGTTACTGCAGGAGCACACTTAAAGAAACTTTAGCAAAGTGAGAGCCACATTTTTGCCACTGGCTTAATTATTATGCAAAGGATGTAAATGCCACCTCCCACCTCACTCACTAACACTAATCCATGTTCTCAGCTATCATGGCAAACATTATGAGTCAACAACAGTATAACACATATGAGCTGGTCATGATGATTTCACTACTGACCGTGTAAAATCATTTAAAAGGTGAAAAATGATATAGCTACTGTCGAGTCCGGTAAGAAATACAGAGACTGTTAGCCAGACCGTCCAGCGCTGGTTTTGAGCTCTCCACTTACTGTGATGGTTGATTGAGTTGATGAGCCTAATTCCGGCGTGCGCATGATTGTTGGTCATCAGAACTACATCAAAGAGCTCTTCACTTTCTGGGTAGAGATTTCTCAGCTGCTCATTGACCGCTTCCAGAGCCTGGAGGTGAACATAAACATCACTCTTTTCTTGCCCTTTTCTTCTTATTTTTACTTGGAGGTTTTCTTATGTCATTTGTGTGATTTTACATACCTCATCTAAAATATCTATCTCTTATGATATAAACAGACTGTTTTTGTAACCGTGCTTTCAAGACTAATATATGTAAATGATCGGTGTTGTAATTGGTAGCCTGGTTCTAAAATGTATCCTGTTTATCACTATGATGCAACAATACTAAAACGGATTGGGGAGTGAACGGTACATTTTGCATTACATGCTACATTAAAAAAAGAAAGGGCTTTTTTTCAATATATGGGCATCCTAATTGGTATAATAAAACCTTTGCATTATGTAACACACTCTTGCACATCTTATTACAAAAAACGGTTCTTAAAAGAACTATCCATTGAAAGGCTTCTTAAAGAACCAAAGTGGTCCTTCAAATGACCTTGTCCTAAAGACACCTTTGCCACCTCTTCAAGGGACAGCAGCACTGCAATTCCTTGTTTTCATCAAGAGCAAATCATTTTTGGTCGTCAGCCTGAAAAAGCATCTTCTAGAATCTTAGTGATTTTACAGTTATATTTAAGTAACCAATGCTATGTCAACAATCATAGTTGTGTGGTTGTTTGTTCTGGACCTTAATGAAAGGGAATGCAGGCCCGGGCGCAAACGGTTCGGTCTCGTGCTCAACCTGGTACTTCAGATATTCTTCCATTCCCTTCTGCTCGAAGATTTGTTGCTCAACATCCATGTTGAACAGGGCCCGCGATGACACAGCGATAGTAATGGCATTCTGAGGCTTGGGCTGAGCAAACACACATTTCCAGAATAACTCTTCAGTCAAATTTCTGTCTACCAATTAAAAAATGCAATCAAATGTTGTCAAGTTTCAGGGATAGTGTGAGAATCACATGCTCATTTAATTTTAGTTTTTCTAAATGTCCAAAAGGAAATACTGATTACAATAATTCTATTAAAAAAAGAAAAATAGCGGGAAACAAACAGATTGTATGGGATGTATGGGTTGTACTATAACTAAACAGTGAGAACAGGGCTATATGCATTATATCTAAACAGAGAGAAGAGGGCATTATGTACAATAAATAAACGGTGAACAGTGCGAAGCAGGTTAATAGCATGGTGGGTTATAAATGATTCATACTGGTTTAAGGTTTCAGCAGATCTACTGAAGCGCACAGAAATAATGGGTGCAGGATTATTTCCACTCTGGGCTCACGCTTTAAGTCAGTGCCACATTTCTCGTATAATTGAGTCATAAGGTAGTGTAACAAACAAAATGGAAAGGTTTCAGATAATCAAGCTGAATCGGTGTTAGAGAGCAGTGAGGACCAGCTCCAAGTCTCCGTTACTTTAGCTTTCCTCTGCAGTAGAAACTTACGAAGAATACGCTTCTGTGCTTCGGCGCACGCTCTGTCGTCTGCGCTGTTTATCTGAAGGAGTGCACGGATCCACGGATCTTCGGCGTTACGTAAACAACGGTTTTATCACAAAATTAAAACCAAAGGTGTGATGCAACAACTTGAGCTACTTAACAGTGCACGGAGTTCTTCAGCAATCTAACAGATCTGGTGTCCGCAGAGCTCCCTCCTGCTCCTCGTCACCTTCTGCTGTACGTCCTGCGTTAAGTGGCGCTAATTTTGTTAGGCATTATCAAACAAGTGTCTGTAGACCATGTAGAGCTGCAGCTCAGTGTGAACTACAAAAAGAGTCACAGTTCATCTCGGTTTACTAAGTAACAAATATAAAGCAAAAAAATTGAAGCCGAGATGAATTTCCGTTTAAACCCCAACAACAAAGCTGTTCGGCATGCAACAGTTTTCACTGGTGCAAAGCTAATGACAGGCAGACAGAACATATTCTACATTCTTACCATTTGATCTGTGATGCCATCCAAAATTGCATGCAAACTTTGTAATGCACCATTCAGACTCACAGATTTAGGCTTCCTGGATGGAGAGGGCTGATCCCTAGCCTTCATCCCCTCCAAAGAGTGTGTGTCACCTTTGCTGGTCGTATGCTGATGGTTCATTTTTGCAGCACCTCCTGGTTCATGCCAGAGAGAAATCAGTCCCTGCCTCCGCTGATCTCATCAGTACCCACCAGGGGTAGCATGGATGGAGCCTCAGGGACAGGATGTCCCAGCAATAAGTCGTGAGAGCATGCAGAAGAAAATCGCAAGGCTGGAAACAGCCAGCCTACCAGGGAGGCTGCCAGTGATGACTTCATTTGCAGTCCTTCTGCAGGCCAAGGTGTTCTCTTTCAGTGTGTGCTGCATCAAGTTATTCAATCTTTTCTGTGGCCACGCCCCCACCCATACCATCATTCCACTCTATTAAGCACAGTAGCACCATGTTCGTGACTTGTCTGGGGTGGGTGGGATTTCTGCAGTTTTTAGGCTTGTCGAAGGAGGTTTTGTTTATTTTTAGAATCAGAAAACCTGTGCCAGATCAATGCGGAGACGATAAAATGTTACCATGACAACCACTGACGTCAGCTCGTGTAGCGGCACTGTTGCATCATCACTTGTCACGTTCTTTTAACTCGGTTCAGGGCCGATGGTGCTTGGCCTACATCAGGTTAAACAAATATATTAGCATGTAGATGTTCAAAAACAAACAAAAACATTTTTTTCATTTCATCACATCATTTGAACGCAGCAGGTTCCCTTCAGTGTTTGTAAGCTTCATTAAGAGCTACAAAAATACTGGGAATAACATCTATTTAAATGAAAGTGCTTAGTAAATTAAGAGAGCTTTGATCATTCTGGAAATTTTATGGACATCAGGTACATACGTATGCAATAGTTATACAGGTCAATTTCATACTATGTTGTGCCGTCACACGTGTGAATGTCTCAACGACCTACGATGACGAACATTACTAAATTCTAAATCAAGATGAAAAAACAAGCTTTCAATTTTTGAAAGAAAAAAATTTAATTTATTACTCTCATGGCATGACAAATACTTGATTTCAGACTTCAGAAAAAGTTCTTATGTCTTGGATTGAAACAGCCATTATAAAATAAAAACAAGCTTTGAATAAATAGTGTGTACAATTTTGTCACTGTGATTTTCTTTATACAGAGAAAAAAATTATACATTATATATATATTCATAATTTTTGCTCTTTGTAAAATAAGACATTTGTAAAGTTCTTTAGATTTGATTTTCCTTTAACATAAATGCTAAATGAAACTGCAGTGATATGGAGGCCTGAGGATTGGCAGGTATGCGTCAAAAACTCCCCGTACAACAGACCCAAAGCTAAGTTTGCTAAGACACACAGCCATGGCAAGGTCAACTTTTGGCTGATTTGCAAATCTGAACTAACCTGCTTTAGGAGGTTATCAGCCTATGCTTTGCATCATACCTAAATACAAACGCTGTCCTGAAAACAGCAGTGATCTCAAAAAAGGAAGCTACGCAATGGGAAGTCAGCCCAGATCTATTAGGCAAGCCATCTTAGGCCAATCAATCAGAAGGGTATAGACATCTCAGAGTCTACCATACACAACTTTCTTACATTACACTTTTAACAAATGGGAACAAGTTTATGCTGCATTCAACAGTGGTTTCAGTTCTCCCATTGGTCCGCTTGTACCGGGGAAAAAAAAGCTTATCCAGTCGGAAAATGAGAACACAACCGTTTCTATAATACAAGGGTGTAGACTGAGTAGTAAAGAGGTACTGTGTTTTTAAAGCTTAGGATTTGCAGACACTGATGTACTACATACATTAAGGAATGCTGTGAGAGGACCTCAAACATTGAGGCTCCCACCAAAGGTGTTTGCCAAAGCAGGACTGATTCAGAGTTACTCCATTGTACCATATTACATTAGTTTTCTAAAAGAAGGAATATAGAGTGATGAGAAGGCATTTAATGGAATTGCATTATAAGTAGAGGATGAGTGGGGTGAGACCACATCTAGGTGTGTAAACACTTCTCTGGAGAGCTTGCAGGAACATTGTGTAGTTTTTTGCGAATGCAATAGGGCTGCAACAAACTGATCAAATGGATATTGGAAAATTCTTTTGCCAAATTGATCTATAGTTATTAATCCAAGTGTTTTAGCTGCAAACTATGTAAATCTGCACGGCAAAGGAGCACCACAGTCATGAGAAAACATCTGAGACGAAAGCGTTTTGGAGGTATGTATGAAGGGGGTTCAACAGTTAGGGAAGTTATTATAAAACTTAAATTAATAAAATGAGTTTAGATCCACAGCGTCCTCCATATCTTTAGGTAAGGAATCATTCAGCCGATATCTGGTAGTTCTACTTGTTTATCTAATAGGCAATGTTTGCCGATTCAGTCGGAGTAGCCTATTAAGTCAAATTTACTTCAGAACTGGATAAAGAGTGTATTTAACTACATGGTCAATGTTAGCTAATGCGTCCTGTAGTAAGGGGGGGGAGAAAAAGAGGAAAACTAGAGACTAGGTGAAAGAATACGTTATTGTAAAAACTACCAATATAATCCTTTTGCATGTAATAAAACACATTTAGGTCTGTTATGTGTGTCAATATCGTTAATTATGGTTTTCGAAGAAAAAAAAAATCACGGAAATAACTTTAGTTCTCATTTCAGCCAATTCATTAATCAATCAAAAACAATCATCTGCTTGATCAACTATCAAAACAGTTGCAGTCCTAGAATGCGGCAGTCTTAATGCAGAAGTACAGGCAGCGAGATAGGGTCTCAGAGTGAGGGAAGGCGAGAAGAATCTGAAAGGTTTCAGAATGAAATACAGTGATGTAATTCACGAAAAGTCCACAAGGGTGCGTCACGGACTATTACATGGTTCTTAGCTATTACAGGATGCAGAACAGCAAGTAATTACTTGATTTCAATCAGTGGAGCTAAAGCCAGTCCTCCGCTGAGATTTGCTGTGTGTTTGGAGATGAAATGTAAGATAAAGGAGGACTGTATGGAGGGGCTGAGGACTGGAGCGAGAACTGAAGATTTAAACCGTAATCAATAGATTATATATGCACAGCAAAAGAAAGCTGGATCACACTGGTTAACATCACACAACTGTATGTTACTGTATATGATCACCAGTTTGAGGCTCTTACAAGCAAGACATCTTTGAGAATGTCGATTACAGGTAATGGTGGAACCAGACTGGCACCAAACCTTTTCATTTGATTAGAACGGCCTAAAAAAAAAAAAAAAAAAAAAAAGAGGAGCTGATGGATAAAACAAAAAGTTAATCTTAAGGCATTTTTCCAACTCTTTTCCTTAGTCCCTTTTAGAAAAAACATTTTCTCACTAGGGAATGAGTTCTTTTTTTCACAATAGTGACATGACAAATTGACAAGGCAAAGTAACTGCAACACAACTGCAAGCAGAACAATGTTCCATCAGGGTAAACTGTCCTGTAAATGATTAACAATGCAGCTTACAGTTAATTCATGAACTTGAATCATAAGTGTGTGCAGAGGTAGCCTAAAAAGAGCAACGGAAATAAACTACAGGTCATATTCGGCACTAAAAATGCACGTCTGCTTTGCGGCACTAATCTATGTAAAATTAAGCTCTTGTGTAATCCTAAAGTATGTATTTTGGGCACATCTCCCTCTCTAAAACCTTTCCCTATCAAACTATTTGGTTATGGCAAGACACAAAACTTGATTTAAAACTACTCTTAGCCAAATACTGTAAACATTTTATGAGAAGGTTTGACCACAGAAAAAGACTTAAATATTGCATCATCTTTAGCTCATTTTTCTCAAATCAGAATAAATTATTTAAAAAAAAAACCAACAATAAAACAAATAAATAAATTCTAGTAATGATTAGTAAGTTTGGTCACATTTTTCTCACCTGTAAATTTAGAGATGAATGTAAAAAGGTGACAACAGAAAGTGGGGAAAAAAATCAGAAAACAAAAGAAGATAAATACAAAAAAAAAAAAATGTATACACTTAACTGGTAGAGAACATCATAGCCAGTATGGCTTCAGAGGGTGTGGTGCAAGGAAGAATTACATATATGTTTTTTTAAAAGGGTCAGATGATTGTGGTTTGTGGTAAAATACTGTGAGGAACTAAAAGCACTGCAGGAATAGGTGGGTCTTCGTGTGTGTGTAAAAGATCCATTTTCTTTTAACCTGGTTAGATGTGTGTTTAGACAAGCTGGTGCCTTCCAAGTAACTGTGAATATGGTCTAGATCAGAACCGAAAAGATCATATTCCATGTGCTAAATCTCAGACTACATTTAGTCTGCATGTTTAAATGGAGTCTGAGCACAGGTGTGAGATCAGACTATGCTGTAAAAGGCAATTACTTTCCAGTTTGGTACATATTATTGAAAAAGAGCATCCAAGTCTACAGTGTTACACATTCATTGCCATTAAGAGCACAAAAGAATCGTCTTCTATATCAGATACATAAAATCACTTTTATCAAGATCAGCATATATACAGATATCTTCTTTTGGCCATTCCACATATCCCAAATCCTTGCTTCTATATTACAGAGAGCAGCATCATTTCTTAAATAAAACATTTGGATCATTTAATAAAAAAAAAAAAAAAAACCTGAACAAAACAAATGAAAAAAAAAATTCAGTGTGCTATGATGACCTCACAGGTGTAATCAATGGTGCAGAGTCTGTTAATCTTATTGTCTTCATACTTGTCACAGTTACTTACATTTTTGTCTTGGTTTACATTCAATATGGAAATCTGAGCCCTATGGAACTTCTGGCACTGTGAAGTCACACCACCGTCTCCAAAAACTCTTAACATCTTAACTGCTGATAGAAATGTGTTTTTCATTTTCATGCACTTCCCCAGAATCAGTATATTTACCAAAACCAGTTTCAGGACGCACCAAAATTCACCTGAAACTGCCGGCTGATTTCATGCTCGATTACAGCAAATAAGACTTCTAATTCAAAAGGGAAGCCCCATTAAAAAAGCCTTGGCTCCCAATCTCCCAAGCAATAGGAGGGTTTGTGTGTGTGCTTGACAAGATGCATCATTCAGTCATTTTTCATGAGTAAGTCAAAGCTTTTTTGTTCCTTGCTCATGGGTTCCTTTCTTATTTTGTAGTGTAAGATTTAGTGTATTTTTTATTTACAAGTACATATGTATGTATGATTTTTATTCTTAAATAAATGTGCATGTTTGTGCATATACAATAAATATGCACAAACTCAGCAATTGGAAAAAAAAATGTGCAGCTCTCCCTAATCAATGCCCGCTGTCAGCGTGGTAATGTGCTTATGTTTATGGGTGATGGTGCTTGGGTGGTTCGGGAGGGTTACTGTCAGACACCAGTCCTGTCACTGTAGAAAGGCGTGACGTGGAACATGTAGCAGTGAGTGCACACTCTCACAGGTTTCATCTGACCGTATCGAGGCAATGGGGCAGAGTGCGAGGAGCAGCGAGAGCAAAATATCTGCAGGTGACAGGGGAAAAAAGGCCAAAAAAAATGCTCATACATACATAAAAGCTGTGGTTTCAAATGTAGTTTTTCAAGTGAAACACATCTTGATGTAGATGCTGAAGAATACATAATAAGACAGGGTGCCACAGCTGACATGCTCTGCTTTACCTTCCCACAACTTCTACAGTGGTGCTTCCTCCTGATGACTGTGAATGGAGCCTTGCATGCAATGCAGGAGTTACAGGCCTCATCTGGAACCCACTCAGGAGGATCTGTAGGGAGAGGAGAAAAATATTAGGGTATTCATATGGGAGAATAATTGCAGTAAGTACACATTATGGGGTAAAAAGAATGCAAGAGTACATTGCAATGCACCAATCAAAAGGAGCCTGTTCAAGTTTGTTTTGATTATTTGAAAAACCCAATGGTGCAATGGATCTGTTTTCTTAAAACAAATTCCTGTACAACAAAAAAACATGTAAATCATTCATTATTTATATAGTACTTTTTACAACCAAGTTGTCACAAAGCAGCTTTACAAAACACAAAATGTTTAGAATAATAGAATATTCAAGAAATAATTTAATGATCAGAAGTATTTAATATTCTTAATAGTTTCTCTTTAACACTTAGAGCACAGCAGAAAAATCATCACCAGTTACAGTTAGCTAAAGGCTGAACAAAGCCAAGCGTCCCTTCATGGTTTCACAACTCACTCCTTTTCTCTGAAAGATTACAGCAATGTAGGCAAACCATGTTTCAGCAATGCCAGTTTGCCAATTTCAGGTTATTGATTTGATCTAAACTTGAGTGCTAAATACTGAGTTGATTAAAGGAACAGAGATCATTGACTAGTTCAAATGCCAAGACAAGAGCCCAGCAACGGTAACACAATTTATCACTACATCTTTACATATTTTACATAAAACAATGAAATAACTTGCCAGATTGCTAACCTACTGGAGTTACTGTCCTCTAAAAGCTGCAATTATTTTTGATTCTTCTCTGCATAATACAATGTTACATTCTAATGCCATAATTTACAGTGGAACAGAAAAAAAACTCCTGCAAGAGGATAACAACAAACCTGGTGCAGTAAGGGAAAATAGAATAGCCATTTAAACTAACAAAATAGCTAAACAAAGATTTTATAAGATTTATGTCTTCAATTTGATCTGCGTCATGGTTGACCACTCCTTATGCCTTTGTCATAAGGAGTGATATTGAGAACTCATTCTGAAACACCTACAAGTATGTTCTTATATAAAGCCCCATACAATCTTCGTTTAACATCTTGTATTTTTTGTCAGTTTAGATGATTTAACAATTAAAAAAAATACAAGTTTCATTCTTTGTCTCACATCATGCTCCAGGTTCATTTTCATGCTCTTGATGGAATTTGCTTCTCCATTGCAAACGGTAGAACAAGAATGTAACAATCAATAAAGTTTTCAGATCCTGATTTTCAATGTACTAACCTTCGAACTGTCCGTCCCGTGCCTTGGCTGCCAGCTCTGATGAGGAGATGGTCTCTTGGCAGAGAGCACAGTCTTCTAATCCACCGCTTCCCAGACTGGGCACTGCAGAGAAAAAATTAATGGAGTTAAACACATGACCGATGTTAAAAACACAACCCTGCTGTTCATTCCAGAGGCTACTTGCCTTTCTTCTGCTTCTCATTGTCCCCTTGCTCAGATTTTGTTGCCATGACCTCAAACAGTGTCTTCAGAATACTCCTCAGGTCACTTGCATAGTTTGTCTGCAACTGATCGGCGACACCTGATGGTACAGAAATCAGTGTAAAGACACTACAAAGCTACATCCCAAAGTGGAAAACATAAGTGAGAAAGAAGCTGAGAATGAAAAAGAACATTTTGTGTGGTGAAATTTAATTGATTTTGACAATAGCACTAAATTTTAAGGAAAGCACAGGTGGTTTGAAAGATCATTGACTCTTGATTTTGGGTGGGTACGTGTACGTGTACACACAGACACGCACACACTTTTCACATAATCACAATTCTATGTCAACCCAATATATAATATATAATGAACACACTAAGTCATCAATTTTACAAAGAAGGCTTT
>JBBPDH010000001.1:22894313-22925148 GCA_037974565.1 Clupeocharax schoutedeni
ATCCCTGTCATTAGCATGCTAAGAGCAACAAGGACAAATAAAAGATAAGACAACAGAAAAAGTATAAAGGAAATAAACAATAGTGCAACCAGTGATAATTTATCAGTCATAATTTTGTTGGAGGTGTATGTATCAGTAGCCTAGAGCCATACCTCTTTTTTGTGTCCATTAGAATCACCCCTCTGGAGACCAGAAGTTTGTGACTGATACTGTTTATGGTTGTATTGTACATCGAAGACTCTTGGATATTGTGATTAATGTCTTTTATGATCAAAATGGGAAAACTTTATTCAAATCTGATCGGAACATGTTTGTTGGTAAGTTTGACTATATTAATAGTATAAGGATTTTACTGTAGTCGTGAAGTGAACTATTGAATGTGCATTATAACTAAACTTCAAATCCAACATTGCTACATAATAAAGCTTGATAGTTTCATAAATTTTTGTTCTTTTCCTTCTCAGTGGTCTGTTACATTGCTATGTTCCATCTTGAGGATAGGGGTTTGGAGCACTTCAGCAGAATAATCAAGTCTCTGGACAGCGCAAAAATGTACAAAGTAAGGAGATACAAAGCAACTGCTTTATACAATACATTTCACAAATCGCAGAAAATGTTCACACATATCATTTCGTTTAATTTGTTTTTGACAAAAGAGTTTCAGGAAGTAAACACTGTATATTTTTATTTTCAAATGTATCGTTTTGTCATAAAAACCATTGCATTGTCACAATTTCACACTGAAGCTATAAGGCGTGTTTTTGAATGAAGTGTAATGAAGAGCAGGCAATCGGAACAGATGTAATTTGCATATTTCAATAACCATATCCAGTGGTTTATGTGCACAAATATGTTTGGTGTTGCTTAGTATATTGTGTTTTTTTCCCCAGTTTCTTAGTTTCTTCTTTAATGTTAGCAACCTCAGCACCTGGATTTATGGGGAGTGGAGTCACATCTATGATGCTTCCTATGTGGAGCACAAGTGGATTGGTCCGTTACTGAGGTGATACATTGCAGCTGATAAGTGTAGCATGTGTGTCTACATAACCTCATTTGTGCTGAAATGGGAGTGGATTTTATTGCATACGATTTACACATAATTCTAACATATTCGTGTCTCATGTAAATTTAATAGAATCCAGGATTTACTACAGATACATCATGTACTCCAGATGACGAGCAATGTAATAGCAATGATACCTCCTTTTCTAAAAGCTTCTTTTCTAAAAAGCTTATAGTTTCACCCTGTCCTCCCATTAGACGGCTACCTGAGATTGAAGGACTGCTTGGTTACCTTACCAAGAAAATGACCAAAGGCAGTTTGCAGAGGAAATCCCCTAAGAAATGCACGCAACCTCAGGAGTTTGCTTTGACAAAGCCAAAACCTCGTGCAGTCCCTGCTCCCGAGCATATTCCACAGCAGGAGAAAACCAAACCTGTCAGTATGCACACATTAAAGATGCTTGATGAAATGCTAATGTTTTTTTAAGTTATTTGTGCACGCAGTAATAACTCCCTTAATTTTTTATTTTTACTCAGGTTCCAGCAAGCACCCACAGATCTCCAAAAGAGAAGCAAGTTCTGGAGGAGATCATTCAGAAGAATCACCTGGAAGCACAGGTCAGATCTTCTGAAAGTGGTGCTGCATTGTGTTACAGTATGACAATTCTGTTAACTCTGTGTACAGTTCTGGTTTTGAAATATTAATATTCATTATATTACTGCCACACATAGAAAGTCTTGTATGAAGCAAATATTCAGCAGTTCCGGTGTGCGAACCCACAGAAATCTGAAAAGACAAAGGTAAAAAACAATTATTCAGAGTCTCATGTTTTTATATAACATACTTCATTCCCATTTCATTTTTAAATATCTTGGTTAATGCTTACATCAGAAGACATTGTGTTTAAATGTGAAGTCAACATATATAAATATGAAATGCCAGAGGTGTAACATAAATTTCAAAACCATTAATTTCGGTTTCTCTTACAAAATTATGTGTATTTTCTGCTGGTAGAATATAATGTCAGAGATTCAGCATGACTTTGAAGCTAAACTCCAATTTGATACAGTTTACACTTCTGGGACCCCAGCAACTCATAAGGTAATGTAAAACAATGTTAAAGAGCAAATTTAAACTGAATTTAACCTAGTTTTGACATGTGTTCTATATCTAATACCGTTTTTTGTATTTGTTTCAAACTTACAGATGAACAACTTGCCCATCAGATTAAACACAACAGCCATCTTGCGGGAGGGTGCATTGTATAATCGTCAGATGGAAGAGGAGCTGAACAAGTACTGCCTTAAAATCAAATTATGTAAATTATACACATCTAACTACTAGATCGATCAGTGTAGACGATCTTATATTTTACACCTTTCAAGAGAACATAGCACAGAAAACGTGAATGCAGTATGTTAACAATGTTAAAATTGAAAGTCCATTTTGAATGAATCTTGCTTGTGATGTCACAACTATAAACACCTTGTTCAGTTTGTAGCACTTTAGTAATTCTGTGAAGTCTTTTGCTCCTGAATTTCAAAACTTTTTTGTACATTTCCATACCATAGATGCGTATTCAGGTGCCTCACTGCACTGGCAAAAATCATTTCCACATATCCTACAGGCACAGTACTTATACCTTATTATACCTTAAAGCAGTGTTTAAAGGCATGTTAAGGCAGCGAACATACAAAAATGTGCAGGGCAAGATGCCTTCAGGACCAGGATTGAGAAACACTGTCTTAAAGGCACAGTGAGATAAAACAGCTTATTTTATTCTAATAGAAGAGTTTGGAAAAATAATAATGTAAAAAGAAATTATTCCCCTTTCTTGCAAACCCACACAAGCACTACAAGTGGACATTAGGGGAACAAATAAGATGTGATATTAGGTCCCTTTGATATTTGCATTATGAGTAATACATTAAACTGCTCATGCATTTGCAGACTTCAGCGTCTGACACAGGGGGCAAATGAGCCCTCTGCATTCCTGCAGTGGCAGAGAGACATGAGGGAGAAGGACCTGCAGGAGGAACTAGCCCAGCTGGAACGCAGGAGGCTGGAGGGGAAGATCAGCCATGAGGAGGCTCTTCTGGCACGGCAACGCGTGCTGGAGCTCAACCAACACAAAGCCCAGCTCAAAAAGGAAGAGGTGAATAGAATCTAGTCAGAATATTAGTCCTGCTGCATAGTAATTAGAATGGAGCAAGCAAGTATTTGGAAACTTTTGTTTTTAATATTTTGTATACTTTCAGTGCATATATCCACTTTAAATACACAAAATAATCAAAACAGATTCAGCCTCTATATCAAAATATTAGGGGTGTAACGGTACACAGATGTCACGGTTTGGTACGTACCTCGGTTTTGGGGTAATGGTTCGGTACGGTTCACAATACAGCAAAGTTAAGCAACAAAAAGTTCTAAAGAGTGAGGCTTGGTTTATATTTGTTTATTTTAAATAAACAGCAGTGTATTAACCAGTAACCAACACACGCTCTTGCTTATATTTTCATGTATGTGTAAGTGTTACGCCAGTAGGTGGCGCTATTGCACCACACGACGACACAGGTTTATGATTTACTTGCGCTTTTTGGTCCCTCTGTGATTCCTTATTACTTCAATCACGACTTCTCCGTCGTACCGTATATATTCTCCGAAAGACACCATGTACCGAACCGTGACCCGTGTACCGTGACGGTTCGGTACGAATACATGTACCGTTACAGCCCTAAAAAATATACATAAATATAAAGACATAAATACTACTACTGCTGCTGCTGCTGCAACAACTCTTGTGCAGGTTACCCCTGTTGTCTTATAAAAGGTGTTATTGGATGGGAAGATTTCACACAACAAGTAGCAATCATGCTTAAGATAAAGGAGCTTCCTAAGGTTCTTAGGGATAACATTATTAAACCACATTTTAAGGGAAGGCCCTAACCCTAGCCATAACAAAGACCTCTAACATTCCTGCCAATACAACTGGTTTGCTTTTAGACTAATCAGAAGACCTTTGAAACAATGTCAGGCATAACGCAAACAGAAACATTCCTTGGCATAATTAATATGGCCATATTTGAAGACATAGGTTGTCTTCAAAGGTTGAAAGCATGATCCCAAAAACACCAGACAAGGGTGGAAGTGTGGAACATCATGCAAACAGTATAGAGGCCTAAACTGAAACATTAGATTTCTCCTTTAACTTTACTTTTTAACTGCATACTTCTTAATAAAGCTGTTTTGCACCAGCACCGCTGTACTGGTTTGTGAGATTAATTAATTTGGTTAAAACATATCAATGTTTATGAATACATACTCTTCTCTTCATATTTCTGATTCAAAGTCAAAATATGCATGTACATTGGCAGTGGATATAAGCAGGGAAAGTATATTAAATGACAAAAACAAAATGTAATCACTGTAGCAACTCTTTATTTGTCTTTACCACAATTATTTATTAGTGGTGGTCATAGGTAATTTTTTAAAATCTAGATAAATCTCACTGTAATCTTGGAATTAATCTAGATTAATCTGGATTAAAATGGCTCGTTTGAATTCTGCCGAAAGCATTCAGAATATGTCTGCTACCTAAATAATGACCAAAAGTAAGTCTTTGAGAACGGCTGAGTAAGTCTCAGCTCCTACAGTAAACTAATTCCGCATTGCACAAGGTGCAGACAACCTTAGTCTTGTCGAGGTTTCCATTCCAAATAAATTTTCCCTGAAGCAAATCCGGCGGCTTCATAGCTGCATGCATGTTAGCACGTCACGTTTGATGTGGTGATTTCACAGTAGGCATACACACAAGTTCGAAGACTCGTTCTCGCCCCCTACAGTGCAATTCAGCTAAGTATACATCCACGCTAAAATATCAAAGCGAAAGTCATCATCGCTTGCCTAGTATAGACCCAGCTCCCAACCCAACTTAGTGACTAGATTAATGGCGATATTTTTTTAATCGCCCGATAAGAGTCTCACATTATCACAGCAAATTAAGGCTTATAACGGCCCACCACTATTATTTATACTTCTAAATGCAACAGTATCTCTGTAAGCAAGTTATTGTGACCTTGGTACAGGTGTACATAACCATACATAGACTAACATTAGTGTGTGTGTGCGTGTGATTGGGATAGACAGAGGAACTGATGCGAAGGTATGCAGAGAAGCGTCTGAGGGAGGAGGAAGAAATGAAGGAACTGGTGCAGCAAGTGGCCGAAGGTCACAAAAACTCCAAAGCTGCAAAAATCAAACTGCACAGGATGAAACAGCGTATTGGTGAGTGAAACCAATGTGAAGAGCTGCATGTTTAATAGTGGATCAAACTATACAAGCCTTCTCTAGAAACGTTCCTAACAAATCATTCAAACTTCATAAATATGTGTCCCTTGCCTACATGTATGTGTGCCACAGTTAAGGAGGTTTCTGAGCAGAGCAGGGAGCTTCTTCGACAGGCACTGGAGGAAGCCCAAGCTGAGCTGAGCCGCAAGTTTGAGCTCATTCGTCAGATTCGAGCTATTGAGTCAGTGCCTCATATCAGATACAAGTTTCTGGATGATACAGAGGTGCTTACCATCTTACACATAATGTCGTAATACAGGTCTAAAGAGTGGCAGAGAGAGAGAATGAAAAAAGTCTGATCTGGAAACCACTGTCTGTTCTTAATGCTATGTCTCAGACAGGGGGTCACGACCTGCTGTGTGAGATGTCTCTGGCGGAGCTACGGGAGCGCTTGGCCAGGCTAAGGGAGGAGGAGCAGCGGGAGCAAGAGGAGAAGAAGAACAGGATCCTTGAGGAGAAACAGAACAAAGAGCAGCTACTGCTAGAGCAGCTGGACACCATTGCTCTACACAGGACTGCAGCAGAATATATCACTATACAAAAGTAACTAGGAATTTTCTGAAGCTCTTGACCAGCCAGTGACAAAACCAGCATCTCATAGGCTCAAGTGGAAAAAGAATGAGCCCTACCACCCTTTTTCAGTTAATAAAATGACAATAATAATGAATAATAATGATCATTGTGATATTATTATTATAACAGTGATATTAGGTGTCAAAAGACACTGGAGGGGATCATTCACCAAAGCCCCCAGTTAGTCCAGAGAATCTGTCACATGCAATAGTTACGCTGCAGGATCAGCATACATTTATATTGGAATATTCAGAAATTTTGGCATAATAATCTAATTTTGGTAAATGGCTGCAAACCCCTCTTTGTGAAACAGGCAGGAGGAGAAGAGGAAGAGACAAATGCTGCAGGAGGCAGTCAGTATGGACGAGAGAGTTTTGGCCCTGCAGAAGACTCTGGAGATGAAGAAACTGGAGCGACAGCAGAAGAGGGAAAGTGAAAAAGTTAAAGCAAACGTAGCCAAACAGGTGGCTACTCAGAAAGTTAAGAGCTATATTCATGAAAAGGTGAGTAAGGCCTTGAATGTTCATTGTACTATTCTCTATATACTATTTCTACTCATGCATCGTTATTAATTTTATGACAAATGTGTGTGGAAAAAATGTACACTAAGCTAGGACCCGTTTTTCAGGCCCAGACTAACCTTGAAATAAAAGAAGTTCCCATGGAAACTGATACAGAAAAAATACATAATCCATACTTGGGAAATTGGCCCTTATGTGCGTTTGTCTGGACGTTATTTTTGAGTCCTTTTATTTCCTGAGCAGGAGACACTGGAGGAGCAGCACTGGTTGCAACTGGAGCAGGCTTTAGAGAGGCAAGTGCAAAAAGAGGCATCCAGAAGAAACACTTCAGCTTTGACCCATGGAATATCTACGTAAGAACTGTGGTCATTATTGCTGAATATGATGCGCTCTATCTAGATAATTCACAATTTGTTTGCTAATGGAAATTCAATAAAGTGTCTACCAAAGTACATTCTATGTTTGTGCCTTATCCTGATAATATTAAATTAGAATTCTTGATTTTGCAACATTTGTGCATTAATTTAATCATTTAGTAGTAGTTTATGTGGTAAAAGCTCCATCATAGAGAAACTTTCTCCAGAGAAGGAATGTCATCTAAAGGAGTCAATGTCTAAAAAAAAATCTGCCTTACAGAAACTGTTACACAGAATGTTAAATAAATATATTGCACAAAAGCTTAGGATTGTTTTACAACAGCTTTAAGAGAAGACTTAAATGTTTTAAATACATTCTTAGCATAAATCTACAGAGCACTGTAAAGCAAAATAAAAATGTTTCCCCCTGCATGAAAGTGTGGAATTCTCCTTTAAAATCAACTTGAAAAAATATGATTACAAGTCTTACAAGAATATATATTAAAATAAATAAATAATATGCACGTACATTGGAAGTGGATATAAGCACTGAAAGTATATTAAATGACAAAAAATGTCTGAATACTCACTTCGCTGTAGCAAATTTTATCACAATTATTTGTACTTATAAATGCAACAATCTCTCATTAAGCAAGTTATTATGACCGTGGTACAGCTGTTGAAAACCATACACCGACTAACATAAGTGTGATATGCATAAAATAAGAATGGTTTTCCCCTTCAAAAAAGTGCGGAATTCTCCTTTAGAGTCAACTTGAAAGAAAGCAAAAACCAAGACAGGCTGATGATCAGTGGTTAAAGTGGTTTATTCTGGACCAGGGAAATGAAATTACAGGACCCGCAAATAACAGTTACATTAATATTGAAAGAATTACAAATGGAAAAAAATATATACCAACAGAAGATAAAGAATTGCACAGTAACTACCACTTTAAAACAAAAGGCTCTTCAGCGGCATGCATTAGAATCTGGTACGTTCCATTTCCCTCAGTTACTGTTTCTTACATGGCTTAAAAAAAAAGTGCCAATCGATAAACCACTCTTATATGATAATGTAATGTTCCAGAACTACAGCCTAAAAATTTTTTTTTTCTAAAAACTGAATCATGATCTAATGGATTTTTACTATATATGTTAGGTTCCGCTGTACTAAAGTGTCAGTCTAATAAAACATTCAACAATTAGTCTAGTACATTGTTGAGAAACATCTACAGAACACAAAGTAGTTATTGGTCAAATTTCACAGTATATTTCTACACAAAACATAATGCAGTAATTCCATTTTAAAAAATACAGATACCTAGATTTTAAATGTATGTAGTGTTATTTTTCCATAAACCAATTAGTTTCCATTACAATGATTAGTTTAAACCTATGGTGATTACTTATGATAAGCCCAAAATTCCACCTTCCAGTTCCAGCTGTACAATAATGACATTTAGTGTAAACTATATAAGACTGTATGTGCTGAGCTTTCAAATATTAAGTCAGCAGCAGCCACCTAATGTGCATTCTTACAACTCTATGTGCCAAGTTCCTTCCCAAAAGTGCATATAGTTTAGTGGTTCTTTATATCATTATCAGATTAAATGTCTGATTAAATGTGTTTAGTGTGTTATGTCATGCATGCTTTTAGCTGCCAATAGATAGGTTTAGTTTTGCCATTAAACAATGAAGTTCACAGTTGTGTAGAAATTGCTTTTTGTTCGATAACTACATTTGCTGTACTCAAATAGGCAAAGTGAGGACAAGACCAAGGGTGTTGTCTGTATGGTATTTTATGCAATTTGTTAATAGCTCACCAGGCTTTGGGGTTCATCTTCTCTCTGAAGGATTTTCGTAGTTTGTTTCTCGGAGCAGGGATGGGAGGCGGAGGTGCTTGATTTATGTTTTCTGGATGTTCAGCTTGGTCAAACTCAGTGTCCGACTTTTTTGGAGTGTAAGGGTTCTGAGAGGGTTTGATCTGGGCTAAAGGTGGATTTTTGCGGGGTGGGGCATGAGTTTTCTGTAACTGCTGAATGATGGCAGAGAATTTAGCATCCAGGGAAGGCCTTCCTGTACGAGGCCTTGTCCCCTTACAGGAGTTCTCCTTCTCCAAATATAATGGTAGTTTATCAGGGGGAGGTGGAGGGGCTCTTCTCTTCTTGTTGCAGTTTAGGACTGGACTGGAACTAGACTGGATGCTCTCTTTACCTGGTGACAGAAGAGTTTTCTGCACTACCATTGGTCTGGAGCCCTCAAATAGTGCAGCCCAATGTGGAGGCTCCCGTTCCTCTTTCTGACCAATGAGAAAGCACCCATCTGTTTCCTCAATCTTATTGTGAATGATATCAGTCAAACTCTCAAACTTCTCAGGTGAACCAATACCTGCAAAGCAAAATAAACGTTTAAGTCAGCCCATAGGGGCGAATTCAAGATGGCTTATATAGTATACAACATGGGTGGAATCTTCTCCATTCAGTGTGGGACAGTTACTCACTCATGTCATTGTAGACAGAGTCAGCTGGTTTAGTGAGGAAAAGTGGGGGCTTCCGTGGCGACAAAACCTCAATCTCCATCAGCCTATCACAGGTGTGTTGCCACTGACCTATTGCACATGTAAAAAAACAAAAAAAACCAAAACATATTCTTCTCCATAAACAAAAGCATGTTAATCTCCACCTCCTTTATACACTTCCACACAGATATATCTGTAACTCACTCTGATCATACAGGTGTTGCCAAAGGGCATTTAGCCAGTCCTGCAAAAGACCAGGTGTTTCAGCTGTAAATACATGGCTAGTAGGGTCTCCTGTTCCTGGATTAATCAGGCTTAGCCTTGTCCCGCTCCTCTGGTGGCCCTCTACCACACGAATCCGGGTGTCCTACACACAAACAATATAATTTTTTAAATAATTACTTAAATATTTCCTTATAGGTAGTGATTTATATTTAATGTACATAAATTAAACATTAATTTAATTAAACATTTATCCATAGTTGATTTACATTAAAACATTTATCCATTAGACTGCCAGAAAAAGAAAAGCAGGATTCTATCAATGCTGCTGATTCTTAGCTCTCCAGTTAAAATGTAATGTATACTCTAAATACAACATCCACTACTATTGGCTGTCCTACCTTATTAATAGAAATAATAAAGCTAGGCTCCACTTTGGCTTGGATCTCCTCTGGACTGAAGTAGCAGGAAAGCAGGCCAGCCTTCAGCACACAGTACAGCCTGCAGCAGCGCTGCAAACCCTCAATACTTTGCTAAACATAAACAGATGTTTATCTGTAACACATGGAGCTCTAATATTTCAACCAAAGTCTGATATTGTATACTGTGGGTTTATCGCGCTATCAAATTGTTTGCTTACTAACATTCATACCATACACATAAAAGATATGTAAAATGTGTGTGTTCTCTTTACCTGCTGGTTGAGAAAACCACTCATCATATCATGTGTCATGCAGTCAGGCTGTGCCACCAGCTGACAGCACAGGTTTCCATAGAGAGGCAACCAAGATGATGCCACCACTGGAAAAGCAGAGACAACTGATAATTGTGCCAATGTCCATATATGTCAATAATGTATGTGTAGACCCAAACAATGAGAATTAAAATAAAAATGAATGGGATCATGTATAGAAGTGCTGCATTATTAATGCTGCTTTTTCACTTACCACTCTGTAAGACTATAAGTGAGTGAGACTGGAATGAGCCTTCTGCCTGTTCCAAATCCAAAGTGGTGTATGCCAGCAAAGAATACTGTGCCCCACTGAAAAATATTATAATCTTAAGAATTTCAATCAACAAACAACAGACACAGATACATAGAGGAGTACTCCTTACGGTGGCAATGGGTTAGACTGAAAAAAAGTATCAGGATCATCTCCATCTAGGGGTGGACAAAGGTTTTTCCCAGATGATTTTCCAAAAGAGGAGCGAAATTTCCTGGCCAATTTCTTTGGTGTGTTGACTAGTGTTCCCTCCTCTTCTACTGCACAGCTGTAGAGTTCAACTACCAGCTCAAAGTCTGGCTTAGCTTCAGAACTGTGACAGCACAAGCAAGAGACAGGGCATCACTCTACTGTGCAATAACAGGTTCCATTACAAATTATGTTGATCAAATACTTACAAGATAGTGACACCCTGAAAGCAGATATCAGTCACTGATTGGTCAACAATCACCATCTCTGTGTCAAATATCTCAGAGCCAATCTTTATTAGACAGAAGACTGCCACCCGTTGAGAGCCTATTTGAAGAATTTAGGATTCTGTTAGTGAACATGCATATAGATTCAAACTTATTTATTAGAACGACACAGCCATGCTTCATATCTAAAACATTCTTATAAGCACAAACAATTTCAAAACTTCCATTTCGCTAGTTAGGAGTGTTAGCCCTGGAAGTTCTGTTGCGAGTTAAAATACATGTTTACTAAATTTTCCAGTCTCTGCACACAGAATGTGAAAAAACATGTACATCAGAGTGGTTCCTTTTGGTCAGTACACATTTAAAGATCAAATTGTTACAAGAAACAAAAAAGGAAAAACAATTAGAGCACTCACTCCCTTTGTTACTGAAATGTTCAGAATCCTTCCAAAATAGTGGAACTCGCAGACCTATGAGCAACAGAACAGTGGAAATTAACCAGTTTCATACTTTATGATATAAATGACAAGGTAAAGAGAATGATTGATATGTTGTCAAAAACATTACCAGACAAAGCCACTTTGCCTTTACAAGGCACTCTATTCTGGGATCCAAAGGATCTGTAAAGCAGGCATTTAGGTAGAATTAGTGACACTATTCTACAGACAAAATTATTACAATTTGTTTACATGTTCACAGATATTTCAGCAACAGTAGGCATATCTGACCTCCTTCTAAGACTCTCAGCCATGTCTTGCTGTTCCTTCCTTTTCTGTGCCTCAGCCATGTAGGCTTTGATTCTTGCGTTGGAGGTAAACAAGCTTTTGGCTGCATCAAGGATCTGTTCTCTCTTGGTGCTGGCAACTAGAAGCTTGTATGCCCCTGCTCTCATTCGCACCTCAAAGTCCATCTTCTCTTGTATGTCACAGTCCTAAAGTACATCAAATTAAGATAAGCAGGCATTCTGCAAATTCTCCAAAACCAAGATTATGGTAGACAAGAGGCGGATACTGCACAGGATGGAATAGGGAAAAACTGACATGTAACTCTTGGGGAGATGGGATGTTATGAAATGTGAGAATGCTACAGGTTTCCAGATTCACCGCTAAAAGTACGGGAATGGTACAAAAAACTGTCATTAATAACAAGACAGCTGGACAGGAGAGTATTTCCACCAGCCTTCAGTGGTCTATCCAATGCATGAGCAGAGGCCATATGGCAGGCTGAAATGCACTGAGACAGGAATGAAAAGGGACTTTTATGCAAGTGGGTGGATGAAAAGAAAGTATGGGGAACAAAGACTAAACAATAGGACTATAGAAGCTAGTAAAATAGTCGCAAGAGCAGTGTGGTGATGTTGAAGTGTACAAGACCAACAACGTAGATACTGGGAAACATCACGACACGCTCTACTATTTCTACCTGCAGTTTCTTAGAAATTTGTCGTATGTACAACAAATTCATGTCCGCTATGATCTGCTGAGTGTCATTCAGGCTTGTGCATCGTTTCATGTTTCTTGCGCTCATCTGAAAAGAATATTGAAATGTTAGGTGGTTAGCTTAGAATTATATGCAAAAGTGGAATACAAACCTGGGGATAAAACAGAAAAGGCATCATGGAGTGATGTGGGGACTTCTGACCAGTTTCTAATTCTGACTCACAACAAACTTCATAATAGCAATTAATGTCTTACATTCATTTTTGTCTATGAGGTTTTTGATGTTTGTTTTGCTTTTTAGGTCACCTTCTTTGGATAAAAAATATATATATATTTGAGCTGAAAATGATAAGCATATATCACACCAATTAGTATCATTCAGTTAACTCTAATATACGCTTTAGGACACATCTCCACGATGTGCATATATTTAATGTGTAGCTACAAATACGTAGATGTGTTTATACTAGGGCTGCTCAATATATCACAATTTTAAAGTCAAAGATAAAAACATGCGCAATATACATATTGCTCTTCACGCAGTGACACAGAGAAGAGGGCAAAAATTGATTTAAAATTATTTAAATAAATATTTTCAGATTTTTTTCTACAATGTTCAAGGTTTCAAATGTTTTATGGGAGGCATTAAAAAACATGTTGGAATGGAAGTATTGCATTTAATTTTTTTTCCTGCATAGAGTAGTCCGTGCCTGGAGTCTTTTAACACTATAAAGTTTTTACTCACTTATCGCATGTGCTATTGCCATCGCAACACTCAACAACATTATCGCATATCGCATGTTTTCCTAATATCGTGCAGCCCTAGTGTATACATATACATACATACACACACACACACACACATTATGTATATATAAACTAACTTCTAAACATCTAGATTTTATATTATGCTGTTGTGTTATATAGGTTTTAATCTATTAGTTATATTAGTTATTCTCTACTAATAAAGGGTTATTTTATCTTTTGTTTTGTGAGCAACACACCTGCAAGAAAGGCGAAGCGAATTTAATTTCAGACAAAAACCTGAGTTAGAAAAGGCACGTGGCGACCAATTTTAACAATTATAAAACAAAGAACATCCAAGTTAGAGTGTTTATCAAGAAAATAATTAAAAGAGGGCTCTGCTAGCTGCAAGATCAGTTACCATTAAAACCGGGCGTAAATCACAACAACAATATGAACTGAGCAGTAGGCTACGTACTGTTACATACCTCGTTTTGTAAAAACAACACACTTTCTCTTATCTTCTTTCTCTTGACCTCCATGGCGAAAGAAGAAGAGGACGACACGGTGGACCTCGCTGCGACATTTCGTCTAAAAATTCGTCCGTCCCGCGGAACTTCCATACTGGCTACTCCAGGAGAGACGACTCCTCTCTGCCCAACGAACCCACACTCGGCCTGGCCGAAACTCAGCCAATCGCCTGCCTCCAAACCTCAGCGTTGCCTAAACAACCAAGGGACCGTACCACTTTCAAATTTCGAAATGGAGGCGTGGACGTTTATGTGACTAAACATATGGGTAGACACACTCAGCTACACAGATGATCCATATTGTAACTTAGAAAATAATTTAAGTCAACCACGTTGTCATGTTGTGGTCGAAGTGCTTGCAATCGTGACGTTTTCGGTTGAACTCCCCCAGTCTGTTTTCGAATGGATCGACCCGATCGTCTGTCGCACTCTGCATTCTAATGAATTTTCAGTCATTCTTATCAAACCCCTCCAGTTGTAGGAGGGCATTGTCTGTTATTATGACTGTATATGGCCAAATTGGGTGGCTTCCTGAGATCATTTTGAATGGATGGCCGTTCGGTGTCTCATCAAATATGTCTGTGACACTGGTAATTATGTAATTAGAGCAGGTTTAGATGTGTTCTTCACATGTCGAACCTGCCAACGAGCTGTCAGGTGACAAAACGCGTGTCGGGCAGAAGAGCAGGGAAGCGCAGCCGGACAGATACCTGTGATTATCTTTTGAAAAGGAGATGACCACTCGACCAGCTGAGATTCTGCACTTTACCAGCAAGAAATCGTTTTTTACAGAGGTACGCTTGGGGTTCCCAGTATCTCCATGACTCTGACTGCACGACTAGGTCTGACACCCTACTGTAACAAGTGAACGCCTACAGAGGAACGCAATTCCATAACCAGCTCTTTCCTTACATGTAAGCCCATCGAGCTATTCTTAGCTCTGTCTGAGAATGTCTGATCAGTGATCCGAAATCAAAAGCTATTATTCTAATCTAAATTATGTGTCTACGTCATACTTATGTTGGTATGCAAGCTTCTTTCTTCTAATGTGTCAGAGACACCACCTGATTAATTCTTACGCATTTATCACTACGATTTGATGATTGAATCACGTATCTAGGTTGATTGCTATAAAGAGTGTCACTGTAGTTAGAGGATGAACCTGTTACAGCTGGCTGGCAGTCTGTTACTGTTCCACCCAAATCCAGCTCTTCAGGCAAAAGCTAATGCATTCAGATTTTCCTGCTTAATTATTTAATTAATGAAGAAATTAATGAATCAACAGGCCTACGCATTAGACAGAGGAACGCAGATCTGTAAAGAGGCAGTTCTTTAACTCTTTAAGACTTTACCAACCCGATATTTTATACAAAAAATCTGCCTGATCTTTTTTGACAAAATCAAATCAGAGTGGTTTAAAGTGAAGTGTGCCATTCTAGTTAAACTTCCACAGACGTAGTTGTTTATAATGGTTGTGTTAATAACCAGAACCATAATGAATTTAAAGCTATCTCAAACAAAGCTATTACATTGAATGGTTATGGGTATGCTGCCTGATGTATGAAGTATGTGTGTGCATGTGTGTGTGTGTGTGTTTAAATCCATTAAAGCTAGAGGGTTAAATAATGGTAAAGTTAGGGAGTTGCAAAACAATACATTCTTCTGTCTGATTTACTACTATTTTACCATTGTCAATAGAATTTTTATATATAAAACAATGGGCATTTTGGATACTATATAAAACTACTATATTTTTGTTGTAGACATCTCAGCCCTTGGTTCTTGCCTCCACCAGCATAAGGAAATCCAAACGGGTAAGTTTTACTATAATGCACTATTTCACATCAAGAAATGTTAAATAATTGTGTTTAATTCTTAACGCTTGAATTATGCAATGTTTTGAAAAATTAGTGTAATTCCCTTTTAATTCATGTGGATACTGAATCTTACCCATTCTTTGTGTGACATTAAATGACTGACATTGCGTTGTCAGGATATTTCTGACATGCAGCAGAAGTTGTGCACCCGCAACACGACCCTGTTTGTGGAGAATGGCCAGGCCTGTGGTGCGGGGATGTCTCAACTCCCATTTCGTTGCCCTCGGTGCGGAGAGCATGAGCGCTTCCACAGCCTGGCTGCACTTAGGGCCCACCTGGAATACAGCCACACGTACCACACACATCCCAGGCATGACCTCAGCCTTCCCAACAGTAGGGGTCATTCATACCTTGACTGTGTAGAAGACTGCAGGAGAGCCACTGCCGAGACCCAGACCACAAAAGATGCAGGCACCGATACTCATTCTCTTGGGAGGGGGGAGCACAAACTCCCTTTCAGCTCTGACCCCCCTCCACCTGAACAGTGTACAGAAGGTACCCTCTCCCCAGAAAAGAGCCTGGTTGAAGAGGAGACGGTTGGCACCGAGCTCCTCTCGGCACCAGTGGCTTCAGTGGGGCAGAGACTGGAAGGCATGATGAGAACAGCTAACAGTAGTATGGAGCGACGACTGCTGCGGCTCAGCTCTGAGCTAGCCCAGACGGACACGGCCCTGCTGTGTGAGCGGGCTCACTCACACCACCTGGCCCAGGAGCGGCAGGAAGTGCTGGAGCGCGAGCGGGCACTCAGCAGGCAGGTGGACGCAGCCGTCGTGGTCATCGCCACGCTGCGGCAGCAACTCAGCATGTCTGAGCATGAGCTGGAGCGCAGGAAACAGTAAGTAATGCACCCCAGACATGGCCAAATAAACAATCAACAACAGGAATAAAGATAATCGCATAGACAGACAGACATGTTGACAAACAGATAGATAGACAGATTATTAGATTGCTTCCAGAAATTGTGTTATTTCTCTTGGTGCAACAGAATGCAATATACACAGTGATGAAGTTTATTTTTTTAGTAAATAAAACATGAAATTTTACTAGACCTTTCCAGACATTTGCTTGTGATTATGTAAAAAAATATTACAAAGAAAATGATTCTCCGGTAATTGGGAAATGGATTAATCCGGATGCAATTATCCGATTGTACTGTAACTGTTTTGTTGTAGTGAATGAGCAGTTGTTTATGATTTGGTTTAGGGAAGTGATCACTATCCAGACATTTCTAGAAGCAGCGGCGCAGCATGAGATGTGTGGGAAAGTTCGTTTGCGACGGTTCATTGAGAGCCTCCTGCGACGCATTGCTCTGGCTGAAAGACTGCTAGAGTACTACCAGAGCACTCCACACGAGCACTATTGCACCGCGCACCCTGTACGTCACAGCTTCCACTATTACAGCTGAATACAGTATACAGTGCATGCTGAGAGTACAGTGAAATGTTGACTATAAAGAAAAGCTCTTTGGGTTGTTCTTTGTAAGATAAAGGTCCACACTCACAGCTCTGTTATCTGTCTAGGAACCTCCTTCTACTGATATTGGTGCCCAAAGAATAACCAAAAGCAGGTACTGCATGACTTCTTTTTTTCACACATTCAGGATGTGCAGTTGGTATTACATAGTGTGTAACTAAATAGTCTAAATTGTTAGCTGTATATCATGGCCTGATTTACCTAAAACAGCTTGCAGCAGGCATGCCTTCCCTTATTACTTATTCACTGGGATCAAACAAGGTTAGTTGAGGATCGTATTCGTATCACCGTAGTTTAAAAGTACTGATCTCTCATGTGCACTGCCTTAGGGCTCAGTGCCTTTCTTGCTAAACTCATTGGTCTGCTTTGATTTTTTTTTGAAGTATAGAATTACAATAAATCATGACAGGTCTTTTTTGTTTTTGTGTGATTTTTGTTGAGTGGATATAAAGCGCTGGACAAGTAAGAGATCACTGCAAAAATGTTCAGTTTCTCAGGTTTTATCTCTTGTAGGTGCAAGTATTGAACTAAACAGCTTTGCCTTAGTTTTTAAGAAGTTTTGTCTCCTAATTTCCAAATTAAAATATAATTCTTTAAAGCAAAGGAAATGACAATACAACAAATTAAGAGAAATTATGGTGTTTACAGAACTTGAATAATTCAAAGAAAACAAATCTGTCGTGTGTGTGTGTGTGTGTGTTTAAAAAAGTACTCATGAAATTACTCAAGTACTCATGAAATGTGTACCATATGTATTATATGAGATAAAAAAAATCTGGATTCTGTATATAATAATATATATCTTATTTTGTCTTCACTGCCAAAAGACTTTTATCTCCATTTTGTTGTCATTTTGTTTTTATTTTTAGACAGTAACGTTCAACCACAACTGTGACATTGTGGTCTCAAATTTTGTGAGAGAACAGAACAACAGACAAACATGTTCCAAAAAATCGAATTGATTAATCTCTATCTTTTATGTAAACACACTTAGTCTACCTGTTCTGGTGTTTCCTACCAGGTGTACAGGAGAGCAGCTGGTCATTGATGAAGAGCAGGTACCTGGGCGTCACTCTGGCTGGGGAGTGTCCAGAGTGTCTGGGGAGAGACTGGGTCATCAGGGCTGGCTCCAGCGCAGCAGGTCAGACGGTTATGAGGTGTAGTGAGCCGGCCTAAGCTTTACACTGAATGTACTATTTATGTTCAAATTGCAGCGCATAGAAATGGTATTTTAAGCTGATGTATAGACAAAAGCAGTATTAAAAAACAGACCTGAAATGAAAGGTTGACGATGATCTCCCAGTGAGAGACTGGGTGATGTGGGAAGGCAGGCCTTCGGACCAAGCCCCAAGCTGGGCATCGCCTCAGTTTGGGAAGAAGAAGCCCCAGCTTGGGTGGAAGCTCCAGTTTGCATATCTAGTAGAAATGAGTATATTCTGTATATAATGGTGTTTATAATAAAGGTCAAATTAAAGTTAGCTAAGCAGCTAACTAGCCAGCCCTTCTATTTTGAACTAGCTATTTATACTAGCTAATCTTATTTATTGAAGTAGTTAACCTTAACTCTAAACATTCATTGTTAATTTCGAAGATATTTACACTAACGCTAACCCTCAGCCTAACTTTAACCCATTTATTTTGGACAACTAATTTACATCTGCCCAATCAGGACAGCTCTTCCACCCTGCCTGGGGCTTCACATCATTGACCTGCAGAGAAGCAGCTAGTGAGTTAATCTTACTGTCTCTCTTTCCCTTTTTAGTCTAAATAGTGTTCAAGTTTGAGCCAGTCGGCTCTAGTGGTGTCCAGTTTTGGCATGTTAGTGTTTTGATTCTCCGTAAATTCACTGTAAATATCATCTCGCTCCATGTGTAGAGTGCTGTTAGAGCATATTAGTGACATTTTGGACACATAACAAAACTGCCCTTTTATATCTGTTTCACAAAGCTACCTAAGGAAACTCGAACCAATTCTAATCGTGTGAGAACTGAATGCCTCACATCCTACCAAATTCTTGGATTTTAGCTGATTGAATGTACTGGCAAAAACATCCAAAAAAACACCCGCCTATTTCATGGAAAGGCCCAAAACTTTGAGCTTGCAGTTAATTCGTGTTTGGCTATGTGTTAGCAACAACAATGTATTCGTTGAAAAATGTATTATTCAAATATTTAATTTGTCTCTTGGTCTCCAGTATTTACTTCGGTCTCTTTTGAAGGTGCTGTTGCACTATGAATGTCTAATATAATATTTGAGTGCATTGATGCACATAAATTACTGGTGCTAAAGCCTGGGGCGTGAATGTAAAACTCCCAAACATTGTATTCAATATTCTGTGATTTTAAAAGCTTACAGATTTAATTAATTGTAAGGGTCATTTAATGGGTAAACATATTTGATTGGCAATATTAGCCCAGCTCACTTTTCGAAGATTAGAAAATGTATGCTTTTGGGTTGTATTTTCAGGGATGTTTGGTTGGGTTATATTTCCCATGATGATTAGTTTTACCGAGAAGTTTGAAGTGAGTGGGTGCCAGAGTTAAAAATCCTCATAGGTGAGAGTAACTAGAGCAATAGCACGTATTGTCTTAAGCTCCATTGTGGCAAATTTGTGTAGCGGTTGCAAAGATGATTTAGTGGCCTACATTTACAATGGCTCAGTTTGAGGTTTACAGACTTGGTTTTTTTTTAACCATTTTCCAAATTATGCATGTTTTGGCTGCATGCTTCCAAATTGTCATGCAAGATGTTCTACATTTGTTTTTTTAAAAAAAGTGTTAGGATATGTTAGATTAGGAGTATCGTCACGGCACTACCCCTTTCCAAGTTGTCACGTATTCAGTCTTTATGGTTTAGAAGGTAGTATACAAACATTGGTGTAATCTAAACTAAGGCTGCACTTCAGCAATTAAATAATTGATCACTAAGAACACTGAGACACTGAGCTTGTAACAGTTTTTTAGATCGGTCAGTACATTCAATACACACAGTACATACAATGAATGCTGTGATTCAGACAAGCTCATATCAGATGAGGCACACTGATCATAACTCCTAGGTTAACTGAGATGTAGCAGAATATTCAAGTTTCTGGAGGCCTTTCATAATGTACTGTAAATATATGATTATGCCGCCTCAATCTGGCAGTTATTGCTGCTAGTTGTCTGAGGCAGTAGAAGAGGGACGTCTGTAATTGGGATATTATTGAAAATCATAATGACAGCACTAGTTCTTCATATTACAGCAACATAATATGGATATAAGTATTCATGCTTTTATTCTACTTTGATGCCCTTCTGAATCAGTAATGTGATGTAGTTTAGGACTGGCCTACATTTTTCTGACCCAATTCATTTCACTTTTTTGGAATCCCTTGCTTTATTAAAACACCCACAGAACCAATCGTCTGAAATTGTCTACAGGCTCATTTGTATGTTGCCATCTTATTGCAAAGACCAATATCACAATAACAATGAACAGAGCAAATTAAATAAAAGTGGAACTCTAAAATTGCTGGCAAGCATAAAGTGCCAGTTTTCTTATGGATAAAGTGACATTGTCCTATTTCAACGCTTACATGTTAGTAAAAGACATATGAATGACTGATTTGTCAGTAGGTCTGTGGTGTTACACGTTGTGGTTTAACTGTAATCAGCTACACCAGCTCTATACTGACACTGTTTTAGAAATGTTGTTCTAGTTTGTTTGTTTATTTGTTTGTTTTTCATGTAACTCGTAAGCGATTGGCCAATGACTAACAGAGTATACACCTGTAGTAGTACTGGGAGAGCATGAGGTTGGTCCATTGTTTATTGTGAGTGAGCATGCCGTAGATGTTCTGTAACCAGTGCAATATGTGAAAATATATTTTTGAAAGAAATCCTATTTCGATGACTGAGCTGTGTTTTGAAGTGGAGGTCCAGGATATCTGGATGACATTCATGTACAGTAGTAGGTAAATGAAGCTACACTATAAAGGACAATCAAAACGTTTGACAAATCTGAACATGTTGTCGTTTTGTTTATAGATTATTGTTTGACATGCCCTGATATAATGTCTTTTCTGCTTTTGATTGTGCCATGCTGGTTTCTGTTAAAAATGTCATATTTTCTGTTTGTTAGGTTACATAGCCAACTTGTGTGTGCCTTTCTCTTTTGATCTCGTCGTCGTTATTACACTTGCAACACTGTGAGGTCTTGCAGGATCTGTGCTGCTCTGTGTGACCGTCTGACAAATAAAAATGTGACTATTATTGTTATTTAAAAGTATTGACTTGTTATTGCTGTGTATGCATATTACCCAGCACTGTAGCAATTACAGTTGGTTTATTAAAACTGAAATATCACGCAACCAGACTGTCTCTTTCTCTCTCTCTCGCTCTTCTTTTAATTAGGCCCATTTTTTTTAGCTTTTTTCTTAAAGGGCCAAAATGTTTGCTGTGATTTAGTGCATTTTTCGAAATTTCCACTAGAGGGTGCCATAGCTCATGCTGTGTGCAGCTCTGATTTGAAGTTTCCTCATTATGAGGCAGCAATGACTAGCAGACTGGTGCCAGGACTGAAGGGTTTAGCCCACTGCTTTAGGTGCTGAGTTAGAATGACATCTTCTGTTTAAGCGTTAACGCCTACAAAAAGGGTGTAGAGTATGTCATTGAGGAAAATGCCATGACCTGTAACCCACTTGAGTCAGACCACCAGATGGTTTATGATGATGTTTATTTTAGGATATGGAAAGAAACAAAAGTCATGCTGTAAGGAAGTTCAAAATCTTAAGGGTCTTTATTCAGTACATGCAGATCCCCTGATCACAATTCTGACCAATCAAATATCCAGATTGTAGAATAGTGCATGTATGTCCTTTGCAGTTGTTTACAAATTCCAGACCAGTTCGGTTTATCATATTAAGAAAAGTAAATAGAAACTAATTTGAAAACACCCGCTGCCCTTTTCACTGCACCCTTAAAAATAAAGGCATCAACAAGGATTCTTTGTTGGATTTTTGGCTCGCTAAAGCATGGGTTTTCAGTGCTGGTTGTGAAGCTCCCTTGCCCTGCACATTGTTTTCCTGTTCTAAAACCCACTTCAGCCCAGGAAAGGCTTACTAATTAGCTGATTAGTTGCATCAGGTGTGTTAGGAGCAAGGAAAACATTACAATGTTCAAGATTCAAGAGAGGTTTATTGTCAATACCACAATATACACAGTATACAGGGCATCGAAATTCTGTCACCCCCACCCCCCAATAGTGCATTTTGTCTTTGCTTTCAATTTTAAATAATTCATAAATACACTAACAATTTAGCACCAGTACAATTAGCACACTTCTGTCTTGTCTAATACTTCTGGCAATAACTTGAAATTCCCATTCTCCTGGAACCACTCGCACACATTCACTTTTGTATTGTGTACTGTCTTTGTTTATCATACAGATAGATACTTTAGATTAGTATTTATGGGTAATGACTAGTTTTATTTTTATGGGTAAGTTCTGGTTCCTAGTTTTTATTTTCTTGTGAAGACTCTTCACATGCAGATCTTTTTTTATCAACTGTATCAGGTGTTAAGAACACCCATTTTATCCTAGAGCCACCAGTGCCTTGCAATAGGGGACTCCCATCCCTGCAACCTACATGAATATCTCTTAGTATACAGGCTTAGGTTAACCCCTTTAGAAAACACTTAATTGGAGACAGCTGGATGAATGGATGACGGGCAGGATGCCTGTTCAGAATGGAGGTCCTGAGCCAGGAACAATAAACCCAATGAAAAGGGAGGACACATTAACCAAAGAGCAGAACCATGTGTTCCTCATAAAGATGTTATAGGGATACCTAAAAGAGAGCAAACTAAAAAGGAAGGATTGGAATAAGGGATTGTAATTGGTAACAACTAAAAATGGGCAGCAGCAGACAGGTTCACTATGGAAAGGCTTCAGGGCTCAGATGCTCTCTGTGTGCATCTGTGTAGAGCTCTTGAAGATCAGAGAATCTTTTGGGTGGGCTTTGGAGTGGTCCGCTCTCATTGTTTCTTTGTTGTTTTTGCTATAAGACCATTCGGAGCCTCGACTGAGCACTGGGAGCAGCATCTGAGGCCCAGGCTGACGTCACAGATCACATTAATCATGCCAAGACCATGACCTCTCATATTTACATTTTTCTGATGTTGACTGCATGACAAAGCCTTTTAGAATGACAATTTGAATTAATCACAACAAGGAATATGATTTTACACATTGGTTCACTTTTTACACAAATTTACATTCCATGCGAATCACTCATGCACAGTATGTCAAGTTCTGCATGCAGACGTATTAAACCACAGGGTCTGCCACTGGCCAGTTGTTTGTGCCAGTGGTCAATCCAGCTGCAGCTTTCTAAGAACTTCTGAGAGTTTTCAGGGTCATCCAGCTTCCAGAGCCGTCCCTGCAAATAAACAGTAGCTCACTTGGAGACCTGTGTTTGTTTTTACTGGCTGTGAAGAATGGAACAAGAGCTGTACTGAGGTTATCAAGTAGAAAGACAGACGGATTTAGTCTGATGGGCTGACATTCTGAACCGTTATTCCATATATAGCAGAATTTAGGCAGCTTAAAGCATTAATAACCAATTATAACTGCCACTTACAGTTTGTATTATTAATGATACACTATTTATTCCTCTTACATACTCCATCTAAGAGCTAACACAGCAGCATTAGGTTTCACCATTTAATGACACAGGTGTTCAATTGCATACACATAGAATCAGAATCAGAAAACTTTATTGAATCTGGATGAAACTGCCTATGCTCAGACTGCAGACACACAGAGGCACAAATGAGAAAACTATAACTTTTAGTTATAGTCAAAATAAAACTTAAAATAAAACTTTTTAGAGTTTTATTTTAAAAAATGCTTGGTACAAAATACATTTCACTATGTACAAAAATGCTGTAGTCAGTAAGAGAGGTGGATATAAACACCAAAGATAAATAAAATTACTGTATAACAAGTCTGATATTGTATATACCAGTGACATATGTACTTATATTGAACATGATTAGACAGTTGCACAAAACAGTAGTGCCTAAGTAGTGATTTAAGTAGTGATACTGATATAGTATAACACCAAGCCCAACGGGATTTAGACCCACTCAATACCTTTGATATCAGTGGAGTGGCATCTCTGATTAAGAACTACTCTGCCAATAATTAGTACCTGACCTCATTAAAACTCATGTGGCTGAAGGCTACCCAATCCTATCAACAATAATTCAGCTTATAGTGCTAAGCTTTCACTGTAGCAGCAAAGCATGAATTGCCTATTAATACCTTTAATTTCAGAAGAACTGCTGGTTTACTAGTTGTCTACAAATGTATTGAATAAAATTAGGAAGTGCGCAAAAAATCAAGCATAAAATGTAATAAAAGACTGTAAGAACATTGCATCACTTCAAGTAAAAAAAAAGGGTTTTTTTTATCATGTGAACAGTTTTTACTTTAAATGCTTCTTGTATCTTGTGTCTGTGTGTGTGAGAACGTGTGAAAATGACAACTTGCGACTGTTGCTTCCTGTCACACAGCAATGCCTTTTTATGGATGCTGTGTGCATGTGTTTGTGTAAATAAATGGCAGCCGTTTGGAATGAAGCATACAATAACGACCACATGAACTGAGATGACTAAACTGTGAACATTTCTCTTGCTATTAATAGGGCAAACTGGCTTAATGCTCTCATGCGAACATGAGTCATTACTGCATTGCCGAATGACATTATTTCTTTGCTTATGAAAAAAAATATATATCATCTGTTGTAAGCTTACGGTGAATACCTCCGTATACAGTATATCTAACAAAATCACATAGGACATGACAAGCCATCTCATGATGACAATTCGTCCTGAACCTTAAAACTACATAACACTTGTGAAATGTTTCCATACATAATTGTGAAATGGGTATGAACTCATTTAAGTGGGCCTTCTGGACACATATGACTGAAAACAAATCTCTGCAAACGAATGTTCTGGACTTTTATTCTCCTGTATAACATTTTGTGGTTTCATACCAAAATATACTGGAAATGTTCATTTTTACATCTTTATCGCTTAGAATTAAACAGGCATTTCTCTCACCGTGTTTTTAATCCTGATATTTACGAACAGTCTCTGTTCTGACTGGCTGCCCTGCACAGTGTCCTATTTAAGAAAGCATGCTAAAACACCTCTAATAAATATCAAATAATACAATCTCCATTAAGCTGAGTAGGAAGGTATAGAAAATATGTTTGTGTATTTAGGTTTTGTGATATAATGAATTCTAAAAAGAAGGCTTAGTTGCCATAGTTTAACTGTATATGGAACTTACGGAGATGTGTACTGGGTAGTGAAAAGAAAATATTGAAGTTTTTGCCCTTTAAAGATAAGATAAACCTTTTTCAGGAAATTGCATTGTTAGGACAGAGTGAACAGTACAGAGGTAAGAGCAGCAAAAGCAATAGAATAAAAGCTATACAAATGCTTTAGCTTGTAGATTGTGAAAGAGTATCCAGCTGTGTATGCATTTTGTTTACTGTTTTTATAGAAAGGCCTTTTGCAGTTACCCCAGGGGACTGTGCCCTGTGCCCTGTGCGTGAGAAGACTAAATATGTGTTTTTCTCTGAACTGAACTGTTCTCATAGACTTGTGAAACCTTACGGCCAAAGGATAGTTTCAACTCAAAGTTTGAAACTAGCCAAGTAGAGACTTGGGTATAAACGTAATAGTGGTTTTCCATATGGAAAATATATATATATGTGTGTGTGTGTGTGTGTGTGTGTGTGTGTGTGTTCCATATGTATTATATGAGATATAAAATCTGGATTCTATATATAATAATTTTGTTGTCTTTTTGTTTTTATTTTTAGACAGTAATGTTCAATCACAACTGTGTAACTGTGTAAGTGTAATGATCACATGAGACCAAAATTGGGTTGGCCTCAACACCAAATAACACATCTGGCAGAAAGCCAAAACAGCTCACCCTTCAAAGGACATCATGCCTACAGTAAAGTATAGGGTCACCACATCCTGAAGTGGACGTGTTTCTCTGTGGCAAAAACTGGGCCACTTGTCTGGATAGAAGGAAAAATAAATGGGCCAAAATACCATCACATTATTGAGAAAAGCCTGTGGCACTCTGCCAGAAAAAAAGGGAAATGACCCAAAGTACACAGAAAATTGGCTGAAGGAGAAAATGGTGAATGTCCTTGCGTAGTCTTGTCAGAACCCAGACATAAAACCTGCTGAAAATAGAACGACTTGAAGATGGCACTCAACCAACAGTCACCATCCAATTTCAATTAGTTAGAAGAGTTCTGTAAAGAAGAGTGGGCAAATATCACAGTCTAGATGTGCAAAGCTGGCAGAGAAGTATCCCAAAAGACAAAGGCAGTAATTTAAAAAAAACCCAACACATTATCAGTTGGTGATTGTTTAATTATTTATTTATTCTGAAAAGTTGCTAAAATAGTTTTGTAAGTGTGTATTTATTTCAGACTGCAAAACAAAAAGAAAACTGTATGTGAATATGGGTAATTCTCTCTCGAGAATTAACGAGCCGACATTTTTCTGTGCATCCCGCGGACCGGTACCACATGACCCACGGCCCGGTATCGGTCCGCGGCCCGGGGGTTGGGAACCACTGGTATAGACGACTGGAGTGTCCCGGGTCCCTGATCAGTTGTAACTACATATCCCAGGATTCCTGGTGTGTGGCGCAACGATGTCGTCACTGCGGACGTGTAGATCAGATCCCTGTATATGGGGATGTGGACGTGATAAATGATGTGGGTTTTCATGTTGTTTGTGGTGGCCTCGAGAGTTTTTTGACCAGTGTTTGCCGTCGCGCTTGGCTCCAGCCGCCGGTAGATTCATTTTGGAGTGAAGTCGGCTATCGGGTGGTGTTTATCTGTCTTCAGCTCTGGGCTCAGGGCTTAGGGCTTAATCTAAAGTCGGTGGCTAACGGTTAGGGAGAGTGACTTTGGGATTTGGGTTTCGGACTTCGGGATTGCTCCTCCCGGTATGATGCCTCGGGACAACATGAGCTCCCTCGTCCAGAAACTAGCCAGACAAGCCCTGGCCACCTTCCACAACCACGCTACCGCCGCCACTGCTGCTGCAGGTGCAGGAGAGACCAAAGCATTCCTGGAAAGCCAAAACAAGCTGAGGAGCCTCCTGGCACAAGTGAAGGCGTCTGATCTGAAGATTGCACCGAGGTACGCGGAGAGCTCCACGGGGCCCAACTCACTGGGTCCTCCAGTCACCTACATGCACATCTGTGAGACCGACGACTTCAGCATGGGGGTGTTTCTGCTCAAAAACGGGACCTCCATCCCCCTCCACGACCACCCAGGAATGTACGGCATGCTAAAAGTTCTGTACGGCAAGGTCAGGATCAGTTGTTTTGACAGGTTGGACATTTCACCTGAGAGTGCCAGCGCAGGGCCATTCAACCCCTCCTTACTGCCCTTCCAGAAAAGCTCATTAAGGCCCTCCGTGCATCGGTCAGTAGGGGAGTTCACAGAGGAGAGCCCCCCGTGTGTATTATCCCCACACAAGGACAACATCCATCAAATCGAGGCCGTGGACGGGCCTACAGCCTTCCTTGACATTTTAGCTCCCCCGTATGACCCAGACGACGGCAGGGACTGTCACTATTACAAAGTGCTCCAGCCTGTGTCAGAAGGAGCAGATAAGAGGCCAGAAGGTCAGGAGCAGACTCAGGTGTGGCTCATGGAGATTCCACAGCCCAGCGAGTTCTGGTGCGGAGGTGAACCTTATCCCGGGCCAAAAGTTTCCCTGTGAAAATCTGCCTGCATGAGAGAACAGTGATGCCCTGAATTTGCTTCATTCTAATGTATACATCATTTTCACATTTAATAAAATATGACGAGGTGATTTTTGTCTTTCAGTTCGCTTTCTTGTGACTGATATATGTTTTTATTAATCTAAATGATGTGCACATTTCAGTCAAGTAAGTTCAGTGCTCCCAACCCAGTGTATAACATCTGGTCATACAAAACTATAACCTCAACTGCAAGAAAGACTGGAAGAGTTCTCAGAACTATGGGAGTTCAGTTTTTTCTTATCTCAGTAAAGTGTGTGCGTGTGCTCTTGACAACAAATTGGACTGTGGACTTGATGAGCAACTTCGTTTTGACCTGTAATGAATCCGCTGCTGTCTTTATCATTTCGGTTGTAATTTGGCATGTGCAAATATGATGGCCTCCTTTGCCTGCCTTGTTTATGCACATAAATACTAATTATTTCAAAGCAAACTGCTTCAAGGCTGTAGGATTTCTTTGCTGCATTTGATGCTTTTGTAGACTGAGGGGGAACTATAATAGTACTTTGGTAGCACATTAAGAAAGGATTATACACTTCCACAACTTTCAACTGAGTAGCTTCTGTTCAAGTAACTTAGCTGCTTCTGAAAACATCATGTCACAACAATAAATTGGCCTAACATCTTATAGGTGCATGTTTATATACACTGTGCAACTGAAAATATTCTGAATAGTAAATTAAAAAAAAAATCATTAGGAGAGAATAAACGCTCAAAAAGTAACATAAGCTGGTGCATGAATAGAAAAATATTGAAAGGAAGGACAGAATAATTTCCATGTTTCTTAATGAGTCCTGTGTTGTTTTGGAATCACACTTTAAAATAGTATTACTGCAAGCCAATATCTAGATGCTATAATGTACACTGTTTTGGAGTGTTTCTGTGTGCATTCATGAAGTCAGGCACTGATGTTGGATGATAAGGCCTGGCTCACAATCTCCGTTCCAGTTCATCCCAATTATGTTAGATGGGGTTGAGGGCAGGGCTCTTTGTGGGCCAGTCAAGTTCTTCCACACTGAGCTCCTCCAACCATGTCTTTGTATTGTAGTGTGCTCTGGAGCAGAGTCATTTTGGAATAGAAAAGGTTCTTCCCCAAACTGTCCACAAAGTTGGAAGCATGGCGTTCAAATGCTGAAGCGGTACGAACCCTCAAAAACAGATGTCCTAATACTTTTGTCTACGTAGATAAGGTTCACTTATCGGATAATACTTCAAAATGCACTTGTCAATTGTGTGACTAGGCCTTTGTCAGTTGTTCTCTGTTCTGACTAAATTGCAGTTACTTTTTCTAGGCTTAGTCTTAATCTGGGTTGATGATCTGGTCCTTTGCTTGATCCGTCAAACTTCAGTGAACAGGTCCACTGATTCATAGGCCTTTCTGAACTAAGGCTAGTGTATCAAGGGAATAAACCCTACAGGAACAAAATCAGGACCAAGTTTAAAATGCACTGCTTTATGTTGAAAAAGTTCATTGACAAAGAGCTCCCTCTAGTGGTGCAAGCATGACACAACCACCTTGCAGCCACTGGTTTCTGTGAGAATGCAGTCTGTTTATTTGTCTGTTAATAACATCAGTTACAGATCACATCTTGTAACAGATCTTGCCATGTATTTTGTGTACAGAGCTAATGTTAAACGGGCACTCTTGGAACAAATTAAAGCGCTGAAGAAAGGCTTAAGTTTCCCAAAATAAGTTTGGCACAAAAGAGAACAAGCGAGTATCACATTGACATTCAGATGACTGCAACTCAAAATATGGATAAATACTGTATAACAGTGATTTGTTCATATCTGAGAAAGATCATGGACACAATCACTGCTAAACTTTTTAAACAGTAGACTTTCTAACAGTTCAGTTACAAGAGCCAAAATATACAGAGCTTTAATGGGACAAACGAGTGGTTCTCAGACAAACAAATTTATTTATACAAATGTATTTAGTCACATCGTAAAAAGTTGAGGTTTTAGCTTTATAAGATTAGTAATTGGAATGCCTTAAAATATGGAGTTCATAAAACGTCTAATAGTAAATTAACAGAATGTCAAACATATTTATTCCATTAACTTACTATAGAACTCAGTACTTCCATGTTAGTTTGAATTAAGTTTTAACTTGAATATTAAGGCAGATTTAGAGTTTAAGCTTCTTTTTTTTTTACAGTCTTTGCCTCACATTTAAATCAGAGTCAGCATGTATGAACTTAGGCTGCAGTTAAAACTAGGGCTAGACCAATAGACTGGTTGCATGATAATTTTGCCCAATGTTGACTTTCCACAGATTTATTGGTATCATCTGCTAAAACCCCACCAGTAAGACACTGATGATTGTTGGCTTGTTTTATATTGTAGCAAACCAACAAATGAGTGTGTTTCTATTCCTCAAAACCACTAACACATTTAGTGCAAAATATAAAGAAAAAGATCGACCAAAGATGAAAGTCCTATTTGTGTAATCTTATTGATACTTCACTTTGTATGTCCTTTTCTACTGTTATTCTGATAAAACTAATAAACTGTGAATCCTCTTCCTTGTTCAGTAGCTTTAGTGGTTCACCCAAACAATAAATGCAGCACAGTGTTTTTATATAGTGATGGAAAACTAAACAGTACACAGAGGGCTCTAATTCCATTTTGCTCTGCCCAGCAGAACTATTCTGGGCATATTTCAGTGACTTCGCCTGTCTATGAATGACCAAAAAATGTACCTGATAAGGTTCACTAAAACATTCAGAGTCTGTATTTTTACTTATATTTATTTGTATATGACTTATGTTGTCAAATGCAGTTGCCAGAATGTAACTCCTTGAAATCAATGTCGATATTGAAATAATTGTTCATATTGGTCCGACCCCAGTTAAAACAAGGTGCAGCTGAACAGAAATTTCAACTCATTTACTGTTTGACAGACAAGTCCCTTTCTTTCTTTCTTTCTTTCTTTCTTTCTTTCTTTCT
>JBBPDH010000001.1:22925248-22937259 GCA_037974565.1 Clupeocharax schoutedeni
CAGAAATTTCAACTCATTTACTGTTTGACAGACAAGTCCCTTTCTTTCTTTCTTTCTTTCTTTCTTTCTTTCTTTCTCTCTTTCTTTCTCTCTTTCTTTTTTTCTTTCTGTCTTCCTTTCTGTTTCTGAGTGGATCCTGGTCTGTCCCTGTGCTGTGATTGTTGTTTGTTGTGTGATGAGGACTGTAGTCCAGTCTAGCAGTGAAAAAGGTTAACAGGTAAACACGCTCACATGAGCTCAGGTTAAAGCTGCCTTCTCAGATCAGTACCGTCCCAGTGCTGGTGATCACGAGGGCTCGTGCCGTCTTCACCTTGCGCCCTCCGCGGGCTGTCCCGCGCGCTCGCGCCTCTCGCTCTGTCTCTGGTGGATCTTGGCGTGGCGCCGGCGCTCGTCGCTCCGGGCGAACTTTCTGCCGCAGAGCTCGCAGGCGAACGGCTTTTCGCCCGTGTGCGTGCGGATGTGCGTGGTGAGGTGGTCGCTGCGACCGAAGCTGCGCATGCAGATGCGGCACTGGAAGGGCTTGTGGCCCGTGTGCACGCGCACATGGCGGGCCAGCTCGTCGGAGCGCGAGAAGCGGCGGTCGCAGCCCTCGGCCGGACACGGGTACGGCCGCTCGTGCACGGGAGTCTTGCACGCGCGCGGCGGGTACCTGCGGGGGCGCGCTATGGGCCGCAGTGGGGCGGCGTGTGCGAGGGGCGGCGCGGGCGGAGGCGGGAGGAGGAGGCGTGCGGGCGCACGCTGACCCTCCGCCAGCGTGAAGTTGCGTATCGTGTTGAGGGGCGTGAGGGGCGGAGGTACTCGGACGGACTCCAACGAGCACGAGAAGGGCTTTCGTTCCTGGAGAAGCGGCGGGACGTCCCGTGGCGCGCTGCTGCCCTGGTAGAAGCCCCCGTAGTCCGGCAGGATGGAGAAGAGTGCGCCGTCCATTGAGGGCTTAGGCGAAGAGGAGTAGGACATGGCGCACGGGTGGGAAGAGGCGGAGGAGTACGCGGAGGGGTCCTGGTAGACGTCAGCGCTGCAGGTGTAAGGAGGGGGCGGATTGTACATGTGCTCCATGGCGGAGGAGGGGGTCTTCTCGGGCCCTCCGGATGGCCCCGGAGTCCCGGAGAGGTCTGTGGGTCCCGGAGAGATCTTCCCCTCGACCTCCGCACTGATCAGGCTGATTAGACCCTCCTGAGTCCAGCCGTCCTGTGGGCACTGAGAGTCGATGGAGATTTTACCCGTGTAGGAGAGGGCCGAGCTCTGGGCGTCCGGAAAGTCCAGACCCCTCTTCCCCACGGAGAAACAGTCAGAGCTCAGATCACCTGTCAAGTGAGAGGAACCAAAGATACACATTTAGAGCCAAACCCATACACGGGCCAAGCCCTCGTTTCTTAAAAAAGAAAAAAAACGTACCTCGTACCAAGCAATAACTTCCTAGACCAACAAAGGAATTACTTAACTAGGCAATATCAAATAAAAATGCAGATTCGATTGTTTTAAAGACTAACACACTCTAGAAAAGTTCATTTGTTCAAATTTGACTTTTGTCGTTTGGAATGAAGTAAATGTAAAGGCTAATGAGTTACTGTCCACGTCTGTATCACAGCTCTATTACAGCATATTCATAGCTATTATTTTGCGAAAGAAAGGTTCTTATGGCATGTTTTTTCTTGAGGTTTTGCAAACATTAAGACCAAACCAGCATTAAACAATCTCTGGTATCCACAATTAACTCGGCTGTTCAAAAACCAGAGAGAAAGCAGTACAAAGTGTTTAATAAATCCCAGAACAGATGATGAACGTCAGTGAACCACGAACCTAATACGCGTCGTGTTTGGACGGAACCTTACCTCCCGCCGCCTCACTGAACTCAGAGTCGTTTCCAGGGTCTACATTAGAAAAGCCGTCGGGCAGGGGAACCTCGTCCATATGATAAGCCGGGATGGAGCGCAGGAACTCACTGAGCGACTGGGCCACTTTATCCACACTTTTAGACGTCATTTTAAGAATAAAAGTTGCTCGGATCGGCTCGGCTGCGATATTAACTCGAGCATAGCAGGCGCGGGCATCACAGTTCAGCAGGCGGGGGGATTTAGTGGGCACATTCGGTGGGATTTTGGGCCCGTTCTCCTGTGGAGGATTCACCCTTCCAGCTTGTCTCGTGTCAAATCAGGGAGCACCGTGTGTTTAGTAGCGTTTATGCGGGGGCCGTGACTGGTCCGTGACGTCACTGACCATATAAGGACACACTGCTCTTTTCATTTTTTTAAAGACAATGAAAAGAGGTTTGGGCTCGCGATGGGCAGAGCCTCTGACGACAACACTGGGAGTCCTCACCTATCAGACCGTGATCTAATACAGCAGTCACTCAGAGACACTTTCCCAGAGGCTTTCGTCTACGACTACAGTTTGTTTGGTTTTTTTTTTGGTCACCAAAATCATCTCTGTTTTTTTAGAATCGAAAAAAGATAACTATCTGTCTGCCAAACTTTCTTTAGCCCAAATGCACACCCCGTCAGGAATTCCGGTCAGGTCACTCCCCATACATGGGTTTATCCGGTGACCCAAAAAACACGCCCTTCTCGACTTAAATGGAAGCATCCGGGAAAAGTCGAGACGGAAAAACAGCGCGATAACGCGGAGCGTGCATCTCGCAGCAAACCCACATCCAAGAGCTGATACGACTTCCCGGATTTACTGGAGGAAAGTTGCATTTGAATAAGTTTTTTTTGAAAGTTCCAGAGTGATAAGTGGGGGAAAATAGTCTACCAGTACTCAGAGAACATTACAGAAGCTTAAAATTATCTGCATACGGCCCTTCTGCAGTCTAATGGAAAAGGAGTTAACTTGCTCCTTACAGCTGTAGTTTGCTAAAAAAAACAAAACGAAAAAAACAACAAAAAAAAAACCAAAAACAAAACCTATATATTTGGGGACTGATATACATGAAGAGATGGCTGATGTTTTGGTGCAATAAGACCGGTTAAGAGGAAACGGAGGTAAAATGTTTCGTGGCAAATGTTCAAATGAACTGCTGCAGTTACTTTAAAATGACTATGCAACAAGCAGTGAATTCTTAGATCAGGACCAGTCAGTTACTGTTTTTTAGGGGTTAAATTATTCCTCCATTAATGTAATTTCATTAGCTCTGGCTGGTGCAAGTAGAAGCACTTTTGTTTAAAACTGTTTTTTCTGATTTGTTCCCCCTGTTATACACTGGCTGGTATTTGTTGTGTGTCTTGCACCAGACTGTTCTGACAACAGCAACATGTTTTTTTTTACATGTTTACATTATTACATTATTACATGTTTTGTATCAACAGGGATAATGCCTTGTTGTGACAATATATTCACTTTGTTGTAGTCACTGTATAATTTATAGCAGTTTCTTAATACTGCTAATGAAATAACACGCCTGCAGTATGATGTTGCTGGGCATACAGTAGTAAAGGGGAAAATGACTTGGGATGACGTCTACATTGAGCCCCACCTAAACTGGGGCTGGAGGAAAGGTTTACACCCATACAGCGATTCCAGATTGCGAGATTACTTTTCTCTTCCTCCTTGACACTCACATACACTTCTCTGACACAAGCATCATGCTTTTTTTTCTTTCTGCCATGAACATGATCTATTTTCATTCTCTATGGTGTGAGCAACTGAGCAGTTGCTGTACTTGTGATCCAGGGTTAATTTCTGAAGCCACCCACACATCGAGAACAGCCCCTTCTCCTTGGAATCTTAGGCTCAGCAGTGGGCTCTTCTCCTCTCCGTTCTCTCTGAATAGATTCTCCCTCCTACGGCTTCTCCTCTCAGCTCCCTCTTCCCTCCCCCTCTCTCCTCCCTGCTCACACGCCCACATACACATGCATGCACATGTCTCACTCACCCGCCACACGGCACAAAGTGACGCAGCCAGTTTCGTAAGTAGTCTGTGGTAACTCTCAGGACTACATTTTATGCAATTTATGGTCTAAATGTCAAACACTGGTCTTAAAAAGCATGCCTTAATGCTAGACGATCAAATGCAGTACCTATTATTAAAACAATACTCTGTGGCTGTCATACTAAACCCCATTTTTCCTTTCTTCTTGTTTCTTTTTAAAAAATGCTGCCCTTTATATATGTGATCATAGCAGGCATCCAGAATTACTTGAGACAAGGGTCTTATTATATTAATGCGCATCAACTTACATTTTGTTTGTATCCATTTTGTGTGGCTTCTTGGAGATATGAGGTTTTGTTTTGTTTGTAGGGTAAAAAGAACAGACTCTCAGACGCATCTTTCAGGGTGCAATGAAAAATATGACCTCCTCTGCTTTTGCACATTTGTCACAATAAAGGGTTTCTGATCCTCAGACAAGGACGACATGAGGAAACACTAAACAGATTGAAAAGATACTGAAGGAAAGTTTCACAGAGCCTGTTTTCCTCCCTAAACTTAACATTGGAGGCCAACCTTCGTACCAACAACTGCAACCAAACACTTTCTGTTACTGAAGATCATTATTTTACATTGATTTGTTTTGTTTTGACTCATTCAGAAGTGGAGTCGCTCTTTTTTTTTTTAACTTCAGATCAAGGATTGACAACCACACATTGTCATTCAGGATTTTCAGATAGAGAGCAGACTTCATCTTTCTATCAGTTATGGCAAGCTGCCCAGGCTCTGAAGCAGCAAGGCAACTCCTCATCACAATACCACCTCCATGTTTCACTGCAGAATGCTGTGTTTACCTTCACCTCCAGTGAAATGGAATCTTCTGAGTTTCACTTGTGACTCATCACAGAATGTTGTTCCAAAAGGCTTTAGTTTATTGCGTGTTTTTCTGGTAAATGTGAGCCTTTATGTTCCTCTCAGTTAGCAGTGTTTTTGCCTTGGGTACTCTGCCATGGGTTCCATTTTTGCCCAGTTTCTATAGGACAGAGTCATGAATGCTGACCTTATCTGAAGCAAGTTCCCAGATAAATTGTCTGTGTGCTTTAGGAGACAACTTCTGGGAAGATTCATCACTGTTCTAACTTTTCTCAATTTCGAGTTACTGGCTATCACTGTGGTTTGCTGGAGTTGTAACAATTTTATTCTCTTCTCAGCCTCTTTTAGTCTCTTTTAATCACGGAATAGTGTGGAATCTATTGAGACCTTTTAGCGTAAGCATCCCTGGAAAGGGTCTATTTAAGTAATGTTTCGTTTCAACAGCTCAGGCAGGAATCTGGAGTTTCTAGTCTACTTAATGCCAGTTATGAATTTGGTCACTTTTTAATTTCGACAAACGAAATGATAATTCAGGTTGTCATTGTCGTATGTTTTTTCTATACATTGAAGTGTGATAAATCTGCATGGTATACAGGGTAGAGTCAAAATGTAACCAGTGCTTTTCAGCCGTGCTACTGGAGACATATCCTGCTCTGCACATTTTAGTGTTTCCCCTGTGTTAACACAACCAAACCTACAGGCTATGGATCCTCCAGGACTAGGACAAGAAACACTGTGGTAGATGATCTGATGCAAACAGCCAATAATATATAGTTTTTTTCTATTAGATGGTGAATTAAGATATATTACGGTTTGCATGAAACAGGATTGATGTTTGTAGAGTAGATTCATGCACCACTAACATTGTTTCTGGCAAAAGAGGGGCATTACAATGTAAAAACATCATAAAAAAAATCAAGACATGACTTGAATTAAACTGAAAAAGGCATCTAGAGATTCCTATATACAGACTCTTGTAGTTTAAGTCTTGATATATACTCCATGTACTATATTGTATAAATATATTATTGTATACATGTAATATTTGTTTGTGAGGGAGCTGAATATGAGGATAAGTCTGTTTCTGTGAGCTTGTGTGTAAATGCGTGTGAAGTAGGGGAGCATCAAGGCCAGAGCAAGTTTTGTATGCAAGTAATTAGAGTGCCACAGATAATAGTGATGGCAAGTACGCACTGGGTGTGTGTGATGTAGAGCATGTGCAAAGACGGCTCACTAATGAGGCTTTGTCCCTTCACCCTTAAACACACACTACATTAATTCCAATCCTGTCGTCTGGGTTACTCCAGTGCTGACAGCACAGCTAATCTGAAAATGCTATCATCTGATGAGCTCTTTAATATCCTCAGACCTTCGGGATGTAATGACTTATGGAGCGAATGTGTCTTCTCTGCTGTCATCGACTTCATCACACATTTGTAGTCTAAGAGGGGAAAGTCTGAAATCCCTTGCATGTTCTCCACAGCTGGCATTGCTTTATAGATTTTTCTAAAGGCTGTTGAACAGTGAACGCGACTCAAATAAATGACACGAAAAGGCAAAATATTGTCTAATGTGATAATAACTATACATATTAGATGCAACACGATTTTTAAAATAATCTCCATCACGTTCTCGCCACAATTCAAATGAACAGACTGGCAAAAAACGACCAAGCAGTGCCACAGAAAAGAAAGGGGGACACGGCCGTGGAGTGATTAAGGAGGATGGGGGCCCTGGGGAGAGGTATTTTTGGGGGCCCAAAATATTACAAGTGTTATACACATCAACTTCAGTGTCTTAAGAGTCATGTAGAATGAATGACCACTACAGAAGTTTTAAATTCTGAGACAAAATATGCCTCTTCCACTGCTGGCTGCTATAGAGTTTTATATACCTTTATATGGCTTTCACTATTTTCATGCTCTCTTGCATTCTGTGGCATGTTTCAGTCACTAAACCCAGATTCTGTTCTCCCCCATGACTACTTAAAGTTATTAACAATATATACACATGCACTATATGGACAAAGGTATTGGGACACACCTGTTTTTCAGGCCCATTATACTTCCAGTAAAGGGCTTAATCGTAATGCTTCAGCATACCAAGACATTTTGGACATTACAATGCTTCCAAATTAGTTTGTGGAAGGCCCTTTTCTGTCCTAGCATGACTGTGCCCCAGTGCACACAGCAAGGTGCATATAGACATGGCTGGATGAGTTCAGTGTTCAACATCAGTTTTTTGTTAGTTTTTTGATGAAGAAATGCTTATTAAGATTATTTTGGCCCTGGGCATTACTGCAGCACTAAAACAACGTGAGAGCTTTTGCATATGTCTGTTGGACAAAAGGTTCCAACCCATTCTTATGTGTGTGAAAAGTCCTGTGATGCGTTCGCTTACTGTACCAGAAATACTTCACTATGTAGCGTGTCCACTCTGTGGTACTGCTGTTGAATTGTCCACTCTAAGTCCCAAAAGCGCAATTTAAAAAACTCTCTCCGTTTACTTCACTTCATGAAAAGTTCAAGGTCAGCTTTGATGTCGCCATGCCAACGCCAGAGTCAGCAGTGATTGGTCCGTGAGTTTACGTTTCCCGCGATAAGTTAAACAAATGTAGCAAAGGGTTAATATAGCGCATTTTCTCCATCCGAGCCTATACATGGGCGCGAATTAAAGCGCAGGCGTCCAAATACATCGCACTCGCTGCATTGAGGCCCGAGTACACGACAAAGACGTTAAAAACTCTGAAGTGTGTTAATGGCAGCATATGGTTCTTTAGACCAAACCGTGTGCTAGGATGGGTAATTTATATAGTTTTTTTATTCGAAACTAAAGCAAACAAGCCTCGACTTTTGTTTAAAATGCAACTTTTTGTTTAAAAATTGTTTATCGATATGTAGGTTATTATTCGATGCACACTCTCGTCGCACTTTTCTCCAATCAAACGGCCTGTGATGTGAAAAAAAATCTTAGGAAAGTTATTCCATTTACCATGGAACAGCCGTGATGACATCACAAATAAGAGAGAAAATAGAACATTTCTCAGCCAATCAGATTTTGTCTTTGTACAAATTGTGATTAAAATACGTCACTATACGCTTTTCTAACTATGCAGATGACATCACCCCATTTATACTGATAATAGAGAGCATTTAGCAATCAGTGCTTAGTATGTTTAGAAACATAATCTGCACACAAAGAAAAAGTCCTTTACATCATTATTGTTTCATTCTATTCCTTCTTAATTAGTTTAATGTATTAGTAAATGTAGTTTGTATAAATAAGTAAAATGTATAAATAACTGTATGCTTTTTCATGTCTAAATGTAGATGTTCAGCTTAGCTGATGTATCTCATATATTCTAACCTCTTTGCAAACTTTACAGAAAGCTAAATATCGTGACATATATCATGTTTTATGAAAATAACTTCAAGTATCATGATTGTCTTGCATTGCCCAGCCTTACACCCAGCCTTGTGTGCCTGTTTTGTGGTTATGTAGGATTCATCCATGCCTTCACTTCCAGCATTGCTGGGGGCAGCTTCAAACCTACTCCAAATGTCCTTGTCCTTTGTTTCACGCCCACAGGCACAAAAATGTAATCCCATTGTGTCAGTATTGCCAGCTTCTGTTTTGGGTTTCTATTTTAATCTGTTCAAAGAGAATGTGCACACGTTAATAGCTGATGTAAAAGATAAAGCCTGTTAGATTATGGGTAATATAAGTCTAGTCATGCAGGTAATGTCTACAGTATGTATAATATTACTAACATCAGTAAAATCATGTTTTGCTGTATCTGTGGAGATATAACAAGAAACAATCATTAAAAAGAAAAGTAAAGATAATGTTGGTTTATCTGAATGTAGTGGAAGTGAGCTTATGGGCTGCATTAGCATATTTTTAATGTGATTTTTTTTGGATACAGCTTCTGTAGCCCCTCCCATGCCCCCTGTGCCCTGTACGCCCACGCCATGCCATGTTGGGGTGAGTTCAGTGACCGTTTTGTTTTGCGTATGCTTTGGTGCTGCATGGGGGCCTGATGACCCCTGCACACGACGATTAATCAAACGTCACAGAGCGATTTCTTTAAACCACATTTTTTTCCCCTATCACACCAGACCAGTATTAGATTTAGTCTAATGGTTTAATGCACCACTGCATTAAGAACAGTGCCATAAAATCCACTTAGCTCTTCAGAAAACTGTATTTAAAGTGCTACAACCTAAAGTCAAATCCACATGGTTCTAAAACTGAACGTGATTCTGGTGGTACTTCATTGGTTATCCGTATGCATGTTATGCACACGCCTAATATCTTGAGTGTTATATGTTGACATCTAAAAACAATTCTAAGCACATTTAATTCTCTTTAACTTTTTCTTTTTCTATTATTTCACCATAATTATGACCTTAATCATAATTATAAACCTAAACCATCAACACACATTCATTCATATGAAAAACTTTAGGCCCTCAATTTACGTTTTGTAAAGTTTCAGAGTAAAAACAAGTACACAATCTCTACAGAGAATGTTAAAACGTCTGCACATTTTAATGCGTTCACTATTTGTTGATTAAAAAAAATTCTCATATTAATAAAAAAAGTATAAAATAGAAAATTCCGTAGGAAATTCCCTGTAGTTTTTCCCTGTAGAACATGTGTACTTAATTTCACTTGTAAAAGCAACAAAGCATGTTTGAACGGCGCTACTTTTCATACAGCAGTAATACAATTTTACTGTAGTTGGTGAAATACTTTGAAATAAATGTAACTTTTTACTGATAATACAAGGAATAAGCTTATAGCAAACCATAAGTTTACCACTTACCAGAACTGTCATGTGTTTTATGGTGTTCAAGGCCTCCTTCAGTCCTCCTGTGGATCTTTGGTTTATGTAGTTAAAGCTAAGCTCTTCCACTGTTCAGGCCTTTCTGCTCCAACACACAGTACCACAACTGACACTCAGGACATCTAATCACACACACTTTTGTGGAACTCTAAGACCAGGGTGATGTACGTTTCCTGCTCCTAAAAAGTCAGACAATGGGCTCATTCCCACCTCTGCACACCCTCAGAACTGAAATTGTTATGATAATGAATAAGGTTTGGGAGAGCCGGTAGAGTGGGTACGAAAGCGGTTCGTTGTCGAGGGGAGGGGTTGTCCGTAGGTGTTTGGGTCACATATGCGCACCAAGCTCAGGGCGTGGTTTCCAAACAGCTGGCCCCTGGGTGACAGGACTCCACAGTGGCCCAAAAGAATTAGGCCCTATGAGCACTGTTCCTTAAATGAGCCTGATTTCCCCCCAAGGATTAGATTTATATTTGTTTACTTATTTTAATATGTATTTTCTCTCATTCAGCATTTTTCGCTCGAACAGCTCTGGAATTGCTGTGAATCTACGGTCTGTCATGATACTAAAGCATATTTCAACCTCATGTGAGCTGAATCAGGCAGAAAAAACAGACAAAGTTTGTTTTCATTGAAAGTGTTTTTGACCTTTTCTTTACAGCAGTGAGTATGTATGCTAAAAATTCAAGTATGGACCTACATGCTGTTCCAGTTCACTCTGTTTAACTACCATGATCTTAAAGGATTAATATAGGAGGTGATGAGGCAAATAAATCAGTCAAGATAGTGAGAATATGCTTTTTATTGAGGCCGTTCTTTCTTTGATATCAGCATGAAAGATTTTACATATTCAAACACTGATGATACAAATATGCTCATATATTATAACAAGAAAACGTAAAAGTCTTTCATGCCGGTATCAAAGAAAGAAAGGCCTCTTGCTTCATTGTTTGAATTCATGTACTGTGAAGTCTGTACATGAATTCAAAGAATGATAACTGCCCCTGAAATCTGAGGGTCATTTGTTTTATATAAATCCTCACTCATAAATGTGCAGAAATGTATCACAGCCCCTCACTGTCCATTTATTAAATTATTTTACTACATCATTTGAACAAAGCATCTACTCTTTATCTTGTGAGAAACCCTATGATAAAGGAACAAATAGAAAACCCTCTTATAAAGTTAGCATTTGGAAAGCTGATGTTTTTTTTTAAAACAGTTTTTTATGGGAAAAAATGGTGGCAGTCATTTTTCAAACGTTTTTACTGTCACGAAAAGTCCAAATGCCTAAAGAACTCCATGCACCATAGTTAGACGTCACAAAATATCACAAGGAAGACGGTTTCAATTCATTTAAGAGTGAAAAGTAAGAGGTTAGTGGAACATATGGAGAAAATGCTTGTAATATATTGTAATGAGGGAGTGTAGCTCTGTTTTGGAGGCCGGCGTGCCCCCGTCACCCTGGGTCCACGTTGCGTGGGTGGAGAGTGCAGGAAGATGGATGGCCAAGCCCCCAGTGCGTGATGGGTATTGCCCATGTCATCACCAAGAAACAAAGACATAAAGCAGCAGGATGGATTGCATGGGGGTGTTGATCATTAAGTGTAAAATCGACACCGGCCCACGAAAAAATCAAGATTGCTGCTCTAATGTTTTGCAGCTCCTTCTTTGTGTCATTCTTTTTTTCCCCTCATCCCACCAGTTTCTGTTTGCAGCTGATGGACTCGCCCCCTTTTGCTTGGTTTCTCTCATCATTTACTGGTTATAGATTTGGTGTGAGAGTTGATGTTTCCTCTTTCTGCTCAAAAGACAAAGCAAAACAGAATCCTGTCTGATCATTATTGCTCTCAGTGCTGTGGACTGATTCGCCTGTTATATTAGTTTGCATGTGCCGAGGTTTCTTTCACCAGTTGGCACAGGCAAAGCAGTTACTCTTGAACGGAGTAATGGAAATGATCAGAACCAGTCATTCAGTCAGAACTGCAGCATTATGAGTTTTCTATTGAACTTCTTACTCACTTTGGAGCAATTGTATTTTACTCCAGATCTATAGCTAATTAATGTATTACATATTACTTTACTTTGTCTTCTGAGGTTTGATGAGTCAGGCAGATAAAATTATGATTCAATCATTTTGATTCAGCTTTTTAAAATCTGTGCGACACTGTATTCATTAAAAATGATTACTGTAATTATACTCCACTTCTAACGAAACCCAAGACTGGTCTGTGTTTTTTAGGCACTGACAATATTCATGTAAAGCTCAGAAAAGGAGAAAAACACAGTATAAGAGTATAATGTTGCCCCCACCCCTAACTGACTTAAATATTAACTAACTAGATAATAATCTATCTATCTATCTATCTATCTATCTATCTATCTATCTATCTATCTATCTATCTATCTATCTATCTATCTATC
>JBBPDH010000001.1:22971142-22983440 GCA_037974565.1 Clupeocharax schoutedeni
GAGGAGCTTACCTCCCTTGTCAACTCCTCATAGGGGGCCAGATCACGTTAGGCGTGCTGTAATTTTCCGCATTTTTTTTCCCGATTTCCGATCCCGTAATTTAGGTCAGGATCGGACCAATACCGATACAGAATATCGGATCGAGACATCCCTAGTGGATAATCTGGGAGCAATGGCCACTGGCTTCATCAGATGTTTTCAGTCTGCTGTACGGTGCTGATATGCTTGCACCATGGCAGCATGTGTTCATAAAACAGGTAAGCAGTGAACATGTAAATCTGTCACTGTGATGTGTACAGAAGATGATGACTGAAGGTGGTATAGACATGGTGAATGGCACACTGAAACAACAGAAAGAGATGAGGAGCATGACAAAAAGAGAGAGAGCGTATTTGTGTGTGTGTGTGTGTGTGTGTGTGTGTGTGTGTATGTGTGTGTTCTCAGCATGCTCTTCAGCACGGCAGGTGGTTGTAACCCAGGGAAAGCTGTCAGTTGCATGGCTAAGCCGTTGTTGCCACGGGGACGGCAGCTAGCCAATGGTGAGAGACCCGATTCCCCAAAGACAAACAAGCACAAACATAATCATATCTTGCACAGACACATGTACAAAAACAAACTTTGGTGCACAAATGTATGTGTGGGCACAGATTCACCTTGAACACATTGCTTCTACCAACAACACACACACACACACACACATACAGTGCTTGGAGCTGAATGGAAAGCATCATGTATTTGCACAGCTCACCTAAACATGCTTCCCATGATCATATCAACATTTACTAACATGACTGCAGACAGGGTAACACAGACGGAGGCATAAAAATCCTTCCAGCGACACTCTCTCTCTCTCTCTCTTTCACACACACACACACACACACACACACAGCAGCAATATTGGACCTTTACAGATGTATGTTATCTCAAAACAAGTCTAATAGAGCAGAATAATGCCTATTAATAATAATAACAACAGGGACATGTTAAGCCAGGCATAAAAACTTTTTTCTTCAAACATTGTTTTATGATTCCTCATACATTACCACAAAGCACTTTGATCAGCACTACAGAAATACCGACATGCTGCAAAATAACACACAAAAAACACACACAAACACACAACTATGACCCACTTCTAGGTGCACATTTAGATTTCGTTAAAGCGAAAATCAGTAAGGATCAAAGAAGGTAAGACAGGAGAGTGTGGCGTGTTTACAGAGAAATGATTAATATGCCCTCCATCAGTACTCCTCTGTATAGCCCACCACATATGTACCTCGTTTATTAGAATGGCATTACATTATCTTTCAAAACACACCTTCCTGCCTCTCATCTCAACCACCATCAGTTCTTGCCTGGGTGCACTAAGACTTTTATTCCTTAAGCAGGTGGAGGGAATATTAGTATTAGATCAGGACATACAAGCTGTAAACCTCCGATTTAGCAGGTATGTCTACAGTGTCTGTTCACCAAACACACACACACACACACATCTAAACACACATATCTTTTTGTCTATTTTTCCTTACAGTAGCATTTACCTCGAGGTGATCATGCCTCATAAAGATCTACCATGGTTAATTAGTTAATAAAAACAGACTTGTCTATAAACACTCTCACGTTTTCACTGGCGGTGGATCTGAGCTCACTGATTAAACCTACAGAGTCATTACGCGCTACGGCAGCAGTGCAGTCAACTGCCTCAAAACAGCTGATTAGTATAGAGTAGTCCCACTGAGCCACGGCCACCTACACACACAGAGAGACAGAGAGAGAGAGAGAGAGAGAGAGAGGCACACAAACAGTTGCTTTTTCCCCACAATCGTAGTAACACGCCCATTCCTGGGTAACTCTTGCTTGATTGTTACCTACACAAACGCATTAATTAGGACTTGCCAATTTTATGATAGTATGTTACATCCAACTTTTGTGGAAGACACACACATAGACAGGGAGAGAGAGAAGGAATGAGGGAAAGAGAGACAGACGGGGTGGGGGCAAGCAGAGAGAGCAAGAGACAGACAGAGAGCGACAGGAGAAGGTGAGACGCGGGGAAAGAATGAGAATGAAAGACAGAAGGAAGGAAATATATGAAAAGAGAGAGAGACTCAAGATCAAGACACAGAGAGAGAAAGACAGACAGACAGAAAGAGAGAGAGAGCACTCTCCTCCTCCTTCTCCGCTTCAGTAGACAAACAGTGTAAGTTCAGTCAGTACCAACAGCCATAAAAACACAAATAACAATATTCACGCCACGTGGACTTTGTGCCAGAACACAACTGGTGCCTTTTCTCGTTCTCGGGGTCTTACCGCTAGCCCGGGGCTGTCCGTGTCTCGGGTGGTCGCGGCTCGGATGACCCCGGCTCTCCAGCTCCAACGCGAGACACCGGCGTGCTCGGGGGGCTCCGGTCCGCTCGCGCATAAGAAGCGCCTGCCCACTAGCTCGGGGCGCGCGTTCCCCTCCATCCGGCCCGCCGAGAGAGAGCGAAAGTTCCAGAGAAGCGCAGACTACCGGATTATCATATTTAAATATATATATTGTTATATGTATATATTTATAGAAATGTGGAAAATATGACGTAATCGGATAACAATCTAGAATACTTCTTGTGTGTCAGAAAAATAAAAATAAAACGGTATTAAATTCCTTCCTGGCGTCCCTGTGCGAACGTGGGGAAATCGCTCTGATTTACTCTGGGAGTAGTAACAGTCATTATGGCTCCCTCTCACTCACTCTCTCTCTCCCTTACTTACTCACTCACTCACTGAAACACACACACACACACACCGTCACATAATCTCTCAGCATGTGTGTGTACACACACACGCGCGCGCACTCACTCACTCACTTACACACAGACACACACACATAGTCACACACGCTGTATTCATCCGCCCGTTCTGAGGCACGCAGGACTAGCAGACCGCAGCCGGCAGGACTTTGTCCATCCGCCAGACAGAGTTCACTCTCAACGGGAGACTCATTTTACTTCATTACTACAGACAGATGGAAAAAATAGTTCCTCCTACAAAGTACATTTCTTGATTTAAGCGTCGTAGAATATATCGCAGTCGACGCATATCGTCTCAAACTGAACACAGAAGTATCATATCCTATTTTTTAAAAACTGTGATAATGTGCCGTTCTTGTCAAAGGATCTCGGATTAACTCTTTACTGACTGAGACTGCGTCTGCAGCGCTACAGTCTTCCATGGCTAATGACTCCAGAGGTCTTCAAAAGCAAAAACATATAGTGCTTATACAGTACTGGGTGATTTGACTAGTTATTTGTTCTGCTTCTCTGCTGCCTTGCCATGTGTCTCGACACACACAGACGTCCAAACAAAATAATATTATAACTAATTAAATGAAATGGCAGCTGTCTTGAAAATTTATTTACATCTTCATACTAGAGCCTGAAGTGGGCTGGGGAGACAACAAAGACACAGATGTACCCCGTGAACAGTCTGAACTGTAATGTGTCCAGAAGTATCCAGACACCCCTTCTGATCAGTGACTTCAACGTTCAATCAACTGACCACAAAGAGCTTGTCTCCACAGAAAGGTATTGCCAAATGAAACTGCGCACTGGAGCAGCTACATAATGTCACCATGTCCAATGGCAAGCACTGGGTAGAGGGTTATAAAGCTCTCAACATAAGACTGTGTTCATCATATAGGTCTACATTAACCCATCCAAGCTATCTTGACTATCGAAACTGACAGTCAACTGATGTTAACCATACAAAACCACAACTAACATAGGAATAAAATTGTTGCAGATGATCAGAATTGCTTACAATAAATCCCTTAAAAAGGACCAATAATTTCAATAATAACAATATAAGACTTTCCCCCTCACCTGTTGCTTCAAATAATCACTGGATCTGTCTAGGGCCCGTCATTTGTCAATGAATACAAAATAGATTGATTCAATCATGTGAAATTTTATTAGTCATCATCAAGTTCTTATCAAAGGATGAAACACTCACCTACAAGTCATTTTCACAGTATTACCTTATTGTGGTTTTTAGAAGAGGTATAACTGTCAACTTATACCTCTTGTTTCATCCCTACAACTGTTTGAAGGGCACGCTGTGGTCCTCACTTCAATAACTGGATGGGACAAAATGGAGGAACTATATGGACAAAAGTATGACCTTTAAACCAACAGGGACTTCAGTGACACTGCACACAAACACATAGACTTTAATATGTAGGTAATTGAATCTAATATGAATCTAATCTAATTTCCCTCTTTGCAGCTATAACAGCTTACACTCTTCTTGGAAAGCTTTCCACAAGATTTTGGAGTTTCTGTAAGAATTCTGTACCCATTCAGTCTGTAGAACATGTATGAGGTCAGACACTGATGTTGGATGAGGAGGTCTGGCTAACAATCTCTGTTCCAGTTCATCATAGGTGTTGGATGGGGTTGAGGTCAGGGCTCTGTAAGGGCCAGTCTAGTTCTTTCACACCAAACTCATCCAACCATGTCGTTATGGACCTTGCTATGTGCACTGGGGCACAGTCAAGCTGGAACAGAAATGGTTCTTGCCCAAACTGTGTCCACAAAGTTAGAAGCATGGTATTGTAAACAATGTCTTGGTATATATAACATTGAGATTAAGCCCTTCACTGGGAGTAAGGTGCCTAGCCCAAACCCTGAAAACAGGTGTGTCCCAATGTTTTTGTCCATATAGTGTAAACAAGAAACAGAAATGCCCTGCATTCACACTTACTCCAAAAATAGTGAAAGTGCTCGGTTTATACCATAAGAAATCCATTTTATGGGCACTGAATGTAATTACACTGCTGTCCTGTTAGCTCTCCTGGAGGAGTTACTCAGAGAAAAGTATCTCAACAAAGTCATCCCAATAGTACTTGCACAGTCATTTGCATCAAGACTGCTTCTTAATAACGAGAAACTCATAGAGTCAGATTTATATCTGCTCAACCACTCAGCACACGCACACCTGCTAAACACAGCCTCAGTCTCAGTATGAGTCTGAGTAAAATATCCCACAGGGGGTTACCAGTGTTTGTTTGAAGATCTTACATGGTTGCTTCTCTACTAACTAGCCACTTAATCCCCTAAACATTTACCACATCACATTGGTCAAAACTGCAGTACCTCCTCCCTCTAATGTATTTATTTGTGTGCTGAAACATCAACACATAGGCCAACAATGGGCAGCGCGTGGCCTGGTGGTTCAGGAACTGCCCTTGCGATCAGAAGGTTGTAGGTTTGAATCCTAATGCTGCTATGGGACCACTTATGCACCCTTGAGAAAGGTCACCACACCCGGCTCTCCGGGCGCTGTGTTCCTGGCTGCCTGCTGCTTCCCTTGGTGAATGGGTTAAATACAGAGGAAACATTTTTTACAGAAGAAAAATTTTCACACTGTGTGCCATGGTGTGTTCACGTGTGACAAATAGACACTTTGCACAGACACATCATACTGAAAAGAAAGTACAAATTCGGGTTTTAATTGCTTTTTTTTTTTAAAGTAAAGCACTATCTTTATTTCCTAATGGAGCTTTTACACGCCATCTTTTCATGATCATACACTGATTATCTGCCCTTGATCTTTCAATTATTTTCCGCTAGATGTCTCGGTGCTCAGCTCTGCTGCACCACTACAGTCTGAGTCTCACCCGATTAATTGAACGCTGTAGTTTTTGTGCCATCTGGTGGTAACAAGAACGATTGCTACACCCTCGCTACAAAAACAGGTACACTACGTGGACAAACGTATTGGGACCTCTAACCATTACATCATCAGTAACTTTAATAACACCCCCAACACTTTTGTACATATAGTGTATCCTTCTCCATAACCCTCTCTTTTGTATTAGCAGGGATGCTTTTTTAGAATGCTTTAGACTGCACTGCTCTGCGTGATAATACAATTTCTACAGCTTCTTTTTATTTCTGAAACCATATAAATTAGTAAACATTGCTAATTTTAAATCCACACCACTCCCTAATATGCAGTAGAATTACAAATGCAAATGTAGTGTAAAATCTAACTGCGTTAGGATAAACCACGAGGGGTGAAATTAACCGCAGTAATTAAAGAGTAGCTGAATCCCTGACGCATGCGTACTAACAGTTGTCTGTTTAATGGAGCCGATAGACTAGATCGGTTCTGTCTGGCCCCCTCAGGCTGTTGGCGGCACTGCAAGAGATTCAAGATTGTCACATAGTGACAAAAATATTGGGACACACCTGGTTTTCAGGGTTTGGCCTAGATCCCTCACTTCTACCGAAGGGCTTCCAACTTTGTAGACACAGTTTGGGAAAGGTCCTTTCTATTCCAGCATGAATGTAACCCAGGGCACAAAGCACGGTCCATAAAGACATGGTTGGAGTTTGGAGACAAAGCACTTGACTGGCCCACACAGAGCCCTGGCCTCAACCCCATCCGACAAATTTGGGAATTTCTGGAACGGAGTCTAAGAGCCAGGCCTTCTCGTCCAACATCAGTGCTCTAAAGTTTAAATGGGCGCAAATTCCCACAGAGGCAGGTGAAATACAGTGAGGTAGAGAGGCAGGTGAGGTACAGTGAGATAGAGTTCGTTTTGTGTTATGATGAGCAGTTCAAAGTTGTACTGGAGTATTGTAGTCTGAGGAGTCTTATAGCTCCGCTTAAATAAAAATTAAAAAACAAAATAAACCCGGCTTCTCCTACGTCACGCGTGGGCGTTCCCTTTCTAGAACCAGCACACCTTCTCGGCTTTCTTCAGACCCTGAACTTCCTCTGAAAGGTAAACAAATGGAAGGCCGAATACCAAGCTGTCAAACTACTCAAAATGTAACCCGAAAGCGGGCACCGAAAGGACAGAAATGCCTAGACAGAAACGCAAATACAACGTTCGCTTTCCACCCGTGAGTAACGCAGACATTTACAGATTCTGGGAGTGTCTTTTTGTAGCCTAACCTTTCCAATCTCCACCAGGGTCGCATCAAGAAGATCATGCAGAAAGATACAGAGGTGGGAAGAATGGCCACTGCAGTTCCAGTTATCATCTGTATCCTTTAAGAACAATATCTGTTGATGAGGTTCCAAAAGGGCTGTGACCTGATGCTGAAGAAATCACTTAAAGTGTGCACAGTTGGGTTCCATTACTTTAAACTTAGCCAAAGCTTTGGAAATGTTCTTGGTATCACTCCTCACCAAGACCAGCTTTATCACCCATTCAAAGAACAGCAGGGTCATGTCTGTAAACCACATGTAAGTGTTTCTTTTTCATTATTTAATGCAAGCAGTTAATTGAGTGTTTAATCAGTACCTCCTTTGTCTGCACTCTTGAATGGTCTCTGCAGGAAGCAGTGCATTGAGTCTGAGAAGCTGTTTGACTTCCTGAAGGACCTTGCAGAGCATGCCTGTGGTGTGCCGACACCTAAAGAGGCTAAAACCAAGGGGAAATGTCCAGGGCACAGGTACAGAACCACACTGCAGTGTTGGTCATCGCCTGTGTCATCCGTCCATGTCATTGGGTCATTTCACATATTGTCCCTATAGATACACGCTTGTTCCTACCTTCTAAACAATACAGACAAAAGTATTGGGACCCCTGACCATTACACCACCAATTACTTTAATGACATTGCATTTATATCCATAGATTTTAATATGGAGTTGGTCCCTTGTTTGCAGCTATAACAGCTTCAAAGGCTTTCCACAAGATTGTGGAGTTTCTTTGGGAATCTTTGCCCATTCATTCTGTAGGGTATTAATGAGGTCAGACACAGATGTTGGATGAGAAGGCATGGCTTCTGACCCTGCTGCCTGAATGCAATAATTAAGAGTTATAATTAAGAGTCCCAATACTTTTATCCAGAAAGTGTTCCTAACACCATTGGTAAAATGTATATACTGTGTACTTCTCTTAATCCTAATAGTGTCCTGATTTTTGCCATTTTTGCCTGATTTTGATTCTTTCCATTATACATCAGATCCATCCATAAAATTCCAAAACATTTACAGAATTTGAATTCTGACTTCTGAATTTCCTTTTATAGAAGAAATTGGCATAATGTGTCAATCAAACCTAAGTCACCTGAGAAAACGGAGCTGCCCAAGAGGACCATCACTGAGCAGGCAGTCCACAGTGACTCATCTAGTGTAGGAAACCCCTTGATAATGTTCATTACGAACAAATCTGTTCCTCTAATGCCTTGTGATGTTTGTTGTCATGGTCTAATTTTCCACAGGGCAAAACTGTAGATTTAATTACTCTGCCACTGGGTTCTCTCCATTGAAAATCAGTGTCTGTGGAGGAGAATGGTCTGTTTTGCCAATTTTGTGAAGGGTGCATGTTTTCTCTGTTTGATCAGGAGTCGGAACTCGTCATCTGTTTGGAGACCCCGTCGCCTTAATAATGACTGCTGGAACAGTGAGTCTCATTCATTCAGTTTGTGTGTGTGTGTGTGTGTGTGTGTTAAATAAGGATCTTTTTTTCAAAATATTGCATAACAAATGGGAGCTTGAAGAATTCCTCATTTATGTTTTTATCATGTTGGCGTGATATATTGACAGTTTTTTTTTATTCTCATAGCGTTGTCTGTAACTCCTACTATCCTACTCCTGACTGAAAACTGCAGCAATATTTATGAAGATCCAACAAAAGATTTTCTTTTAATATTTCCCAGAGAAACTGTTTTAATTTGTGTATTTGTTTTTGGCAAAGAGGCAGAAGTAAACTGTGGAGAAATCGAAACTAAAATGCCCCAACTGCTTAACATAACTTGATATTGAAACGAAGTGTTATTAGTAAAGAGTAAAGGGGAACTTGATATTGTCTTTAGTCTAGTTTTTTATTCCTGTATATTGAAAAAAGGACTTTGTGTTTATTTGGAGGGAGATGTTTTCTTTTTTTTGTGTTGGATTCATACATGTTGTATTGGTCACAGTTTAAGAGTTAGCCAAACACCAATTTTACGCAGTGGGTTAGATAAATTCAGCAGATATGATCATATATGAACACTTCTGCTCACTTTCCATTAATCACTTTTGAGTATTTATTCAGGGTCACAAAAGATGTAGATCAGTTAAGATGCAGAGTTGAAGAGGGTGGATGTATTTTAAAGCTGCATATGCCATATGTGATGTTTTAAAATTTCCTATAATGAAGTTATGTCGATGTTGTATGACTTTGTAGACTTGCAGGTTCTGCTCTTAGCTAATGGTAAATGATAAACATGAACACTATACATTATATATATGCATACACACACATTCCATAAGTGTGTGGAATGTGTGTGTATGTATATATAGATATACACACAACTTTTTATATATACACACACGTTAGAAGAGGTTTAACACTGGGGACTACAAATAAATTCATATGTTTTGAAGATGACGCAAGGGCAATTTTATTTTAAGAAAGTGAATGCAACAGTTTCACTTGTTTACAAATTGTGATATTGAGGTAAAATAAATAAATCATATTTATATAAATCCAAAGCATGACCTCTTTTTAAACCTATTTTTACTATGACAAAGTGAGTCTGTGAACTTATTTTTCTGTTTTGATGAGTAAGCCGTCTTGAGGAATGATGAAAGAATTTCCTTTGAGTGACATCTTGAGAGCCATTCAAATGCAGGGAAAAAATAATGTACAAAACCTAGTGGAGAAATTAATACAGTACTCGAAGACTCGGGTGAAGACAAAAGCAAAGTCATATGAAGCAATGCCCACTTGTGCCTCTTGACACAAATCTCAATACAGCCTGTTCAACACAAAAGACCAATGAGGGTGTTTTAAGCTTTTCATCTTTTCAAAAATTAAAGTAGCAATAAATCATAATTATTATGAAAATATCATTCGCCACCATGATGTTCACAAACATACAGAAACAAAGCCTTCCCTGCAACTTTAAAAACTGATGTTTGAATTTTCTTCCATTTATTCTTCTTTTCTCAATCCCCCATGACATCCATAGGTCTTTGCCACAGATCATTTTGAGGGAAAAAAGCCATAACTTGTCAAAAACAAGAAAGATAAAACACAAAAGCTCAGTCCAAAAGGCACCATTCAACGCTGCACCTCTCCAGGCCAGGTTAGAGTGCCAAATGGAGAATATTACCATGCTACAATAAAAAAGTTTCCTTTATTACACACAGATTCAGACAACAAATGAATGAATAAGCTTCCCTATAAGCCTCTCTATAATTCATACTTTTTCAGCTGTTTGTTTTTTTTTTCTTTGAAAACTTTTTTTTAAAAATCTGAAATGAACATGTAGAAGATGGAGCAATGCTAAGTCTCTTATTCAGTAGAGTCACTTTCCTTTGCTCTCATTTGTACAAGTGGACAAACTGTGGGAAGAAGAAATAAAACGGCCAAAAATAGAGCTGGGTGTGTTTGGAGCTCAGCAGAGTCGTGCACCAAAACCAAACGTCTGTTTGATGGCCTGACAGTAGTATCTCTGCCAGCCCTCCCGTGTGCGGTCCTCCTCACTCTCAGGAACAGCGCGGCACTCTATCTTCAGGTCTGTCTCATTGCCTTTGTCTGTGAAAGTCAGGGTCACTGTTGCGTAGTGCTCTACATCCACACACAGAGAAACGGCAGAAATAGAAAGGTAAGATGCTAGTCAAATAATGACATTTTTATTTTGAAAACCTCAAACTGATGTAAAAAGACAAAGTCACCACTTCAACTAATTACAATGTTTTTATGTGTAAGGTCTCTTACCACATGGCCATGTGTTGTACCTCCATTTCATTACTATCTTCTCTTCAGGAACCTGTAAAATACCAGAAAGTCGTTTCCAGTCAAGAGCCACACTACCTACTACAAATAATTGTTGTACATTCAGACAAAGTAAAATCCTTATGTGTTTTTCAGGTACTGGATAAGGAGACATCTCACCAGCTCCTGAAATTCTCCAAAAACATTCCCATCCAACAGGCGGAACTTGCCACCTTTTTCGGGCTCTACCACGGCAACAGAGTGTGTAAATGCTTGCACCATCTACGCAAATAGACACACACATAGGAAATTCACTACAGTATCACAAACAGAAAGACACAGCAACAGAGAGAAAACATTTTTCTGTATTACAAGCTGGGATGAGACTGACCTCCTGGTTGAGGAAGACTCTGTAGAGCTCCTCTGGTGAGGTGAGGAATGTGTCCTTAACTGAAAACTTGCAGGTGGGGATTCTCACTCCTGCGGCAGGGGGAGCAGCTGTGCTGCTGGACCCTATCTGTCCATGTAAATTATAAATGTACACATTATAAATCTAAGCATGTCAATGTTTCCTTCTAATTCTTGTTTTTTGTTATTCAGGGGACAAGCATGTGGTGCCAGCAAATGCTGATACCCACCTGAGTTCTGTCCATTTTGACTTTCGACTGAGATGTCTGCGGTTTAGTAACACCATTGGCTGTAGGCAAGATCATACCCTGTGTGAACTCTGCAAGATAACAATTAAAAGGTCAGTGCCAATACAAATCTTTAGAGCTATATGGTTAAAATTAATGCAAACCACATTAATATTAGCATCCGTTACTGGTGTTTAAGTGATGAATACTAATAAGTAGATAATATTTTCCAGTACATTTAAAACAATTACACAGCAAGTGTCATAAAAAAAGAAGTCATATATAGTCATAGAAAAACATAAAAAAAGTTAAAAAGGAAAGACACCAGACATGGTGCACAGAACACAAAACCCTGCTTTCAGGTATCTTCAATAACTCATATATATATATATACACTTTAAATCTGACTTGTAGTCTGATCTCCACAGTGAGACTGTTCTAGAACAGAAGCCCCTGACAGAGCCTGATCACAATTTAGCTTTTTCAATAAACGGGGGACCCCTAGAAGGCACTGATCCTTGGATCTCAAGCCTCTCAGCAGCATGGGAACCAAAAAAAATTGGATCTATAAATGGTAACCAGCCCATTTAGTGCCTTAAAACCCACAATAGAACCTTAAAATAATTTTGATTATGATGAGCAACCAGAAGCAACAAATTACTGTAAGTTGGCTAGATGTGAGCAAGCTGAGAAGAATACAAATAATTCTAGGTCAACAACAACCAAGCATGATTTAATCGTGTGAATATTTCTGGAAGTAAAAACTACGGATACTCCAATGGATCGACCAGTGATCGGAAATGGCCGATTTTAGGCGTGATCGGCCGATCACTTGCACTTGTTGCCGATTTCAAACCAATCTTTATTTATTTATTTATTTGTTTATGTATTACATTTTATTTATTTAAATTTGTAAACAAAAATTGTTACGAATAAAAGCTTTATATTAAAGAATATT
>JBBPDH010000001.1:23058811-23071771 GCA_037974565.1 Clupeocharax schoutedeni
ACCTCGCTTTCCGGTCTGCTCCTTTTCCCAAGGCAGTTCGCGGTCCAGGGTGTTTACATCTCCCCTGGATCCCGACAGTAGTCTGTAGGCCTGGAGTTTGTTCCTTGTAATATGTGTAATATTTTTTCATTTGTTTGCACTTTATGGTTGCATTCTGCAATTGCATGTTTATTTTTTGTAAGCACTTTTTTAGGGGTCCAAGCACGAAGTGCGTAGGAACCCTATTGTTTTCTTAAATTTTATTATTTTATTATTTTACTTTTATTTCAGGTTTAATTTTGAACTGAAAGCCTTGTTCACTTACTGTTTGTTTAAAAAAGAAAGTGAGATAAAAATGTGTTTTGCCTAAAATAATGAATAATTGTGATTAATAATCGTGATTATTATTTTGGCTATAATCATGCACCTCAAATAGAGCGCTAACAGAGAAAATTTCATAAGGGTTCATTTCAACAAAAGCAAACCTGCCAAGTATGATCACTATTGAAAAAAAAACACACAGGCTGTTGGTTTTAATCACATTTTTCATGCTAAGACCAAAATAACAAGCCTAAAATCAAAAATTTAAGACTTGGTCATCTCTTAGTTATCTTTAGCATTTATTCTTATTATTTAGTTAAGTTGTCATTTAGTCTTTCCGAATTTTAAATGTAACCTGTCATAACTTACCAAGTGTTGTCGGAACACAAAATCAGTCACACACACCCGCCCCCCACGTATAACAATAATTATATGATCCCCTGAAGGGAATATAAAATCAAAATTGTTGTGATTGTACTGAGCATAGCTAAACACTTTCAAATTCCCCCCTTTGCTGTCATTTACTTTTCATCATGCTGTACCATTATTTAATTCAAATGAGGTTTGGGACTGGATAAACAGGAGACCTGTGATCCATAAACTGGATGAAAAGTGATTCTCTTGTTCTTTTTGGCTCCTCAAATGTACAACAGCATACGTCCATCTGGAAAGCTTCAGGCTGGAACATGGGTGCTGCGGAGTGAATCGCCGCTCACTTAACAGACCTGGGAGGTCAGATTATGTAACTGTGTGAGGCCTTCGGTTTTCTCTAAACCAGTGTTTTATAAGGAGAAAAATGAGTTGCATGTCCCCTTTCTAGCCAGAAGAGAGACTCTGAGAAATGCTCCAACCCCAAAATGATCTCCTTATCAATCATTACAGGCCTGCCCTGGAACAAGACAAGGCCTCAGTTCATTTTTCATTAGTGCCGGATGGATGCTTTCTCAAAAACAAGATCTAGAGGCACCGATTCATCACGTGTAGATCAGTTTCCCTTTGTCATCGACCCTTTAGTCAGCGTTTGGAGAGGTTTAAATATGAAGAATTCACTGTTTAATTCCTTTGTGGGATGTCAGTGAGATGTCATTTGTATTTACTCAATGAATTTTTCAGAGGTCAAAAGTAAATGGATTGAATAAGACAACACTGCATAATATAAGAGGACATCATTTAAACAGTAAAAACATTATAAAAGGATCCATTTAACCCAAATCAGTGGTAGTCCCTTTCGCTGCAGAGTGAGGGATAACAACAAAGCTGGCAACCTAGCCTGGCAGCATTACAAAATATAACAGCACAACAATAAATCAAAGCCATGCTTCCTGCGCTGAGAGGGAACAGCCCATTCTCTGTGTACATTCTGCATGGCTGAATACTCTGGAATATTGGAACTAAGCCTCACTGCTCAACACTGACATTTGTTAGCAATTTCTTCTTGAATACATAATTTGGATTATGCTTTGGCAAATGGTGAGACAAGCTCAGGACAAGAGACAGAAGGACAAGAGAGCCTGATTATAATTGGCTGAAAAAACAAACACTCAGAGTTCTTTTTACACCTCCGTCACCATTTACTACTCTGTGGAATATAAGATGAAACACTGGTTAATGTTAACCTCACATGGGACTAGGATAAACCCCTCTAAAACCAGCGGCTCAGTTAGCAACATCGCAAACCAGTGTCACTGTTAGCCATGTACCAAACCCAGTGGACCAATTAGAAACAGCCCAAAACCAGTAGCTTGTTTAGCAGCTTCCTAAAACTAGTAGCTTGATTAGCAATATCCAAAACCAGCGGCTCAGTTAGAAACAGCCCAAAACCAGTAGTTTGATTAGCAGCTTCCTAAAACTAGTAGCTTGATTAGCAATATCCAAAAACCAGCGGCTCAGTTAGAATCAGCCCAAAACCAGTAGCTTGATTAGCAGCTTTCTAAAACCTGTAGCTCAATTAGCAGCTTTCTAAAACCAGTGGTTCCATTAACAACATCAAAAACCCGTGGCTCAGTTAGAAACATTCCAAAACCAGTAGCTTGATTAGCAACATCCACAACCAGCGGCTCTGTAAGCAACATCCCAAAACCAGTGGCTCAATTAGCAATCAGAATCAGAAAAATGCATTTATCAAGGAGAAAATTGACATACAGACACAAAGACAAGAACAATATAAGATATAGTATAGTATGTCAACATCCAAAAAACAGTGGCCTGATTAGTAATTTTAGAATCAGCTCAATTTTCATTATATGCTCAAATATCCATTACGTAGCTCTTGATTGTTCTTTGAGAAAGCACAATGGAAACTGGGACATCAAGGGGAAACTATTAGTGCTCGACATGCCGTCTAAATTTCAAAGCAGCCCTCAGAAACCGCAATACCAAAATGTTCGGACCAAATTATGTGTGGGATCTTTCATTAAAGATGTTGGATGTTTTTGATCAGAAAAGAAAAGCGGGCCTAGGTAAAGAGGTAAAGAGTGAATGCTTCCTGAAAAGTCTGGGCAGTCAGTAGAGGCGGCCTCCTACCGAGCAGCTCTAGCCTGCGGGTGAACTAATGGGACAGGAGCCAAACGGCTGGAAAGCAATCAGACACTGAGTGGTCAGGGAAAACTACATCAGCGCCAAAGCTACTCCAGCCTTAATAAGGTTGCAATAGTGTGTGAATATGATACGCCGCTGTCTCTATAATTCCGCTGAAACACACACACTCACGCAGATACGTTGTCCAAATGGGTAGATGCGCTTTTTCATTCTAACGCACATGCACACACGCCACAGGGCCACAATAAATGCACAGTCTAGTCACTGAATCCTCAGGGTGGGTTGAGGGGAAACTCTACCCTCTAACTTAGGATAAGCCTGTTATATCTTTCTGTAAAACATTTCCTCTGGTGTCAGAAGCTTAAGTGGACTTTTGAACAACACTGCGAGTGGTCAGGCCAGCTGTGAAACCCCATGAGAAGGTAACAGGAGAGGTCAGCTGCTACATCAAATAATCAGAGAATCACATTTTTCTCTGCTATTTCTTTCTCTTTTTTGAAAGAAAAAAGAGAAAAAGCAGGAATTTCCCTCCTGTAAGCTACATGATAGCACCGGACTATCACATATCATGGCGGAAGGACAGAGCTGAGTGCCAAATTCTCTACAACTGACTTTTTTGCTACAACAGGGCAATTATGGCTGTCAGAAAATGAGAACACACATGGCAGTCTCACTTACGCAATGCGAGTACATCTGAGTCAATAATTGGAAATTAAGAGGAAGTGGAATTCTTTTTCTGCATCATTATACTAATTACTACCAAATATATGTATAGACGAGGAAAACTGCCCAGGGCTGAGGACATAAAACCTAGCTTGGAGGAGAGCTAAGGATCTAATGTGCGGATCTAACGCAAAGTCTAATGAAAATTCATGAAGTAAAGAAACAAAAGGGTTTTTGTTATAGAAATATAGTTTTAACATTCAAAGGTTTTCAGTTAATTCATTATTTATGCCTTACAAACTGCAGTTTCTCTGAAGTAAGTACAGTGTTGTGCAAACGTTTTATTTATTAGCTACAGAGAAAAGCAGTAAACATATTTAACAAAATGTCACAGGCCTCTGTAACTTAATATTATTTAAAATGTTTCAGTATTTGGTCTCTCCAAGCACTGACTTTATTACAGCTTTCATTGTTTTCAGAAAACTTGCTTTCTGTAGGGATATTTCTGCACATTTCTTGTGAAGTCCTCCAAAGTTTAGCCTTATAAGTTTATTCCTGGTTAGAAATGTACACATTTGCACTCATAAGCCTACAAAACCTCCTTCCAGTTTACAGATATCCAGTTTTGGTGCAGTAATGTGAATTTCCTTTACCAGAAACGGCTTTGAGACCCACCATGTTGAGTCGTCTTCTCACAGTGGAAGGATGCATGGACATAAACACGGGTGGATTCTTGCAGATTTGAAGTAAGAGTGGAGCTTTATTTTCTCCTGAAAGCTCTAAGTGCTGTTTATCTGATGGGGACAGCTTTGGTGGTCTGAAAGGTGCTGCACAGTTGTTAACAGTCCCATATTCTCTATATATCTTTAAATCATTATTTGAGTCCCAGTTTTGTTTTTCACTGATTTTCCTTTGACATTCCTCTTCTGTATGCAACTGGATAATCTTTTATCAATTCTCCTTAGAAAATTATTCTCCAGCCATTTTAGGTGCATATGAGAGAGTGTGTGTGGCAGCACACACTCTCTCATATGTGTGTGTGGCAGTGTGTGGCACCTGAGGTGTGTGTGGGTTGCTGCACGGAGGGCATGTTCCTCATACTTGCAAGGGAACATTAGGTCAGTGAGAGATTTGGAAGCAGCTTTTGTTTCATTTCACAGTTGTACATGAAAGTCAGTTGACAGTCAGGAAATTAATTCATAGATTTGATATCATACTCAGTGTTGTCATGTGACATTTGTTTTGTAAGTGCTAGGTTGTCTTAAAATTCTGGGAAAATGTTATGGTATGAATTCAAAAGCTATAAATGACAATAAAATCATGTTAGAGGTGTTGGTGTAAGTGAATGTATTGTAAGGAGACTTGCCCAGGGAATCTTATAGGTAAGACATGGTGCACTTGTTTGGGATGTGGAATATAACCCCAGGCTACTGCATAGAGGGTAGCTGTCTTGCCTACTACACTACACATGAAGCCTAACACTTGGAATAGAATGTTTGTACATTAACTTAACAGTTAAGAATGCATTTTCCATACACTGTGAATGGCAATCTACTTCCACAGCAATGTAAATGCCTAAAGTATTCCTGCTTTTCTCTTATGCTGGATATAATGACAATTACAAAATGGTACTCTGTCTTTACTGTAAATGTCTAAGCTCAACCCAATGCTGCCTCAGTATTACACCATACAGTGTACAACGGGGTGTGGTGGTGGGATATATTTCTTCCAGTTACTGTTCCATTATATGTTTTATAGCTCTGACAACTGTGAACACACATCTAAATGCACACACACCCCAGTGACTTCTGATCAGAGACCAGCTATGGTCAAGCCAAGCCAAAGACAACCTCCACTGCCGCTGGAGACCAGAGAGAAAACATATCTACACCCTTCCAATTTCTTGAAGAAACAGTGAAACTACACAGTCCGACCACAACCTCACGCTAAATGCTTTTAAGTGGATCAAAAGTTCCCTGAGTAATTGGAAGGTGTGGAGTCTTCAGCTCAACTGCTTCCCTGGGACGATGGGAGCACCTTGCTTGCCATTTCTAAGATGAAGTGGAATAATTGAGCTTTGTTCGAAGGTCTGTGTTGAAGAGCTGGGTTTAGGCCACTGCAGCTCAGTCAGAACATAATGTGGCCTAAGGGTGAACGTCTGAGCTGTTATTTAGAGTACCTTCAAGAGGTTGGCCAAGGTGAGAGTGCTCTGCCAATAACAAACTCTCTCGCAACACCAAACGCCCAAATACGATGTAGCCCAAGTCCAGAGTTTATACTGATGCTTATCTAGTAGAGTTGACTTTCAGTGATCACGGTACACGCTGTCAAAAATGACTAATGAACAGTTACAAAATCCCACCAACAAGTGGTACAAATCTGGGAGGGACAAATCCGGAAAGGCTAGGCCATTGATCAAGGCCCAAGCTGTCAAGACTTCCAGCAAAATGCACAGGGCTTGGTGCAAATATTGAAGTCAATGGTGTGTTCAGTGTATTTCAACAGCCCTCTGACTCTCCCCAGCTGGGAGCTAATACAACCCATCATTCTAAAGTCATAATTCAATATTCACCCTTTTATTCTCCTGTGCTGCCTATTTGGAAACTCTCAAACACTGAGACAAGACTTGGCCTTTACAGGAAGCAACGCCTTGGGAGAAGCCAGGCGAGGGCAAAGACACAGTTTGTTCAAAGTTAATGAAATGCCTCAAAACTTTTGAGATACACTGACAGAAAGAATCAAACCTTGGGGTCAAACCACATTGGGAAAAAAATCTTCAAAACAGCAAAATGTGCTTTCAGAAACATGTGCCTTTAGTGTTGTAAATTTTTTAAAGCTTGGGTTTGTTCCCAGACTAGAGTAGTGCATATTTTGAGGTTTTTTGATTAATGTAGAGAAAACATGCAGTAACAGATACAGTTTCATGTCATTATTATTGGCAATTTTATGCAATTTTAATTTTCACTTTCTTAAAACATCACATAGCCTCCATTTAAGTCTTAAATAAATAAAGGAAGTCTTATTGAACAATTTATTTAAACCTTATTTAAAAGGTCACTGATAAGAAAGGTATGTAAACCCTAACATTTTTTTACTGGGTCTAGTTTTATTTACAACTGTAGCTCAGTATATGTAGTACAATGTAGCTGTGCCCTCTCTAACCAGAGGGCTTAAGAGAGTTATTTCTATGTTTCTGTTTTTTATCGCTCATTGGGAAGCCTGCACACTGCTAATGCTAACAGAGCTAACCGGCTCTTTGTTTACACCCGAGATCAGCTGACCTTGCTGAGGCAGGATGCTCTGGAGCACAGCGATGACATCCAGGACATTCCCTCAGAAATACAAAGGGGAAAGATAAAAAGGGGATACTGTGGAAGAGCAAAAGTTGAGGGAAAAAAGCAGTGAGAAATGGACAACAGTCTGGTGAGTGGAGGAGATACTAACCATATCTTCAATGGCAATATTAGCAATTTCAATACAGTATCTGATTCTCCATAAATGATCAGACTAAAGTAGTGCATATTTTGAGGCTTTTTGATGAATATAGAGAAAATATGTAGCAACTGATACAATTTCATGCCATAATTATTGGTAATTTTGCCCAATTTTCTTTTGATCACTGTCATGTTGCAACTTTTTTATATTTTCAGACCAGGGACTGACAACTCAGAATTGTGTGATATAACTTGGAATCATGCCCCCCCCCTTAATCACTGTAAGCCATCCAGACACTGAGGCAGTGACAAATCCATTTTGTAACATTTATTCACTTACGTATAATGTTTTATACGTTATGGTTAATTTATTTTGTTTGATCAGACCACACTGCACATGGAGAGGGCTGTGTTGAGAAAAGCAGGCAACCAATCCCGAATAGTTTAACATGGAAATGCAGGTCAAGCTTAAACTGACTGGTAGGCTACGTCTGATCCAATGGTTTTTTCTAAGATGTCATTATCCAGGAAGTTGAGATACTTTTTCACTGGTAAGTCTAAACTATTTGTTCCCTAATGATGTGAGAGCTATTTGATAAATCTGACTTTTATTGCAACGAATCCTATGCTTTTCACCCCATTCTGACAAATCTAATGTCACAAAAGCTTGAACCTAATTGCCAAACACAAGTTGCAATCTGTAGAAATGTTAGATGCAGGTTGGAAATAACATGTACAGTAAAGTAGATCTCCAGGAGGAGAATTGGCAACCACCGCTCAAACCTTCACTTTAATTCAGTGGTTCTCAATCCTGGTCCTAGATTTCTGCTGTCCTGGGCATTTCAGAGTTTCCACTGCTTCCAACAATGTTGACGCCACTCAGTTAAAAGCTATTCCTCAAGTGAAACTGGGTGTGTTGGAGTAGAGGACCAGAAATGGAAATCACTGCCTTAAGGAGATTTATAGTGTAGGATTTTCATTTTGACTGTGGCAGACAAAAACTGCTGAGAACTTAACATTTAATGTGACTCCATGGTGGTCAATTTAGTTTCTTTGCAGCCAAGACAAAAGTCTAAAAACCAACCAACAAAGAGCAGCATGGAATGATGTGTGATTGTGTGTGTGTGTGTGTAATGAAGAATGGGAATGTTTGTTAAAACTAGGTTCACTGAGCTAGCATTCACTGATTTTAATTCTGATGAATACATTGATTGATCAATATAAGGAATGCACAGTGCATGGATCCCTATGATCACCGCTTGTTTGTATTTAATCATTATGGTTTGGATAAAGACTGCCTCTTGTTTTAGGAGTCATTCATCTAAAGGTTCCCAAATTCTACGTAATCCAGATCAAAACTACACAATACTGTGAATGCATCATTGTGTTTTCTCTGACAGCTCCTGGAGGAGAGGTACCAACTACAACAAAGCCAAATGACTAAGTGTGTTACAAAGGCAGAAGTGCCACTGAGAGGCTCTGCTGCTCCAGGGTGAGTGCAGTCAGAGAATATGCAGACCAGGTGCCTCACAACATTGACAGAAAGAACACAAGGTTCTGGCGAGGTCTCATCCTCACACAGAACAGAGAACATGTGTGCTCGTGTTACATTGCGCCTGTCTACCTCCAACACCCAGTCCGGACAGCGGCATCAGCCTCTAGGTGATCATCAGAAAGCCGTTTCGAATGACAAAGAGCTGTCTGTGCTCAAAGCCATTCACTCTCTGAGCCATTTCCTCCCTCCGTCCTGCACGAGAGGACCAAGTGCACCTGATGCTGTTTGATACACTTGAGCTCGGTGGGTGACTGCGTGTGTGTGTGTGCCAGAATCGTATCAGTGTCATCACCAGGAGCTCAGGGTGGGGTGACTGAGATGATGTACAGAGAACATAGCAGGGAAAATGAATAAAGACACTTTTCCACAGGAATACAGGAACCGTGCTGTACCTAAACCATTCTGCGATGATACGGAACTTGCAGCATGTTCTGATTGTCCCAAAATGATGTCCATGGAGTCGAATCAGCAGAAAGTTTGTTATTGTGGTCCTTTATTATTTATAGTCTTGTTTGATTTTTTTTTCATGCCATTTTTTAGCCGCGTGATGAAAACATAACTGTGTTGGTAAGCAATGTCCTGGTTTACCTTCATGTTTTCTACAGTGTTAAAGATATACTTTTTAGCATCTTAGACAACTCCCACTGAAATTTATCATTCAGGGGGAAATTTGTCGCACACACAGACAGTTGTGCTTGTATTTCGTCAGCTGCCCAGTTGTTAGTTTGTGTAAAGTAAGTATAAAGTGACCATTATGACATAGTGAACACACCATAACCCAAAATTCTTTTTCTGTATTTAGCCCATTCACCAAATGAAGCAGCGGGCAGCCAGGAACGCAGCACCCAGGGAGCAGTGTATGGGGACAGTACCTTTTTTAAGGGTACCTCAGGAGTGCCACTAGCAGTCTTGGAATTCGAACCCATAATGTTCTGACTGCAAGGCAGACACCCTAACCACTAGGCCATCAGTTTCCACTGTAGGCTTTTTGGCAGTAAAAATATGACCTCTTTCCATGTTGTGACCTTTTGGCCAATCAGTGCCCACTGTTGGCCCTGCCATCTAGCAGCTCTGGTTCGGTTCGGTTGCTTTATTTGTAATGAAAAAGCATTTGTTCACGGAACAGCATGGTTCCTTGTGCCAGTGAGAAACTGCAATAAGTGTTTAGACAAAACAGAGGACTGGATAGAGCATGAGGTTGATTTAACTGAATAAATGGTGATGAAAAAGAAGCTTTAAACTGCACTCAATATCTTTGACAGGACACTTCGAAAAGGCTTGCAAGGGTCTATAGGTCTGTAGGTTAATAGGACAGTTCTAAAGGTTCTAATGTAGGATGATTGTAGGCCTAATGTGAACTGGGTACTCACCACAGTCTTTGTTCTCCTCTCCATAGAAGCCTGACTGGCAGCCCATGAAGCAGCGGTATGAACCCAGTGTGTTCTCACAGTTCCACGTCCCACAGACGTCACTGACCTCCTTACATTCATCCAGATCTACAACACACACAAATACACACACAGATTGTAGTTGCACACACACTGTACAGTACAGTACCTTACCGGCAGTAATGTTTCCAATAATTCAATATTTATTAACATTTTTATAACAAGATTTTATAAAATTACAAGCGCCCCCTTTGTGCCTATAACTGCGCCCACTCTTCAAGGAAGGCTTTGCACAAGGTTTGTCTGTGGGAACTTTCAGTAAAAAAAGCATTTATGAGGTCATGCAATGATGTTGGACTATGAGATCTGGCTTGCAATCGATGTTCCAGTTCATCCCGAAGGTCACTAGAGTGCAGGTCACTAGAGTTTCTCCACATCAAATGATCAGAATCATGTATTTATGTACCTTGCTGTGAGCACTGGAGCACAGTCATGCTGGGACAGGAAAGGACCTTTTCCACACTGCTGCCACTTAGTTGGAAGTGCTTTAGCATTAACATTACCATTGAACTAAGGGATGAAATCTCGTGGCAGCATACTTTACCCTACTCCAGCCAACCTTTGGCATTGCTCATGGTTATCTTAAGCTTGTGTGCAGCTGCTTGTCTATGAAAACCCATTTCTGGAAGCTCATGATGCACAGTTCTTATGGTGATGTTGCTTCCAGCGTTTTTTTGGGGTGAGTGAGTGTCCAAGCACTCAGCAGCAGTGAGCTTTGAGTGAACTGTTGTTGCTCTTTCACAGTAATAGCAGGGCAGTCATTTTGGCTTGTAGCAAAGGTGGCATCCTGTGACAGTGCAAAGGCTCTTCAGTTCAATCAGCTCCACTGCCAATGTCTGAAGGAGGTTTGAGGTTTGAGTTTTTTGGACCTGTTTTATTGGTCCATGTGTCATGATATGATTACTGGCATTCTTATATGGCATAAGAAAATAAACCCTGAATGAAACTACACAGTTGTGATGCAGTCGTGACAACATGTTGAACACACATATAACCATAACACATAACTCAATAAAACAGTAACACACACACTCACCCTCACACTCCTTTGAGACAGTCGAGAACCTGTATCCGGACTCACATATACACTGATAGGAGCCATCTGTGTTCAGACACTGTCCATTAGAGCACATTCCTGCTACAGCGCATTCATCCACATCTAACAAGGAGAGACAGGAGCCGAGGGGATGTAGAAGAGAGGGAAAGATAAAGATTAATATCACTTCCTTTCAGAAAATGATGGTGGTTACCCTGTGTTTAAAGGTTTAGTTTAGTACAAAATGTAATTTACTGTTTTTTCCCTGTACTTCAAATAGAATCGACAAGACATGTTGGGGTTGGACATTTACTTTAATAATGCAAAGGAGCAACAAAGGTGATGTTTAAATAATGAATGTTTAAATCAGACCAGTGTACACTATATGGACAAAAGTATTGAGATGTCTGACCATTACACCACCTTTAATGATATTACATTCAGATCCATAGACTTTAATATGCAGTTGGTCCTCTTTGCAGCTATAACAGCTTCCACTCTTCTTGGAAGACTTCCACAAGATTTTGGAGGATCTGTGTTGTTTTTGTGTCCATTCATTCTGTAAAGGCACTTATGAGACACTTATGAGACACTGATGTTGGATTAGAAGGTCTGGATCACAATCTCTGTTCCAGTTTATCCTAAAGGTGCTGAATGGTTTTGAGGTCAGGACTCTGTGTGGCCAGTCAAGTTCTTCCACACTGAACTCCTCCAGCATGTCTTAGGAATCTCGCTTTGTGCACTGGGACACAGTCATGCTGAAATCAAACATGTTCTTCCCCAAACTGGGTCCACAGAGTTGGAAGCATGGTGTTGTCCAAAATGTCTTGGTCTGCTGGAGCATTAAGATTGACCTTCACTGGAAGCAAAGGGCCCAAACCCTGAAAAACATGTGTGTCCCAATACTTTTTTGTCCATATAGTGTAGGTATAAGTGAAGTTTATATCTCACCAGCCTTATATCCTACCAAGCTGCATGCCTAAAGCATCACAAACTGTCACAAATTGAGCTGCTCTAAAAGAGACTTGTGAATGTGGGATCTCTGGTAAACGCATAACATATTCTGGTCTATAGCTTTTTCTTTATCTCCCCTTGCATTCTGTGCAAGTGGACAGTCATTTTTTCTGAACTGTAATTTTAAAGTCCCATCTGAGTCCTGGATGATGCACTGAGCCACCTCAGCGTTTCATTAATAAAATAAGTCTCTAATGAGAAAGATAAGAAACTCTCCCTCGGTACAAATGATGTTTTTGAGACGAATGATTAATATTACTCTTCGCAACTGAAATAAACTGAAATAAACACAAACCTGCCTACAGCACAAAAACGGCAATTATGGCATTTAGAGCTCATTTGAAATCTGAATGGATGAACTAATTTTGAAATGATATAATCCGCAGATTGGAGTGTAAGTAGTTTCCAGGTTTGAATCGCATCCAAATAAAGCACAGCCGGTGCCGTGTTCCAGTGGTACACTGCCCAAGTTACTGCACCCTCCAAGCATGCATGGGGGAAAAAAAGAGAAATAATAATATCCTGAGCACACAGGCTGGGAACATTCCTGAAGTCAACTAGTAAGAAATTAATAATGACAGCGACATGCTTGATTAAATAAGGATCGGAGGATAATTGTTACATTACCACATAACTTACAAGTCACTTAACTCAGTCGTAAGTGAGGGCAGCAGCATACAAACAGTGGAACACATTACATAAGGAACGCCCTGTACTTGTTCCAGGGTCTGATAATGGGAACAGCTGGGGATCTTATATTTAACAAAGTTTTGTTTGTGTGGCTTGGGGAGCATGTACAGGACATACAAACACTTTAAATCAAAGTCACCTTTATATCCTTAAAGGTAAAGGTTAGGACTTTCATTACATTTACATTTACGCCATTTATAAGATACTTTAATCCAAAGCAACTTCCATTCCCTAACTACAGGGGGCAGTCTCCCTGGAGCAACTTGGGGTTAAGGGTCTTGC
>JBBPDH010000001.1:23105030-23137211 GCA_037974565.1 Clupeocharax schoutedeni
ATAATTCTAAGATTTTTCTTAGAATTACGTCACTAGGAGCAACTTTTAGGCTTAAGAAGCTTTGTGAATACGGGCCCTGGTGTGTTATGGCTCCCAGCATTTCCACCATGGTCATAGAGTCATTAAAGGATACTTCTTTAAGGGTGTCGAATTTTAAGTTTAAGCTCAGAACCATTAAAGAACCATTGTTTTAGAGAGCGTTAAGCGACGTGTGTTTGTGTTGGAGGAGGAGTTAAAGGGAAAATCAACTGTTTATATGAATGGCAGTTTAGACTACACTTCTTGTTTTCGCTTTAATATGCTGATTGGCCACTAAATATGCATATATGTATATATATATATATATATATTAGAGGTGGGCATAGATTAATTTTTAAAATCTAGATTAATCTCATTGTAATCTTTGAATTAATCTAGATCAAAATGGCTCAGTTACATTCAGCCAAAGGTCTGAAGCCCACCACCCCCCACAATTGATCCCAATGCCTATCTTTATGGTGTAAACCATAAATATGCCTCCAAATGTTCTCCCACATCAATCAATTTAATTTTGAATGTTTAATACATTACCCTTAAAGAAAATGTAAATATAAACCCAAGGTTTAAATACGGAAAAGTCAGGAACGAGAGAAACAGAGAGAGCAAGAGAGAGCGAGAGAGACAAACAGAGAGAAAGAGTAAGGGAGCGCGCGAGAGAAAGAGACGTGATTTAAGTAATACTGAATCACAGAGGGACCAAAAAAGTGCAACTAAATCATAAACCTGGGTCGTAGTGTGGTGCAACAGTGCCACCTACTGGCGTAACACTTCTGCTGCCTTCCACATACATGAAAATATAAGCAAGTGTGTGTTTACTTTAAATTAAACAAAAACAAACCAAGCCTCATTCTTTAGAACTTCTTGTTGATGCTGAAGCATTTTCTCCCTCAGTATATTAGGTGATATTTTTGATTGTTGTAACCAGTGCTGAACATAAACAGTGTAAAAACAGTTATTAAAGACATAGAGAGCCTGTTATGTTGATTATTAATCCCCTCATATGTCAAAATTCATTTTCATTGGTTAATGAATTCTGGCAGAAGGCAGGTGGTTTTAATGTTGTAGCTGATTGGTGTTTGTTGTCATTATATCCAGCAACAGCAACAAAATGCTTTGTAATGTGTTTGGTATTGCGGTCATTCTCATTTTGTATTGAGGCACTCTCAGTTCGGCCACTCTGCCATTGTTCGGACAGTTTGTTTTGCTGCTCTCTCAAGACAGCGATGGGATTTTTTCCTCCTGTGGAGTGGAGCCTGTCAGGCTGCCATCCCCATTTTCCCAAAAACAATTAATCAGCACGCCTCCAGCGCTGCCTGGCTGTGGGGGGAACGTTCTGGAAAAACTGAGTGCAAGAGGGAGACCTGTGAGAGCTTCACTGGAGACATGGTGACCATGGGAGTCTACAGCAACAGGCTACAATGCGGCACCACACTGCCAAGCTAATCCGCATGCACAGCTCATGACATAATAGCTTGTGGTGTTACGGCTTTAAGAAATATATATAATTCATGTTCTTAGGATTTTCCCACTGTCTCAACCTTTTGATATTTTATATGTATTTATTTAAAGTGATAGTTCGGTACAAATCTACACAGTTCTCACTCTCTCTTAGCTGATCAGCCAAAACATGTTTGGAGTCTGAAAGTTGCTCTTTTAGTTTTTACTGGAGTTGCAAGGCCAGTGTTGGTAAAATGTAATTACATTTTTATTCCACCAATCAGCAGTCCTTAAACTGCATGTCTAAATCAACATTCGCTTGCTTCAAAGCAGCATGACTTGTTAAAGCCAAATGACAGCAATATTTCTAAATGTATGCAAAATGCAGACTTATTGAGATGTAAACAAAGTCATTCTGAGTGTGCTGAAATGTTCAGCACAGAAACTGACCAAGTCTGTATTGCTCACAGTGGTGGAACCAGACATCCAAAGCATTCAATGTCGCCAGAAGCTCCCTGAGCTCAAACACAAATGGTTAAGAATAAATTGCCTGAGATGTTGCATTTTTATCCAACTTTTATCCAATCATATAGGGGTACAAGCAGGCCACTGTGATGCAAAATAATCCATAAACGATTTTGTAAACCTGGTTTCTGATGATTACAAAAATTCTCTTTTGTTGATCTGTGTTATTAGCTGTAAAGCTGGTGGTATGGTGGTTTGGGAGTTGCCCCTGTGATCAGAAGGGTGTGAGTTCAAATCCCAGGACTGCCATTGGCACCACTGAGGTACCCTGGGTTAAATGGATTAATTGCATGGGAAGAGTTCCACACTGGGTATTTTTTTTTATAGTAGACCATGCATCATCATCCTGCTCTGAGACTGTAGTAACAGAACCCGCTCTGTCCAGCCCTGATCTGGTTCTAGCAGAGACAGTAGCCAAAAAGACTCAAAACAAAGTGAAGTAAAGGCCTTTAGCTGAAAACAGTGACATCTTCTCTATCGAATGCTTTGAGTAAATTGAGGCGGAGAACTCACTGATTTGTATATGAGGGAAAAGTAAATGTTTCGTTTCAAAATGCTGCCAATTTAGCTTTCAATTTCAAGTACATGCATTTCACCTGCATTAACACTAGTCTAATTTTAACAGAGTTTTCAGCGTTGGACATAAAGAGGAACTGTTTGTGACTGTGCTAGTCTGACTCTTCTACAGAGGGCCGGTATGTTAATGTTATGCTACTTCAGTTAAGAACGGCATGGTGCTAAATAGCTTGTATGCCATGTCATCCTCTGGAACCATAACAACTATTCAGTAAGCCATTAGCCGCTCCCCTCGGCCGAGATAACTGCCTGCCAGTGGAGGACTCATTCTGTTTTCCATGAGACAGGAAGGAGATAGAGGGACTGTGATGTGAAGTCCAGCTGCCCTGGGTTCACTGGAGAGGTTTGCGGAGCAGGGGGCATGTGTGTTTGTGTGTTGAGGGGTCAGCGGAGCTGGACATCGTTCTGAGGATCTCTTATCTGATTGCTTTACTGCCCTGGTCCTAATAGACTGAAACAGAGAGAACGGCCACAGTGAATCACTGTCCATGCTGTGAGCTGCTGGAAATCACACCAGTCTCTTTTTGTGCAGACTGATGAGGCACGTGCATCTGACACTGTTCCTCATAAACTAGAACAATGTAAACGGGTTACAGAATGGATGTCAGTTCATTATGCTGTCACCTTATTTATTTCTAATGGTTCTTTATTTTGTACGTTCAGGAATGGTTAATGGTTTATGGTTTATATCTGTTATCTGATCTACTTATTCTTAACCAGGGACATGGGGGAGTTGGAGCCTGTCCCAGTGGTCAGAGGGCAAAGGCAGATCACCAGTCCATCACAGGGCAGACACACAGACACCGCCCAGCACAGCACACAGTGTGAAATTCTTTCTCTGTATTTAATGCATTCACCAGGTGAAGAAGCTGACATGCCGCCTGGAGAGCAGAGTGTAGGGAGGGTACCTCAGTGGTGCTGCTGGCAATACTGGGATTCAGGCCCACAGGGACACAGGGACAACACCTTAACCACCAGCCCACCAGCTTACTCATGTATGTCTGAGGACTGAAGGAGGAAACCACAGTACCCGACAGAAACCCATACACAGAGAGAACAATCTCCATTGGAAGGACCCTCAGCTGCTCAGGCCGGGAACCTATAATCACACCCACGTCCTTCTAGCTGTGAGGCAACAACACTACACACGAGTTCACTTATGATTATAGCAAATTGTATTTTTATACAATTTTAAGTGTATTTTTGCAGAGTTTTTATTTGGATTTTATTTAAGACTTTATAGATTTTTGGTCTTTTCTTTGTGTCTCTGTGTGACTGTCCAGTTATAACATAAGAAAATTTCTCCTGGATCAATAAAGTTACTAATCAGGTCATTAAAATAAGGCAGTTACGTAAATAAAAAGGTTACGAACACTTTTATGAAAAAGACTCATGAAGCATAAAACTGACTGCTAACTGCAGGTTGCTGGAGTGCTCACATTAAAAGTGTAGGTTTTTAAAAGTGTTATGATACAACACTATGACATAAGTAGATCTATGGTCTATGGTTAAGAATAAGAAGCCAACATGCAGCTAATGTTAAGGCTAGTTTGGCCACAGTCCAAATTCATAATTATGATTAATGCATTATTGTTGCTATTTAGTAATACCTCTTTATAGCAGAACATTAATTAGGGAGAATGGATCCATTTCAGTCCCTGCTCATTGCCAAATAGTGAACTCACATTAATCCACACAGGTAGAGCCCAGATCTTGCTGGTTTTGGATCTCACTTTGTTTTTTCTACCTGTCTGCATTCTACCTGTTAGCTTCAACACATATTTATATTCGGCACAAATAACAAATATGGCTGCTCTCTTTGCTTAATAACTTTTTATAAACTCCTTTTAAACCACCTGTAAACCCTTTATAAGGGTTTAATGCAAAGTAGTCCAATTTATTGTTCATCCATTACCATCTTAAAGTCAAAGATTTGGCTAAATGTTTACCTACTTTTAGAAATGCTGTTTTTTTTCCATTCCATTTGTACGCAAACTGCAGGAAAAGATGATATTATGTGTAGTGAAAATGGCTTTAAATGTTTCTATGTTTACCCCCCAAGGGAAACTTTATTTAGAAGGCACATTATCATGCACAGAAGTCACTCAATGTGCTTTACAGATAGCAAATGTGCACAACAGCATAAAAAGTAATCAAAAATCAGTACAGAATTAAGTAAGTAACAAAAGAATAAAAGTGTAGTTGTGCAGGTCTTGGTTAACTGAAGACAGTGGGAAACGGGGCTGTTTTAGCTTCTTTTTAAAAACTGGCATACATTAGGGCAGATCTGATCTTCACTGTGTGCTGTTTTCAGCAGTGGGCAGAAGATGTGAGACCTACCACACTAATTTTGGACATTTCAGAGATATATTGTGCACTCAAATGAAGGGTATGCTAAGGCAATGACTCTGTGTGTGTGTGTGTGTGTGTGTGTGTGTCTGTCACAATTGGCAGATTAGTCACCAGCCTGACAATGACAGAATCCCACAAAAATCAGCCCTCTCCGCTCTGGCAGTCCATCTGACGGCAGAAATTAAAAACCTTTTTTCTGAGAGAGGGGAGAGGCAAAGGAATGAGACTTTGAAGCCAGCCAGAAAATATTGTGAATAACTGTCAGTTTAGTTCTGCAGCATCCCAAAAACACGAGGCTGGGGGGCGGGGGAGAACATCTTGAAGTGATCATAAGGGAGGGAACTGAATCAAAGCGGGATAAATTACTGCGTTTGCTGGCAAGGCAGCTCCTGACAGCAGTTCAGATCGCACGTGTCTGCGTCCACAACATTTCGGGCAAGAAGAAACATTTTTGGTCTAATCAGTTTGCCTTTTGGTAATTGAATCAAAGCCTTTCTGTAGTTCAGTGAAGACATACGACGACGGATGAAAAATGACATTAAACCGAGTTCCCGCCAGTGCGCTGGAGGTTTGCACACCTGTGAGCGATGTAATTAGAACGACGTAATTATAACTGGGGAAATATTGTGCTTTCTCACTCATGCAGAATAATATGTGCAGAATAAATACCAGCGGGTTTTATAAGGGAACAAGAGAATGACAAGCAGTTTAATACATTTTCTCACAACTCATTTATGCAACTCTTCTGAAAAACACTTACCATTAAATACACACACACACACACACACACAAACCTTCTCACAGCTGTTAGGATAAAACATCATTAAAATACGATGAAGAACTGAATATGCTGAATAGCACAATAACTTTGATGTATAAAGTACATACCTAATACAAGTATATTGGTTTGCATTTACTTTGAATTAAATCTTGCTACATTCAATTCTATTTGAAGTTAAAGGGCCCATATCATGGGAAACCAAAACCTATTTTGAATCCATTGCTTTTGTGATGACACAATAACAAATGCATTTAAATACAGTCACGGTCGTCCCCCTCTTCAGGCACGAAAGGCGGGCACACACACCATTCGATGTCCATGTGCTACATTCTTTATTTTTACTTGTCAAAACACAAAAAAGGCTTGAGGGTCAGAAACCAAAACAGGAGAAATGCAACTTAAACTCAACACGACGGCTGACCAGCAAAGACAACAGACAACAGAAACACAAACCCATTAAATCCCTAAAACTCAAACCACTCAACCAATAATACAACAACACAAACAAAACACAGTCGAACCTAATCGTAATAAAACACCCTATAACACTTTAAAATAAAAGCACGAAACAAAACCTAAATACACTCTTAACAACTGTCCACAGGCCTGACAAAGATCCTGCCTACAGCAGTTCAGCACCCATCCCACCCCCATTAGGAAGTCATGAGCAGTGTTTAAACACTGTTGTACACTAAAGTTTGAAGTGCCCTGCTCAAATGCCACATTTTGTTCTTTTCGAAGGTAAAATAAGAACCTTAACTGTGTCAGGAGACTACGGGCCCCGTGTTTCATTGTGCAGGTCCTGCATTTATATTCATCAGCGGTAAATGAGTGTTCGACCTCAGCTCAACCTTCTCAACCAGAGCTGAAAACGTAGTTCCCACTTTTATTTTTACACACGATACTTTTATGGGTGCCTGAGGGGTGTATTTATAAACATGCAAGAAGGTACAGTGAGTGCACGAACATTTATAGTGGAACACGGACTGCCAAACCAAGGCCAAAACCTTCTTTCCATTCACTATTTAAGTTCGTTAAAGTTCTTACTGGTCCACCTGGACGTATGATGCCACGAGGTCCTGCACAAAAGCCAGAGCAAGTTCAGGTTCGCGGCTACCGAACCTATCTCAGATTACTCACCTTGACAATGAGTCGAATTCATCCTCTTATAGCCTTTAGGACATTCCACTTGGCCGTTCGCAATCACTGCATAAGCTGTGAAGAAAAGTGAGAAGAGAGAATGAAAGAGAGCCTAAAGCTATAAATCACAGATGTGCATATCTTGGCAGGGAGAGAAATGAGGGGTCCGTCAAGTGGGCCAAATGAGATGTAACAGTGAGATATGTAAGCTGATCCCCTTCATTACATTTCAAGTTTTACACAGCCATCAAGCAGAATAGAGCAACAAAAAACGTCATGCCATATGTCAACCCTCTGGGTAAGAGGGCTAAGAATAAGCATGTAAGCATGTAAATCACGTTTTTAAAAAAAGCAGAAATACCCACATAACTCAGGAGAGGACGGAATATATTCTCAAATTTGAGTCAATGCTATCAGGATTCATAACTGGACCCCGAATGTAGCCCATAAAGAGCCTAATAAATCAACAGAGCCAGTTTACCCTGAACACCGCAAGCACATTAAGGTGTTTCCCTGGGAGGAGGAAGGATGTTGAGATGGTCCGGTGACCAGCACATGTAGAGAATATGGATTAAGGAGCAGACAACGGCGGAAAGCATAAGTAACCCGAGTTGAATGGTTGAGAGGAACTGCACCATTAATCACAGGATTTTACCATTTCTCAAACCAACAAGACTCACCTAACAGTTTTCCCTGCAATTTAAGATTTTTCATCGGGGGGGAAAATGGACCTCATCGGTGACAAATTATAAAGCTGCCAGAAACTCTATCCGGCTTTATAAAAATAGTGTGGGAACCCCTGAGGGCTGGTTAAAGTGGTCCAATCCTAAACGATAGCACCATAACTTCCCACAGGATAGGAGAGCTACTTTTTTAGGCTGTAGAAGATGCAGTACAGTGCTGTACAAAATCAGCCACATACTCCCAAATTACATAACCATTCACGTTTACTGAACAGGACTATAGCACAAAACAAGACGTTACAATTTAAATTGAGTAACATCATCATTTCATGCTTTATAGATCTGGACAAGAGGGAGTGCAGTACTGTAATACAATATTGTACTGTAGTGCATTAGTGTCTGTTCATGGTACAGTATCACACAGTCCCACATTACGCATTACCTTCAGGCAATATGGTCTGATATCCTAAAGGAGGGCTCTCAAACTCAAACCAGAACGTTGGTTCTATAGCCAAAAAAAGTTGGGTGTTTAAAAGAAAATATTTTTTTTTCTCAAAGCGTGATAATAAACCATGACCTCTTTTGAACCTCTTCAGTCAGAGCACTGCATTTTACTGCTGTCTCTTACCAAACCATTTATGGTTAAGAAGGGCTGAAAATGGGTGGTGTGAACTTCTCTCAGGTGGGAAAAACACACATTCACTGGCTAATTATTTGTAATTAATCCACAACAAACAGTGACACACATTTGTTTTAAAATAACTAACTTTAGCTTTAAATAAAAAACTAGCTTTGGTGTCCTGAAGTCAGTTAATCCGTCTGCTGTGTGTTTAACTCTGTAAGACTTATTTATTGCTTCGCGTTTTGTCTTTCACTGGCTGTCATATTCATGGCATCACAGACTCTTTGTCCAGTACACACTTTTAAGGTGACTCACCTCTCCGCGCTCTCTCCCTATACACTACAGGGGCCACTCGACCACAAATCTATTTTTTAATGATCAAAACATCAAAACATCTGAACAAAACATCAAAACATCTTAACATACCCACTACACCAGACATTACTGAATGCACCAAAATCCAGCTATAAAAAGAACAACAATGATATTAAAAATAAAACTTAAGAAGAACAATGGTGTAATTGCTACCACAATTTAGTCAGGGCCACTAGTCAGGAGGTGCAATAGTATTAATCATGTCTAGTTAAATATTTTGATGTTCAATTCATTTGGAATATGGAAATTATTTCACTTGCTGTGAGAACACTGCTCAATGGTCTGGCATATAAAGCTGATGTTATCTAGCTCTTGTTGGGTGTCTGGTGGGTAAAGCAAATCTACCTGGCAGATGTGAATATTTTTGCCGTGGAAAAACAAACAAAAAAAGATTTGTGGGCCTGATTTAAGGAGAAACTGTAAACATGACAGGCCGTATGAAGGGTCCACACAAGTGACATATTGGAACGATACCAAGATCCACTCGGAATCCAATTGTTATTTGTTCTTTCTTTAACTAATTTTCACCGTTTTTTTCATAATCAGTGATTATTTAAATGCCTAGTTTATATGGTGCTGTATTTGTAAACTGACATCTATCTTCTTATGGCTGTAATCAGCTTCCTTATCTCAATTTTGACAGACCACACACTGTGCTTTTTATAGATTTTTAACCCAACATGTTAAACTAAACACATAGTCCTGCAATAAACGACCATAAGTGTGCCGTCTATAGAGAATGCCAAGAAAAGTGTGTCTCTGTAAAGGGTGTCTAATTTTTCACTTAGAAATTCAACAAAACATGCCATTTGACCACAAGACCTTCAAGCTTGTCCATACGACTGTATGTGTATCTATTTCACTGAACTATAATAATGATGTCACAAAACTTTTGAACTGTATCACAGTATCAAGATATTAGAAGACACATAAGCCTTCTCAACTCAAGTCTCTCAGTGGAGAATCTCCATTCACATATCCGTGTAGTCCAGGAGGAGTCTTAATCCACGCCTGGGAAACTAAGCCTAGATGTGCTGGAAAGTTTATAGCAAAATGAAATTTAGAAAATGTACTATTTAATTCGTTTTTATGTGTTACATACGCTGCTTTCAAAAGAATCGGAAGCACCCGGCAAATTATACGTATTGGAGTTGACACCGACCTCAACCCAGATGATCCGGCGTCCAACAACTAATGAAGTCCAAAATCACCTCGTGCTACACACCCTTCATAGAACTGGACACTAGAGAATACAGTACAGCACAGACCTGTCCACACTATCCTGCACTCTACCCCACAGGCCTTTATATCATGAGCAGATGGCGAGCGGAAACACATTAATTTGCAGTCGCTTTCAATCCAGCGGCTCTCTGTGGAAGCTCCTTTATTTGTTTTCCTTTTCTTCCCAAATTAGCAACTAGTGTAAATGGAAGAAAGACCAAGCTCGCGCTGCGCTGCCAATGCCGTCTCCTTCTGGGAGTCTGCTGACCTCCCTTTCATAAACTGGCTGTCAGTACAGAGCTAGAACCAGTGATGGTCAAGGTGAGTCTGCAGCAACTGATCCGAGGTCAAACTTTCAGCGACACTGGGCTGTAATTAACAGAATTAAACTGAACTGAGGGGACGAAGTTGAAATGGACACATGAGCCACGAGCCTAGCGAGTTCGAAATGTTTCTCACAGTGATGCTCCCAGTTTGCTGCACTGTATCATTAAACTGTAACTGTTTTCAGACTCACAGTGATTTATGCAAGCCTAATGTTTTTATTCAGAAAGCCAAAAGACGGTCCAGTGGACACGCTGGCCAGAGGAGCAGATTTAGTGAGGGTCTCCGCTGAATTGGGGAGTCTTGCAACATACTTCGGTCTGCTTTCTTTATTTTGTTACTTATATTCTACCCTCGCTAGAAATCGGGGAGTGGTTCTCAGGTTCACAAACGGGACAGAGAGTATCGTGTAGCACTTAGGGTCAGGGATCCAAACTGATTATTTGATTAATGGCGGGCCGTTATACCACTGTTCAAACAGTAATCCCACCCTGCAGAAGAGGGGGGTTCAGTGGTCAGCAGTTCACTTCACAGGCAGCAAAAGAGCAGACAATTGATGAGGAGAGGGATGAGGGTCATGGGTGCTGGTGAAAGGGAGGATTGACCTTTGATGGGGACAGGGTGGGGTCGTGAAATTAACAAATCATAGAAAGCAGCTATAAAGCAACTTCCTTCAAGCTCCTTTGAGAGGAAACAAGCCATCACTGCTCAGAAAGTCAGCGAAGCCCAAATAGTCTTTGAAAAATTGATATAATTTTATTATACTGACATGCATTCATGTTTTTTCCCTTCACATACTCTGAAAAAAGAATGCGTTGAATTAAACTAAATTAGATTAAGCAGAGTTGAACTGAACTAAAAAAAGAACTAAACTGAACTGAATTGAACTAAAACTAACTAAATTGAACTGATTTAAACTGAATTAAACTAAATTGAATGAATCTAAATTTAACTGAACTGGTCTGAATCTGAACTCAATTTGAATTCACAAGCTGGGTGGAACTGGACTAAACTGATCTGAATTAGACTAAACTGATCTGAGTTAAACTAAACTGAATTGAGTTGAACTGAATTACAATAAATTTGACTGAAGTCAATTGAATTGAACTAAAGGGAATTTACCGGATTGTTATTAAACTGAAACCTAACTGAACTGAAGTACACTGATCTGTACTACACTGAATGTACTGGAAGGATTAGTCCTTCTTATTCTTCGGAAATGAACAGAGCCAACAGTTTCAAACCAGCCTTATCATCACATCTAACCTGGACTCACTAATACGGAAGCGTGAACAGTAGTCTTGCATGGAACATGGAAAAGGAAATGCATGATTCAGCACTGTGGTGGATTCGTTGTGATCTGGAAGGTGAAACCAGGGTGACTTTGGCTTAAAGTTCCACTCGTGTTTGTCTTTCTTTGTCAAAGCTGTTTATAACACACTGCAAACAGGCTACTCTTTGAGAAGCTACCATATTACTGCAGTCCCTGTAAAAGCCTCTTCTTCCCATCCGTCTTGTATAGCACAAAAACTCACATGTGTACAAGCAAGTGCAAACATGTTTGATTGTGTTTAAAGCCACAACTGTTATGGAAGAAGCATATGGGACGCAGGCTGTCCTAGCAGAGCGTTGGGAGGCCGCTTCAGTCAGAAAAGGATAAGAAAAGGAGCCGTTTTGGCTCAGGAACATCGTTTTCCATTGACAGAAATCTCTTATTGATAATTTAGTGCCCTCACCAGGCAGGACCACCCTGTCTGAGGGAGATCAGTCGAGTCTTAACCACAGCATGAATAGCATCATGCGAGCTTCACTGCGTGAGCTGGATGGACTAACGGGGTCTAGAAACAGGACCAGCATTCCTCACTGAGAAACACACAAAGAGTACTAGAAGGTAACAGAGTGAGGAGAACAGAGAACAATGTTCCTGCTCAGTTCTCCGGTCAGTGGACGCTGCTAAGAGCCGAAATCAAGCGCTCCGACACCCCTGGAACAGCGAGACTCCTGAAATAATGGAATTGCTAATTACTAAAAAACGAGAAAAGCTCTTTAATCAGCACTTTTAATTTCCTGACCAATTCAAATGACAAAGCCATCTCCATTTAATCTCAGCAGACACTCGTTTTTTCAAAAGACCAAGCCTGATTAGAGAAAGGCTCAATTATTCAAAGCGATGGGTCTCTTTTTGTTCAGGAAAATCAAAAGAATTATCCGTAAACAACTTAGATTAAGCAATGTGGTGTCGCAGGAAATCACACGCTGTTCTTTAATTAAGGAAAACAAGTCAACTGTACGGCCGATACAAAGTTGTGAAAGTGTGTGATGTGGTTGCTTTCTAACAGCTGCAGGACTTTTCGGCTCTGCTTTAAAACAAATTGCTCGTCTGATTAAGCTGTTTTCATGTGCTCTGGTGTCTGCTGGCAGCGAAATAAAGATGACAGGATAGCAGTGGAGTCACCGATTCCTTCCTGAATAATGTATAAAGAGGCAAAGCTTTGTTTTGTTTTGTTTTTTTTTTCCTGCTTGGACAGTCTTTCATTTTCTGAACTGCTCTCCTCAAAGGTGGCTGAGGGAGTTCGAAGGGAACCGTCATGAATTATTCCAGGCCATTTCTGCGAGGCATGGGTAAGGCACACAGCGCATCAATCATGACCTCATTACAAATACATTTCTGAGCTGCACGTCAAGTCATACGCCTCGAATATGCCTGTCTTGCATATGACGAAAAGTATGTCCACCCAGAAATGACCAGTCAGTTTAACCCTTTTAACAGTGAGTTCATTATAATTAGCCATAATCAAGGAAATCCCTTTAATAGACCTGACGATCGTCTGAAATCAAAGTGACATAGAGCCAAATATGTTTTATTAGCTTTCAGGACGAATTTGAAGGTGATGCATTGTGTGAGAAAAAGACAAGAAGACAAGAGACGTCCGATGATCTCAATTCTTTCCCTCCATTTCACTGAGGGCCAGCCTGCTGATGTTGATAGTGGTCATTAACAAGTGCTCAATGTTTGATCTTGTCCCATAAAAGCGTACTAAGCATGTCTTTGACCTCAATTAATAGCAGATTAAACGTGATGCAGATTGAGGGAAAAAGATGATCTCATGTGGCAGGATGTGGAACTTGGCTTGGCCGCTCCACCATGTCAAATTTTATTGATCCTGAAACTCATGAAAAAACATCTCCAAGAAATAATCGGGGAAAGGGTTCAAATGGGGAAGAGCTGGGGGGTTTGGATGATTTGGATGGGCAACCACAATTAGCGTGACTCTTCTGTCCCCAGGGAGGAAGCAGCACATGGGCCAGCGCTCCTGTTGCCGTGATTTATTTGGGCCTTTGAGAGTATGGGTATGGCTCTAAGGAAAGTCCTAATTCCCAGAGAGAGGCCCTGAGAGCAGAGTAACGCCATCAACCACAGGGGAAAGCATCTAAATGGTTTAACCTTCCATACTATAAAGTGACTGAAATGATCTTAGTGTTAAGATCAGCTTAATAAAGAGCAAGAGAGCTCAGTGTGATGCACGCGGCACCCTTTCAGAATCATTTTCATGCGAAGATGATTTTGATAAATGTCAAGATCTGTGATTTTAATACACAAAAAGTCAGAAATGTCCATCGTCTACAAGTAATCACCGTGAATGATCTTCTGTAAGTCGTATGATCTGGAGATCAGGACAATAATTCTGATCAATATGGTTCAAGAACAAATTCTGGTCAAACTAAACACCTCTCTGTGGAAACACGACTTAACATTTGGAAGTTTTGCCCAAGGACAAGAGAGAGAGTGAGCCAGAGGCAAGGATCCTAACACTAGGCCACCACTACACCCTAAAAAGCCAGACTGCATAAATAGAGTTTGGCTATTTATATTTGGATTAGTTCAATTTTAATCTTAAAAATGACCATAAAAAGGCTAGTATCTCACTAAAATTATCTATATTCTGGATTATCTGTGGTCATTTTTTGAGAAATGACACAGATGCTTTGTTATAATCAGCCAAATAAATCTTTTAAAAATGCAGTTTAGAACCTAACTAACTCCATGCCAGATGTAGCGCTGTTGTTCTTAGAGAGAAATAAAGCACATTTATTTTTAACATGGGTTACAAAATGTCTGGAACCGCATCACTTTTCTCGGACCTCATATTTGATTGCTCTGATTCTGTTTTGTCTGTCCGGTTTGGCAAACCGCGCCTGCTTTGGAAACGATTAGGAGCCGTGACATTTTGTGCTGACCCCTTGGAGCCGCTTTAGACTGGCCAGTACACTTCTGGCTCTTCTCCTTACCACGTCTTTCACTCTTAAAACTGAATCTGAATGTACTTTTGCTGTCCTCGTGTGGCTCTCTGTGTGTCTATGTGCCTGGTAATCCTGCTGATCCATGTAGAAACCCAGGCCCTCGTCCAGACACCTGTTTCTGGACATGCAGACACAACAGCCAGGATTCAGCCCATCTGCGGCACGTCGCCTTACAATACTGTAACACATTGGCTAAGAAACCGCAAACAGGACTCAACAGTGCGGCTAATCAATTAGCTTTGACTTCAGACCCTCTGGCATGGCTCTTTGGCCACTCGATAGCTCAGTGAAACCAGTTGGGCTCACAGTAGAGCTGGACAGAGCTTCAGTTCCCATGGTCCGTGTAACACTAGAACCCAAAACATGGAAATGAACCCTTTCTCTTTCTCTCTGTCTCAATTAGTGTCCATTGTAAACCCTTTTTTTTACTGATAAAACACTTCCTTACAGTCATGTTTATGAAACTGAGGAGCCTCAAACTCCACCTTCCATCTACCGAGCCCAAATTCTGAATGGCCTTTGACTTCTTAAGAAGAAACAGGAGTGAAAGCATTTAGCTGTGCATTGTCATCAGAATCTAAGCAGACAAAGAGGTTTGATGATTGACACTGATCTGTTCTTGATCTTTTAAGTGAAGTCTTAAGACCAAAGTTTGGCTCAAAAAAATCAAATGATCCCAAATTTAGTCAAAAAATTTGGGCACTCCAACGTTTGCTTTGTTAAGCCTTGGGCCACGATTTCTATTGAAGTTTAACATAAAATATTGAGCGCCATTACTTTTGGCCAGGTCACATTTTGGCTGGCTTCCATACTAAAGAGTAATTCATTCATTCATTTTCTGTAACTGCTTACTCATTACTAGGGTCACGGGTACCCAGAGCATATCCCAGGGTCCCTGCCTAGATGGAGCCCCCCACAGACTAAAGAGTAATTGTGCATTAAAAAGTAAAAAGACTGCCCTCAATACAGGATGTGTGTTTTTACAAAGAAAATAGACAGTAGATGGACCAGACCATCCAAATGTTGCAGACAACTGTAGCATTGTGAAAATGACATGCCTGAATCATCACACACTCACCTCAAACCACATCTCAACAACTGTGTGGTTCTCTGTTACATTCTAGAAATATGAGTAAGAATAAGCAAAAATACACCACAGGGCTGAAACATAGTCCTCTCCGAACCTGAATCCTCTCTGTTCAATTCTCAGTTTTTATAGACATTGTGTCATTCAAAGAGTCAAAGAGTGATGATTTATGCATACAGTCTTCCTGACGCTAATTAGTGGTTTTAAGCTTCCAGTGCTCATTAGCGGGATTTGCCTTGTAGCTCCAGAGCGAAGCGAACTTCAGTCACCGAACATGTGGCTGATCTTCTATATTTTGTGCAAGTAAGAAAAAACTGTGCAAATTTGCTTTTTATGCCAAACCTTCTTTCTTTTAAAAAGCCTAATGGTCTCCATTTTGCCTGGTTTTCATTACTGATGAAAATTTGCAACATCTGAGATGCTAATGAATTGTATCCGGCGCTCGTCACTATTACCAGCTCCTGAGTTTGCTCCACATCCTCTGCAGGTCACCCTCTACAACACCTCCTCACAGAAAGATAAAAATGAACAAAAAATGGTTTTGCAGTATTTCTGACGGGAGTTGCTTTTATGATAAAGAAATCAGAAATGATGGATGTAGTGCATGCCGGTAACTCCATGCAGCACTGGTTCTATTTGAATCTAGAGTCATGGCTACGCCAGGGGCTCTCCGATAGCAATTTATTCAAACTGTAGTTTCAATATTACTTACATAATGCACTGGTCATCTCACAATCTAATATGACAACTTCATCTCTTGCACACAATCAGAACTCTGTTTCTGATCAGGGCAACTGACTTCTTACTGCTCTCATATTGTTGCATGTATTTGACATCACAGCCTGTGGAGTTACTCCCAACACTCCCACAGCAGCCGCTCTGTGAATTTCTCTCAAACAACTGAAAATGAGAGAATGGATGGAAATTTCTATTAATCTAAACTTCAAAGAACAGGGAGCGCAGACACATCTGGCATGCTAATAGATCTTGGTACTTTTTTCTCCTGGCAGGCAGAAAAAAGAGAATCGATGGTCGCCAATAACTTACAGAATAGCCACAAGTAAGCTGATGTCTGCGTCAGATTAGAGACAATTGCGAATGCTTAATAGCGAATTATGTCTGACAGACTGTCTTGTATGTCATTTGGTACATACAGTATAATGGCGAGTGCACGGTTTGCCCTCATCAAGAACACTGTCGTCATGTTACAAACGTGTGTTCATAGATAGAGTAAGACTTTTCAATTGATAATATACAATATAGCATTACACCCAAATCTACACTTGGAAAGACTTACCCCACACAGTATGAAGGGCTGCCAGTACTGACAGAAGTCAACTTTTATTTCATAAACACAAACAAAACCACCCAGAGGGCTGACTGTGGCTTTTTAAAAGAACCATAGTTTGGGGAGTATGAGGAGGGGCTTGCTTGTGTTTGCAGTATTGGCTGAGATTTCTACCATAGTGGGTAGATTTTCATTTCTGCCAAGCCTAGGGAAAGTGCTGGCCTGTATTGGTTGCCTTGTTTGGCTTCTGCAACCACAGACATCTCTTTCAGAGAAATGAATGAAACGTTTCTTCAACAGTATGAAATAATACTCTTCTGCATATCTGTTACATTGAAAAACTCACATGAATTATATATATTACATCAACACAATTATTGGTAAAAGAAGGTAAACTGAGGGACAGGAATTGAATAAATGTACGGAGATTTCTTTTCAACTGGTCCAAAAACCAAATCTGAAAGTGAAAGTTCTGGAGCAGGCTAACAAATTATTGGAGCAGAGATAATAACAAAATAATGACTATTTATTATGACTTTTAAAACAATATATGCATGAATAGTAATGGAGTTTGCATGTCATAAGTACAGTATCGGACTGTTTTTCTTATAAACTGTGCTCTTCTTCCTATTGTTGTGGAATCTTGTGAGTTTTGCCAGGTGCTTGACTTTCATTCATTACCTGGTTTCTGAAGGAGAAATATTCAATGTTCAATTAGAAATAACCTATTTGCATTATTTCTTTTAAAAAGAAGCGCAAGCCCAAAACCATGTAGCTGTCTGTGGGCCACCACACACAAACATTTACAGTAACATAAAACTGAGGGTCCTCAGAGAGCTACACATGCAGATTAGAGAACATATGAGCTGTACATGGGCTGAGGGGGGGAACAGCACAAATATCGTAAACAACTGTATTCATAAATACTGTAAAGTGCTGTAATTTCACACTTTTGATTTCGTTATGTTCATTCTTGGAGCAAAAGACATCAAACTTCAGTATGGCTGGGGTACTGCCCTCAAGGATGCGTCTGCTGCACCTTCAGTTAGAGAACATAGCAGCATATTTGTTACAATTGTTTTTTTATTTTTAGGTCTCTGTAAATCCTGTCCTGACTGAAAAATACGAGCCGCTCCTCCTGGGATAGGGAATGCAGTGTACACCTTTGTGTACATAATTGTACCTTAAGCAATGTTTTTGTTCCTTTGAAGGTATTTACATTGTTTGGACCTATATAGCATGTGTTGGGGGGCGGTTGCTGGGACTTACCCGGTTTGCTGGGACACTCTGTGCATTTGTTCAGACCCCATGAAGCCCCCACACTGCCGCAGCAGTCTTCCTGCTTGGTAAGGCCTGGCAGAGGCTTCCCACACTGCAACACAAGCACACAAACACACAATAGCACAACACAGAATTCCAACGACTCCTGTTACAGCGCTGAACAAACACAAGGCCCCTTTTCGAGGGGATAAATGTTACAAAAGGCTTTGGAAGTCGCATTGGAGGTATATTATGAAACCCAGGCCTCCTCTAGCCTCCGAGGAGTTGCGTGAAACACAGGCAGCCAGAATAATCACAGGGGTTATCTCCTCTTTTGGAGTGTCCCTCTTTCCTCTCTGATTCAGAGGTATTCTTTTTGCTCTGCATCTAAATTGGAAGGCGTGCTGTGCCTTAAACGACTTACAGACAGAGCGTGGCTCCTCACGCTGAAAAAGTGCTATCTGAGTTGAGGAGCAGCTGAGCCTGGTTAAAGAAGACAAAAACAGCCTCTGCTTCCACTCTCTCCTCCCCTGGCATGCCGCTCAGGGCTCTGAGCTAATTGTGAGGGCAGATTAGGATCAGCCCCTGCTGAATTCCTGGTAAATTGTGAATTATGGGACAGGCAAGCCAGCACTGTGTCAAATACCTTACTAGGGCACTGGCACCACTCTCTATTCTCAAAACACTGGCCAATATTTGAATCATACAGACACGTAGTCTTAAATGGAAACAATGCTGAATCATTATGAGTTGTTAGCATTCTCTTGTCATTGCTACTGACTGGCCCAGCAGAGCCAATTAAGAGACATAACAAGGACAAGAACACTTTACCATCCTCCAGCCACTTTTACATTTATGAGTTCTGTCTCTACACTACATGGACAAAAATACTGGGACACACCTCTTAATTATTGAATTCAGGTGACCCCTTACTTCCAGTGAAGAGCAATCTTAATGCTTAATCGCCAGGTTTCCAACTTTGTGGGCCAGTTTGGGAAAGAACCCTTTCTATTCTGACTGTGTCCCAGTGCACAAAGCGAGTTCCATAAAGACATGGTTAGATGAGTTCAGTGTGGAAGAACTTGACCAGCCACACAGAGCCCTGACCTCAACCCCATCCAGCACCTTTGGGATGAACTGGAACAGAGATTGTGACCCAGACATTCACATCCACTATCAGTGTCTGACCTCATAAATCTTGTGGAATGCCTTCAAAGAAGAGTGGAAGCTGTCATAGCTGCAATGGGGGACCAACTCCATATTAAAGTCTATGTATTTTAATGTAATGTCATTAAAGTCCCCATTAAAATGTCCCTGTCATTTTGTCCATATAGTCCATTGTAGGTATTACAGAGAGCTAGGTAATCTAGTTTAGAGTAAGCCATGTACATAGACTGTTCTCTAATGGAGCATGATGTGAATTTGTTAATATAAACATCATTATCAGTAACTTCCATGGTATGATTTACACAGAGGTTGCTGGGGGCATATCCTCAGCATTTTTAATGGAAACCCACTTTGTCCTCGAAAGATCGGTTTTGTAGGTCTTCCACCTTGTCTAGTGAAAGTGATCATTCGGTCATACGTGAACACACCACAGCACACAGTTTGAACAGCACAAAATTCAACCTCTGCATTTAACCCATTCACCAAGTGAAGCAGGGGGCAGCCAGGAACATGGCGCCCGGGGAGCAGTGTGTGGGGACGGTACCTTGCTCAGGGTACCTCAGAGGTGCCCAGCGGTCTTGGGAATCGAACCTGGACTTTCTGATCGCAGGGCGAATGCCTTAACCACTAGGCTACCAGCTGCCCACCAATACACTGAATACACTGTCTACAAATACACTGAGTATTCCCCAGTAAGCTCAGAGCTCAGCCTGTGTGCAAGTAAGCGTCAGTCTTTAATGACAAGGCCAAGAGTAGCCTGTCGGCCAAACAAAGCTCGTTATTTTTCTTAACAAGTGTGAAAATATGAGCAGGGGAGGCAACGTAGGAAGCTATTCAAACTGGTGCTAGCACCAGTTTTCTACATGGCATTCTGAACAAACTTTTACAAAGAAATAATTCAAAACCAATCATCATATCAACATACCTTTCTAGTTTAAACTATGGTGCTCTTAATGTTGATTTTATAGAAACTGGTGACTTTATCTTCACCTGGAAGAGTAAGCATTACCAATGACAGAGGAGAACACCCTGGAGTTCCTAAGGCCCCACAAAGCTGGACCACTCTGTTCTAAATCAATGGCCAGTGGAACAGCACAGTTCCAGTTTTGCCATACTGAAGGTTCTGGTACTTTGTGCAGCATAAAAAAACATCCGTCCTGCACTGAAGGATCATGTTAGACATAGTTTCTATCTCTTCCACTTCCAGACTGAATTATGGGGTCATGTCTGCTACAGCGGATGCCCCCTCTGTCTCATATTACAGCACCTTTGAGGTTGGTGTAAATTAAATTTCAACCGAGCTGGAGATGGGAAACACACAATAACACATATTAGCAATGCCGGGAAGGCAGCTGGAGCTCAGCTGGATCATAACGTTAGTGGTAATTCTTTTGGGATGAGCATTGTCGTAGGTGTGCAGTCAGGTAAACAAGTCCAAATCAGGACTAAATCACAGTTAATGAAACAAGTAAGTAGATGGAGTTGAGAGCAGGTGATTCAAGTCAATTCCCTGAAACTTTAACCTCACTTAGTACAGCCTTTGTTATGATAGAATCAGAAAACTATACTGATCTTGGAGGAAATTGCTCATGCTATAACTGCACATAAAGAGACAAGAACAGTATAAAATATAATCAAACACAAAGTCAAAATAAAGCTCTTCAGAAAATGCAGCTATAGTTTGTGTAATTTCAGTAATTCCCACTTAAATGTGTTTTACGAACCTGTCCATCAATTGTTTCCTGGAAACACCTTCCCACGTATCCACTCAGCCTGTTATGAGGCCTGTGGTGATTGTGCCCGCTGCCACTGCTGCTGGCGTGGCCGTTGCCAGGCTGAGAACGCTGCTGGACCGAGTGTGCCCCGTCTGCAGCCTGGCCTGGTTTGACTCGAGCGACCTGATGGATCTGGACCTCGGCTTCTGGAGGGTGCTCGACGTGCACGTTCACCAGAGAGGGGAGCAGGGAGGCTGAGGGAAAAAACAGAGGAAATACACAAAGCACTTTCATGACATCAGTGTGACAAAATGACTTTTTGATAGTAGGGTCATTACAGTGCTTTTTCCCTCCAATCGTTTAAGCACATTTCATTCAAATGGACTCTGATATTTAAGCTGTGGAACAGACTCCAGGCCTGTCAATGTGCACTATGTCATTCTTAATGAACGCTTTACTCTTTAAGCAAGGCCATCAGGACATGTCTCTCAGACTGTGTCAACTCTGATCTGACTATGGGGATGTTCAAGTTCAGAAAAGTCAGCTCTAAGAACCAGTTCTGTACGTTAATATAGATTTTAAACACCAAACATAGCGAAGGATATCTGGCAAATATTTAGATTATAAGCATACATAAAAAAATCTATCTATCTATGGATAACGCGTCTGACTATGGATCAAAAGATTCTAGGTTCGACTCCTGGCTGGCTCGGCTCGGCTAACCTTTGGGAGGCAGCTGGTAGACTAGCGGTTAAGGCATTTGCCCTGTGATCAGAAAGTCTGGGTTCGATTCCCAAGACCGCTAGGCACAACTGAGGTACCCTGAGCAAGGTACCATCCCCACGCACTGCTTCACGGGCGCTGTGTTCGTAGCTGCCCCCTGCTTCACATGATGAATGGGTTGAATGCAGAGGAAGTATTTTGTGCTGTTCACACGCTGTGCTGTGGTGTGTTCACGTATGAGCAGGTTGTCACTTTCACTATCTATCTATCTAGCTCTTGGTGAGGTGGATTTTACATGTGAAATCTGACTTCATTTTTCGCTTTGTCTGAAGGAAGACACAGCTGAACGGTTGATGCGTGTGTTGTGGAAGGACAAATCGTTCAGACAGGCTGTCTAGGCAGTGACAGCAGAACTGGATCCAGTTTCAAAGCTTTGAAGTAAGCTCCTGATTGCCAAATGCCAGGAATCAAAAATCGATTCTCTTTTGGGATCAACTCCCAGGCCTACAGGACTGTAAGCTAGGCCTGCAGCATCTGTAAACGGTCAAGTAGTGAGTGCTGTACTTACCTTCTCCACCAAACCAAACCTTGACCTGCGCTCAGCGAGCCGCTTGGCTGCTTTGACGTGGGGTCAGAAAACATGATGCTCCTAATAAAATAAAGCTGACACGGAGCAGACAAAGCGCATGCCAAAAGAACCCGGTGAACCAGGAGTGCTGCGGGAGGTGAGTGCGGTGTTTCCCTCTGAATTCTTTAGGGGATTGACCCTAATTAGCCAGTTCTATGAGCCTAAACAAATAAAGTCATATTTTAGCTTAAGCTAGTTTAGCAGCTAATCCCTGACAATCACACGGTATCAATCATGGCTAGCCGTCTGTACAAAAACGTGGCTAATACTACACAGGATGTCTCGTCGCTGTACACAACATAACACAGCTGTCTTGAGTCTATCTTTCTATCTTTTACCAACACACCACTCCATCCATTACGTTACCGAATCTATTTACTCATGAATCAAAGTCCTTTTTTAATTCAATTTAAGCAGTTTAATTAATGAACAGTAGATTATGCAAGCCTCCCTTGACCATCTGACACTTGCAAAAGTCCGTCACTGAACAAGTCAAGCTAAACTTTGGCTTTGGTAAACCCCTCCATAAATCACTGGTTCCTGGAGAGTGTGTCTGATAGAACACAGAAAGCATCTCCTCATCAGTGAGATACCATCCCCTGCCACTAAAGGGGCTAGGATGCTTGTACAGTGATGTAACAGCAGCCAGATGTGATCCCTGCCAGCGAATTAGTCTTATTAAAACACAGCCCAGGGGTCGCGCTGCTAAAAGAGGGCGGAATGTAGAAGATCGTAGGACATCTGAGGGAGCTTCTGCTTCTACTTAATGCTGCATGAGAAGAAGGAATGACAATGTGCAGGAAAAGCCAAGAGGCAAAGAATATTTAATATTAACAAGGGAAGAAACTGGAAGAAATACCAAAAGTCTTGTTTTCTGTTGAGTTATTTTGGCAATGGTGAGACATATTCTGGTTTTTATATCAGTGATGAGGTTGTTGAAAAAAATGAGCACTCTGTGAACAATATAAAGCTCACAAAAAAAGAGAGAGAGAATCAAATAATGCTGTTAGTGTTTGTCCATTTGAACCATGTTTTATTTCTTTAACCATTGTTATAAAACGGGCGGACTCTACTTTCAATCATCACAAACATTTTTGTTTGTAAGTATTCCTGGCACGTTTTCACCATTGTTTGACGTTAATACAAATGAAAATATATAAGATGTTGCAGAAAAGAACTTCATGTACTGTGTGGAAAAAAATTGTAGTTGTCCTCCTGTCTTCAGTGTCTTTTGAAAGTCCCAATTTTATCAGATGTGTTGTTTTAATTTGACAAATTTTCTATCATCTATTTATTGAATAGTTATTAGCATGGTAACAAAATAATCAGACACTGTGATGATTTCCATTCACATACACTCTTACATAAACATCCACAATCGACCAAAATAATCTGCATTTTCAGTTATATGAGCCATGACAACCCTTTGCATGTTCACAGTGCTAAATAAGCTTGCTCGTGGTACATTGGTGAACAAATTTCTGAAAAAATGGGCACTTTTCACTTTTCACACAGTGCAATAAAGTAACACTTGGTGACTGATTCTTACCTGCAACACTAACAGTTGCATTTAATGATATTTAACTAGCAAATTGCATTTTAACACTAAAACTATAAGTCAAGCAAAAAAGGCTGCTTAACTGACATACACTTTAATGCCACATTGTACCCTACTTTAATCCTCCTTGTGTGTTGGCCAGAAGTTTGACCTGTACTCATGGGGTCAGTGCGACAGGATGTTGTTTGTACCTTGCTGATTGGACAGAGGCAGGGTGTACATGGAGTGGGAGGAGCTGTTCTGCCCTGCGTTGCCATTGGCTCTTCTGCTGGGGGTGGGTTTGCTGGTGGTTGGAGCTGGAAGGTGGCAGAACTTCCCCGTGGAGTTTGACGGACACCAACACTCATTCTGCCCGATGCAGCGTCCACCGTTCAAACATGGGATCTGACAAAAGACTAGAAAGAAAAATAAGAGATCAAAAAAATAACTCGCCTCACATTGATGCAAGAAAAAGGGGCCAATGGGGAAAAGGGCTGGTGACTGTAAGCTATCGCACACACATTCATGACCTGAAAACAGAATGGACTCAAAACAGGAAAACATCACTTTTAATTGGACTGATTTATGTATCCTCATATTTAATTGAGTCACAACAAATAGGCACAAGCAGGGGGCGAAGTAATGAGGCCCTCCGAGGGCAGCAAAGCTCCTGAAGCGGGCTTCTGGGCGTACATCCCTAATTCGTGAGCACGGCTGCTGCTCAGAAACGGATTTACAAAGTCTCAAATTCTCCTTCAGGGGAAGAATGCTGAGATGGTCCTCATATAAGTGAGCAGAAGTTATTGGCCTGACCTCTGCTTCCTTTAACTAATAATGCCTTCCTGAGGACCTCAAATAGCTTCCTGTATGCCAATGAACACAGAGATTCATGAGAAAACTGCCAAACTCATGTGGACCCACATGGAGCACATGTGGAGGGTGTTGAAGAAGTGAGAAGAAACTGATACTGCAATTTGGTGTAACTGATCTGCCCTTTTACAGAAATACTCAGAGATTAGACCAAACCACACAGACTCAGAATGTCAAACCTTATGAATATTTTCTGTGAAAATGTACTTTTTAATGGTAACATATGGCCATTAACATAGCAAGAACACTCTATTGCTTTCAGCCCGTGAGCCCGTCCTGCAGGCCTTCCTCCTCAGGGCTGGGCAGGTAGGAGAAATCTCTGAAGGATCTCGGTCCTGACAGGGCCTTTGTGTACGCTGAGATTTATGCGCTGCAATCATACAGCCGTGGAGAGGAACAATGGAATGATACAACAGCTGGAGTTTGACGGAGAGTTTTGTCGGCCCTTTAATTCTCCTCATTGTTTTGGCAGGAGTGCCCAGTGCCGCACATACCTGTGACCAGCAGCGTCGGAGCACCGCAAACTGAACTTGCCTGCAGTCAGACTTCAAAGAGGCGCAATGAAAAATACAGAGGCAGCTCGCACAATAAAAGACACCGGCTTTAGACACAGAGCAGTGAACGAGAGAACAGAGAGAGAGACGAGAGAGCGAGGAGAAAGGGCAGATGAGAAAGACAGGGAAGAGAACATGAAGAGAGATAATAGAAAAAAAGAGAGATATGAGAGAGAGAGAGAGAGAGAGAGAGAGAGAGAGAGAGAGAGAGAAGGCGGGAGAGAAATAAACAGAATGAAAGGAGTTCTGAGAGAACAGGAGGAGACTATGACAGATATAAGGAGCAAGAGAGGGTGGGGGGAAGAAAAGAGGAGAAAGAGACTGGAGACAGATAGAAGAGAAAGAGAGAAGGAGAGAAGAGAGACAGTAGAAAGAGAAAAAGTGAGGGAAAGGACTGAGAGGTATGGGAGAGGGGGGAAGAAAAAGAAACAATGAAGATAATGAAGATAGAGATGAAAATAGATGAAGACTGAAAAGAGGAGAACATGACAGACACACGACAGAGAGAGAAAGAAAGACAGAAGGATATTATATGAGTAAAAAGAGAGGAGAGAGAGGGAGAGTGAAATTATGATTATGAGTGAGTGGGAAAGAAAGAGAGAGAAACAATAAGGTGATATGAGAAAAGAGAGAAGAGAAGCAGAGTAAAATTGTGATTATGAGAGAGAAAGAATGAGAGAAAGACAGAGAGAGAGCAGCATAATGACCACAGACAGACCAGAGTATCAAAGAGAGTAATTAATGCAGCCTCACAAGCAGCACCAGCATGGGGCAGGAACTATTTTGTGACATGAATAGTTCCGGCTCTCTGTCTCAGCCTCTTACCTTCTCCAACAGAGTAACCACACACAATTATTCTGGTGTGTGTCTATTTTTCTATGTGTGTGTTTGTCAATAACCACCTCCCCTCACACACAGACAGACATGCAGGCCTTCCGGTACTCTGTCTCTTATCCCATTAACTGCCACCAGATTTCACTGCTCGTCTTCAAACAGACCCTGCAGAAGTAGGGCACGTCTAAATTTAGGAGTACAGTAACTGCTAAACACAGAGGAACTGAGGAAACTATGTTATTCACGCAGGCTCAAGCAGCCTGAAAGTCTGAACATAATTCCGGCATGAGATAAGTGTTTACCTGCCACCTCACACCCCTAATGGAACACCAGCAACATCAGACACGCGGCGCAGACGAACAATTTCCGTCTATTACAGGCTCTTAATGAGCCGAGATTGCCTCAGTAAGGAAACGGGCCTACAATCTCAGCCTCATTCTCTCGCGCTGCTCGAATGGCGTGAGGTGCCAGGAATGCATTTTTGCACATCCAAACGCTGCCAAACCGTCAAAGTGTTTGGAGAACCCTGACATGTTCCAAACAGCTATTAATGCGAGCATAAATCTGAAAAACAACCTGTTTATACATCCGTAATTCAAACAAATGCATTACATCTCCACGTACAATAGGGACACACACACACAGTGTGTGTGGTTACAAAACGCATGTCAAAGACACATTCTGAGCACTTCTGGCCATTAAAAGATCATTAATTTCAGTTAGAACTGTGAAACATGGTCATTACTGGAAGAGGAAGGTCTAGAGTCAACAGAACTGCCAACGTCTTTGCATTATTTAATCTATTAAAGGACCTGTCTCATCAAAAAAATGCATTTCCATGACTGTATTCCAAATAAAAGTTTGATAAACGTGGTTTCAAACATTCTATTCACTTCCACAGCCCCATATACTTTATGGAAACTAAGATGCAAAACTCTATTTAATTTATTTGTATCTGTTATGTCACAAAAGCCAACGCATGTTTAAATCCCCCGCATTTGGCCTGCAACAGTTAAGCCTTCCTGTTCATGCTGAAGTTATATGGGGTGTTTTCTTCAGTCTAGGGTGATTTTTGATTACTTGGGAACCAATCAGACCAGAGGCTATATAATATATGGTGGAGTATAATAATATAAAAACAGAGTAACAAAAATAGTCTGTTTAATTGAATGGGATTTACTGATTGGTTGAGTAAATGTTCATATGTAGTGTTTTTTACAGATAAAGCCACTTAAACTGATAAAATAATTAATGAATAAAGGGATATGGCCCCTTTAACGCTAAGAATGAAACAGTAAACATAATATATGCTTTAAAAGTGACAGGAAACGAATCCCAGCCCATAGCCGTGCACTTTCAGTGAAACGTGAGGTCCAAACTGAAGTTTTCTATTCTCACCACCGGACAGACTTGGCAAGTCTCCACCAGTGTTAATTGATCTCTTGTGTCTAAAAACATGCTTCATTAACTGCACACAGACTCGCTGTGGTAGTGTGAGCTTTCCCCGTGTGGCAGCCCCCCGTCCCCCCAGCATTGTTCCCCTCTCCTCAGGCCCTCTGAGCTGGCTTTGGGATTAACCAGGTGGATAATAGTGGCTTTAAAGTAATCCGTGTAAACCCTCGCTCCTTTTTTTCCCACTCTCTCTCTTTCCCTCTCTCCTGGGGAGCGCTTTAAACAGTTAACGGTCAGGTTCAAAGCGAGGTGTAAACCACACAAACACATATACACACACACACTCAGGGGCAGAGTGGAGGGAGCGTGGGACGAGCACATCCACATGTGTGGTTTACCCATATACCACCGCCATCCACTCTCTCTGTACAGCCACACAGCAGCTTCATTCCCTTTCATTTCTCTCTTTTAAATGATGAACTGAGAGAAATCTCCTCTGATTCCACTGATAGAATTCTTCAGGCTTTACATTCAGATCTCAAACCAAAGTAGGATTTCTCCAGAATCTGCACAAGAAACGCAGTATCTCAGAGATCCTTTTCTCATTAACACTGAAGGGAAACGTGCGTTCCTCCGAATGTTCAGTGTATCCTCTGAGCGCACCTCTGAAGAGAGAAGGAATGCAAAACAGAACTGCGTTGAATTACACAAGACTCCGGTCAGAAACTATTCAGGACGCGTTCGGAAACACTGAATCAGAAATGTATACACAATGAGAGAGGGAGAGAGAGAGAGAGAGAGAGAGAGGGAGAGAGGGAGAGAGAGACAGAGAGGGAGAGAAAGAGAGAGAGAGAGAGAGAAACACACACCCTATCATGAATTATTATTATTCTTAATATTAACTAATTGATGTTAATGTTATTATGCCCACAGTCATTAGAGAGAAATAAACATCACTAATTCCCAATATTCCCCACTCCCAACCCAACACCCCAGTCTTGATTCTCACCCTCCCAATATTGTTTCTCACCCCCCACATCATAATGTATATCTTGTTTGTTGTTATTATTACTACTGTTCTTGTAATCAACAGTGCACAATCATAAACGGTTTTGCTCCAAACCTGTGACAGGCAATGTATTACTTTAAATTTGGCTGATCTGTGTTGAATGTATTGAGGTTAATAACAAGATGGAGGTAAGAGCTGTATCTGAAAGCTGCTGCTGCACCTGTACAGAAATGTCTTATCATAATTATAATATAAAGACCCTCTTATTGCGATGGATCTTCTTGTCCAAATCGTGTTATTTAACTAGTAAAGTTGTTTATGATGCAGCTTGGGCTAAAATACGGTTCTGGAAAAGTGGTAATGTTTCATTTGTTTATGTCTCCCACACAGCATGAGCTCACAATTAAAAAGCAAATACAAAGTGTCTATAGGCCAATCTGGTCTATATTCTGATGGGCATAGAAGGTCATGTTTGGTGCATCCATAGTTATTGTTGTCATCATTGATATTACTGTTCATAACCTTCTACTGTTACTTAAAACTACACAGTGTACCGGCAACATTATACTCCACAGAGGCAACAGAGGCAAAGAGAGAGAGAGAGATAAAGCACTTACAGAGTCTGAAGCCTTGGCTCTTGGGTACCAGGCCTTGGTTCTCGCTGTATATTGTGGTTTTATCTCCTCGCTCACAACTGTTATAGCAGCGCCCCCCGTTACAGGTCCTCCGACACACCATTGGCGTGAAGATGATCTTGATCCGGTCCACGCCGGTCGTCAGGTTGGCCCCTGGATACGGCAGAGCACAGCAGCAGTGAGAGAGGAAGAGCTGAACGCTCACAAGAGAGAAATACAGCTGCTGCATCTTCACACTCCTTTCGTCCGGGCACTGCGAGAACAGAGGTTTATAACAGTGGAAGTGTGTATGCGTGTAAATGTGAGTGTGTGTGTGTAGACCAGTGCCTGGATAGTGGCACGCTGCAGCTGGTGGAAGGATGTGTCACTGCAAAAACTCTCCAGAGGAGGAGAGAGGCCGGTTAAAAGCTTGGGCCCGGCTCCAGCAGACTTTATCATGAGGATAAGGCGTTTGGGAGAGTGTGTGTGTTTAAGTGTGTTTGTGTGTCTGAGTGTGTGTTGAGTGTGTGCATGTGTGTGTGTGTGTGTATGCTTGTGTATCTGTTTGCGGTTGCAAGGGAGGCTGTGTGTAATGGTGGGAACAGGTTCAACTCCTTTTGCCTTGTAAATGAGGGAGTAAACCAAAACAGAGGACTTTCTGTTTGCGAGGATCAAATGGGCCAAAAATCATCACCATAACAGGACTTTCGCGTGTTGTTAGGCTACATTCAGACTGCAGGGAAAACCAGAAATATGTTTCTTTACGCAGATTTGTACGCACTAGCATTGCCACGATAGTTCCTGACTAGAACAAGTAAAATATTCATTCTATATTTCTACCACATAAATCCATGTTTAGGCCGTAACATGATGGAGCACCAGATATCGAGAAGGAATGACAGGAAAACAACACCATTCAAATCTGCCTGATTTAGTCACATGTCCAGAGACCCGACTAAATCAGATCTACAAATGTGGCGTGAAACGTTTACAGAAACTTCTCTGAATGGCACTTAGTCTATAGGGACAAAAGTATTGTGACGCCTGCATAGACTTTAATATGGAGTTGGTCCCCCTTTGCAGCTATAACAGCTTCCACTCTTCTCGGAAGGCTTCTATCGGCTTCTGTAGAGCATTTATAAGGTCAGACACTGATGCTGAATGAGAAGACCTGGCTCAGAATCTCTGTTCTAGGATGGGGCTAAGCTCAGGACCAGGTCAGTCGAGTTCTTCCACACTGAACTCATCAAGTCATGTTTTTATCCACAGTCCTGCTGGAATAGAAAATGTTCTTCCTCAAACTGAGTCCACAAAGTTGGAAGCCAGGCGTTGTTCAGACTGTCTTCGTTTGCTGAAGATTGTCCTTCACTGGAAGTAAGGGGCCCAAACCCTGAAAAACACGTGCGTTCAAACAGACATTTTGGACTATGCCATGCTTCCAACTTTGTGGACCCAGTTTGGGAAAGAACCTTTTCTATTCCAGCATGACTGTGTCACAGTGCACAAAGCGAGCTCCATAAAGACATGCTGGAGGAGTTCAGTGTGGAAGAACTTGACTGGCCACACAGAGTCCTGACTTCAACCCCATCCAACACCTTTGGAATGAACTGGAATGGAGACCTTCTCATTCAACATCAGTGTATAACCTCATGAATGCTACAGAATGAATGGGCACAAATTCCCACAGAAACTCCAAAATCTTGAAGAAAGCCTTCCAAGAAGAGTGGAAGCTGTGGACCAACTCCATACTAAAGTCTATGGATTTGAATTCCATGTCATTGAAGTCAGTGTCCCAATGCCTTTGTCCATGTGGTGTATCTGCCTCCATTCAGTCTCCAGCAGTTTAGTTCCGCTCATTCACATTCATTTACAATATAACAACATTATAGCAGTTTCAGTCTGGACTAATTCAGGGCAGCCAACCAGGATGAAGGTCATTTAGTCATGAAAACAGTAACAATAATAGGTTGCTTCCTGTTCTTGTGGATAAATACGGTTTGGAAAAGAAGTGAAAGAGTTAAAAGTTGACCTAAGGAAATGAAATAATAAAATACAAGCAAAGTTTGTGTCTTGTTGAGTTGGGCAGGGGGTGTTTGTGAGAATCACAGTTGAGAGAAATCATCACTGTAATATGATTGTTGGAGTGCTGTTAGATATTGTCCGTATGCACTCTTTCTTTTCTGCTTTCATTTTACAGCAAGGCTGGACTGCACAGATTTCTTTCTTTGGATGGCACTTATCACTTTACACAAATTGGACAAATTTCCCAGCCCTCGTGTGGGAGAGAGTGGTGTGAAGGGAGGCTTTGAAGCTCCAGTACAAAGATATGGCGCAAGACATGCTGTAATGATCCAGGTCTGTGTAGTGCATGTGTGCAGAGAGAGGCCTTAATACCAGGCCTTAATACATAAGGGCTAATATATCAAATGGATGGTGTTTCTTGTATTTACATAGAGTACTATGCAAAAGTCTTGAGCCACCCCTCTTTTCTTTGTATCTTGCTTTGAATCAAACATACTTTTGCTGTCTTACCTTTTGAGTACTGAGTAAATTAACACTAAAGAAATGGGAACAAATGTTTTATTGTGACAGGTCACAAAGTGCCTATAGAGACAAGGAGCCGAAAGGAGCATTCAGCACCACCAGTATACTGATCACTGCCTGATCATCTGGAATCCTCTGCTCCTGGTTCTTCACTGATCCAGGACTTTAGTTAAAAGTGCTTTGTTCTGCCAGAATGATAGACCTGATGAAACATAGACCTTCACAAAAACTTGACTGGTTCAGAAACTGGACTGGTAATGAGAGTCTCTAAAAGTCCTTCAGGAAGCCTGGAGAACTGTTCCTCTAGACTACATTAAGAATATGGATAAAGGTCTAACAAGCAGTGGTTGCACAAACTGTATTTGTAACAGAATATACATATATATATTAGAGGGTGGGCATAGATACATTTTTTCAATCTAGATTAATCTAGCCCCCCCCCCAAATCCCAATGCCTGTTTTTATAGTGTAAACCATAAATATGACTCCAAATGCTCTCCCAGAGCACTTTAATTTCATTTGGAACTCAGTTTAATACATTACCCTTAAAGAAAATGTAAATATTAACCCGAGGTTTAAATA
>JBBPDH010000001.1:23141415-23161078 GCA_037974565.1 Clupeocharax schoutedeni
TGTGTGTGTGTGTGTGTGTGTGTGTGTGAGAGGGTGTGTGTGTGTGTGTGTGTGTGTGTGTGTGTGTGTGTGTGTGTAAAGAGGGCAGCGTTTGAACTTGCCGGTCACAGTTGCTCAGTGAAATTCATGTGGGTCGTGACCAGAACATTGTTCCTGTTGGTTTGATTAAAGCTCGTGTTGTTGATGAGCTTTATGTGGTCACGGCTGGAGACCACACCTCGCGTCAGACGATCCTCACGCAGCTACAGGCACGCACAGATTACAGTGAATGTATACAAGGCTGATTAGTGGATACATTTGATCACGCGCTCAGAGCAGTCAACAAGAAAACCAACCTCCAACAGCGACCCGGCGTTGACCCCCACTGAGGAGAGCACTGTGCTCATACACACTCCACAATGTTTTGGCACACACTGGAATTCTCTACATTTGCATGTTTACTCACTTAAAATGTACTAAAAATGCACTCAATATTCTTTGGTAACTAATGTAAGATGAGATATATTACCATTAAGATTCATTACTTTATAATTTCATGTTTATTTATTGATTCTTTTTGTATTCTTTTGTAAAGAACTATATAATGCTTTGGAGCAAAGTGATATTAGAGTTCTGGCTTGCAGGAGCCGGTGGTTGTTTCTTGGAACGAGGAAAAAATCTGGGTCTTCTATGTTAAAAAGCAGCTTGTTGTCTCCATGTTGGCCTGAAAAAATGTTAACACTGAGACCAAATCAGCGTTACACTAATAAATGTACAGTATGTTCAACATCTGAGTTCCTTTATCAGACAGAAAATGTTTTGTATTTATCACTACTGACCTACAAAAAGATCACCAAACAATCATTAGATATTTAACAGCATATTTAGTAAAAGCCCATCTGATAAAACTGTGAATGAGTGCATTTAAAGTTAAAGGATAGTCTAGAGTTTGACTCTGCGTCACCACACAACCTGTTAACAGGAGTCAGATCTGCACTGCTACAGATTCTCTCATTTTCTAATGGAAACTGGGTCTATTTCACATATTTTCATTCATAGTTGTTCACTTAACAGCTTAACAAAAATAGAGTAAAATGGCTCCTTATGGTCATATGTGAACACAAGACAGCGTGGGGGGGTGTATTGACTTATTTGGTCCAGTTAACAAAGCTGTTAGATAGACGGCACAGACAACATGAGTGACATAACTCCAGATTAGAGTGTCAGCTGTGTACATAAATAGAAATATAGATGTGACTGTGGCAAAGTGTGCAGATGTTGACCAAGTGTAGAACCAACAACCACAACAAACTTGGTTGATACTGTCCACAAGGCATTAGTTATTCAACTAAAAATAGATGCTCTAAAACTACACATACCCCGCTAGGGATAGACGATATCACTCATTCTCTTTCCAATCTGATGTAAAGTGATAAATAGGCCAGAAATTAGTATCCTGATATAAATTTCAAAACTGTTATTTTTCAGAAGTCTGTGTGTGTTCACATTTTTGATTTTGACATTGAAAATGTGTTTATGGGAAAAATTATGTATTTAAAATCCTTTGAATTCACATTGCCATTATATTATTTTATATTTATTTAAACTTTGTGGAGTGAAATAACTCCTGCTGTTGGGGGGTGTGTGTATGTGTGTCGGTGTTTACTTTTTCAACATTAAAGACACATTATGGTTGATATAGAAATGGATATATTCACCTTGCTTTGCAAGAATTAGTGGAAAAATGGATGTGAGAGGACTGATTCCTAAAAAGCTCTGGATGGGAGGTATCAATACGTCAGGAACACACACTGTGTTATTTCAGGCTGGGATCTATATTTTCCTGTCCAGTATTTTGTATACACACACTGAAATGCCCTTTCAGTCACTGATGAGACATTTATGGCCGAATGGTCAAAAATCGCATGAAATTTACATCTGTACACTTCCTTACTTCTCCTTTTCCCACACTCTTCAAGACCCCCCAGCACCTGCGGAATGGTTGCACTGATACCATTATGAGGGTTTTTCTTTCAGCGGTGCGGAAGCAAGGGAAAACTCCAGCGTTATGAGATCGTTTGCTCTGAGTGGCGAGACTCCCTGCTCGCCCTGAGAGTCTGCTTCTACTTTGCAATGTTAAAAACTCGCTGCGGAGAAATCAAAACTCCAAGGACCTTAAACACACCAGGCAATCTCGTGTTCAAACACCTGATGAAAGCCTTGGGATTGCACCTGACAGAGGACAAGCAGTGCATAAGTGCAGCAGTGCATCTGGAAGTGACAGCGTTAGTTTATCATGCCTGATGTATAGCACGCTACTAAATGAGTTTTACCAGGCCTGGGAAACAACCAATCATGTTAACGGCCGAGCAAAAGAAAACAGCGCTCCTTGTTTGTGTTCCAGCGCGTTTCTACACACGGCAGTCCTTTTGGCATGGCCCTCGCACTTTCCCATAGAATCGCCTCAGCATGCAGGCATGTGCGCTGCACCTTTTTTAGCGGGGTAAAGTGGTGCGTTTTCTCCTCGGCCTTGCTTTAACGAACAGATCGGGTAAACCGAGGGCAATAAAACTCAACTTTATGAATATTGGAGACTGGACAGCAGTCGAAAAAAGAAATTCAGTGAATATTTTTGACTCACTTCCCGTAAAATGAGGAGCAAAAAAAAAAAGCCAAGTGACAAGAGCCTGCCAAGCAAAATGGCTGGCATTCCGCAGTCGGAGGGGGTAAAGACAAGTCTCCATCGTGCCACTGAGCATGTGGGTTTCTCTGGCCTGCCCGCCGCTGGGTTTGGGTGAAGGAAGATAAAGAGCCAGATTCATTTCCATCCCCATTGTTTTGAATTCATTCCTGTTTGCTTGTAGGTGCTTACTGGAAACCGCAGCCCTTTAGGCCCCATTGGACTGCACTGGTGGCATGAGCACGCAGAGAAAAACATGGGCTGCTAAACACACTTGACCTAGTTTCGACTATGACAATTCCACTGAGAGAATATAAACTGTCATAAATTGCGATTGTTTTTGTTAAGTGACAACAGTTCGTTCCATACAGCGCAAAGCAAGGGGTTATTTCTTTACATGTTAATAGTTTGGTCATACTTCTTAAAACTAGATAAAAAAGCATAAACTCCACATTTATCTTGTACATGTATATATATATATATACATACATATATATTTGTATAAACATACATAAATATCTCTCTCTATCTCTCTCTCTCTCTCTCTCTACATATACTCATGTGCCATTAGAACAGTAATACTTATCCTTATCTGAAAGCTACCTTATAGCATAGCATACTATTATTCTCTGCAACTTTCTTTGTTCGTTTTATACTTTCAAAATGAAAAAATCCAGTTTTTGATAGTTTTACACATGCATGCCACTGTTTTCACAAACACATTCAGCCCAGCCCAAACTTTCACTGGTGGTCTCAGACTTTTGGCCTCCACTGTGTCAGTGTGCATCTCTCATGAACATTTTATTGTGCACATTCGTCCCCATGCAAGCCCGGGTATAAACTGCACTGTTTGCTGAGTGTATTTATCCACAATTCTGATTTATGAACCGCATTACCGAACATCAGCCAACACGTTTAATTTTGTTTGGTTATGCGTCTTTGTTCTGCAGGACCAGGACGATAAGGTTCGTAACGGTTTCTGAACATCAGGCTCAGAGAAAGTCTTATACCATGGCAAAGCCCATTTGTCATCCCGAGTTGTTTGGAAGTACCAAACCCACATCTGATGTCCCAGCATTTGGCATCGGTCAGTTAAAACAGAAATAGCCTGATATGAGGACTGTGTTTGGGGCTTGGAAATAGTCATTTGGCTTTGCACTGACTGTCTAAACAAAGCTGTCTGACATCAGGCAGGACTCTCTGGCATCGCTTGCATCGTCTGGGATTTGGTGCACAGTGCTCAAATTGCCAACAACAAAGGAAAAGTGAAAACGGCCCATGCCCGGCCCTTATATTTAGCAATGGACTGGAAATAACCTGAGAAGGGGGGCCTGCAGTGGCGAGAGCCCAGTCTAGAGCCCAAGAACAATCCAGCACACAGTTCTCACAGCACTGTGAGACACTTCATCAAGACAAGAAATAAGGTCTGGTGAAAAACAGAAAAAGGCACAAGAAAAGATTTAACTATATTTATACAATACGCTTAATGTTCCTGCCCTCTTAACGAACTGACGATTCATCTAAATGGCATTCAGAGCACAGCGTAATTAGCAGCAATCAAAAAGCTGGTTGGCAAACAGGCCGGTGAGTGGCGGCTTGGTGGAGGTCAAGTGGAAATCCAAGTTTGCTCAAAGATCTCGTTAAAAAAAAGAAAAGAAGAAGAAGAAGAAGAAACTCAAACCACAGTGTTCTTAATTTCAGAGCTAGAAACTGAACATGTAGATCATCAGACTAATTCGGAACAGCAGCACTTTGGCAAATGGCATAATTGTTATTGAGCTTTGTGGCCTGTAGTTAAAACAGGGGGGTATTGTGTAAACCCTTCTGCTGCAAAGCAATGAAGGCTTTAAAAATTAAAGAACATTTCCAAATGTGGAATTTTAAGTGGCTTGGACTAAAAATATCAGTGCATGTTTATAGAGGAAAAACAGAAATGCACAAGTGAAGTTACAGATTACATAATCATAACATGTTCGAGAGCCAAATTGTCACATTATTTAATGGAAGACTTCACAGAAATAGCTTCCTCCACTTCATGTTTTGCTTTTATTGCTCTAAACTGAGTCATAATCTGTTTTCTCAGCCCATTGGAGCGATGCTAAAGGTCACATGGTCATAACATTGGTTAGACAAATGATGGTGCTTTGCCTTCAAAGTCCACCACCGCTGTTTATAGTAGAGCCGAACTTTCTTCCAAGCAAACATCTGCAGTGTTGCCCTTTCTCATGTAATCATACTACTTGTTGTACACGTAAACACAACCCGGCCTGTCAAATTTTAACAAATCGGATGACATAAGATGATTTGTTCATGGTTAACACCTATTCGTGGTCTTAAAATCACGACTAAATTGATTTTAAGCACAAACACCTTTTGTAGGACCTGTACCTGTAGCTGCTGAACTAATAACTAGAAAAGTATCACCTACAAGGCAGGTATTGTAATAGGACATGTCATTAAAAATGTCCTAAATGCTCCCTGGCCGCTGTGTTTTTGGCTGAATGGGTTAAACGCAAAGACGAATTTCGTGCTGTTCACACTGTGTGGTGTGTTCACATATGACTGAATACGTAGTCACTTTCGCTAGAATAGTGATGTAATGCTGATCTGAAACTGAGTATGTGGAGTCAGCTGAATATTTTCATTTAGCAGACGCTCTTAACCAGACGTTCATCAGTGACAAAAGTATTGGGACACCATGCTTCCAACTTTGTGGACCAAGTTTAAGGAAGAACCTTTCCTATCCCAGCAAGCGAGCTCCGTAAAGACATGACTGGGTGAGTTTGGTGTGAAAGAACCTGACTGGCCACACCGAGCCCTGACCTCAAACCCATCCAACGGCTTCAGGATGAACTGGAATGGAGATTGTGATCCAGACCTTCTCATCCAACATCACTTTCTGACCTCATGAATGCTCTAGAGAATGAATGGGCACAAATTCCGTATTAAAGTCTATGGATTTGAATTCAGTGTCATTAAAGTGATTGCTGGTGTAATGGTCAGGCATCCCAATACTTTTGTCCATATAGTGTACTCAGTACTGAGTACTGTATGGTACTCGGAAATTGTTCAGGAAACAGTTACATTTGCTGATCTGTTGTAAATAGCAGACACAACTGAACATAAGTAAGAGGTTAACACAGAAAGAAAATAAATAAATAAACCACACAGGACCAGACTTTGAGACCTTTCTCTCCCCATTTTAGCTCTATTCTGTTTCTAGTGCTAGCAAAGGCTCCCCCAGTCACACAACAGTACCAGTGCTGGCAGGCTGAAAACTAGAATAGGCTTATATTTTGTTCTTTCAAGCTCATTTAAAATCAGTTACTATGATTCATAAATTACCTCAGCGGCTGACCTTGTGCTTTGTTTAACGTTATCTTGTGCTGTTGTGTGCATAAATCGTCTTTATTGTGATATTTTACGTGTCTTTGATTTTCTTTCTGTTTTGTGTCTGTCCTGGGACTGTGGCTGAAAATTAGCCAAAGCAGCTAAACTGGAACATTTGCGAAATGTTCACTAATGTGTCTTATCCATATAAATCTAAACTGAATAAAGGAAGGAAAACAGCCTGGATATCTAGGTACACTTAGAACTGCATGTTTCAACTGTTTAGAGTTTATGAGATAACTTTAAACCTCTGTGCAAAGACAGAGGCAACCAGGCTTACATGGACCTGCAAAATTAGAACCATGACTGACCATGACTTCAGTGAGTTGAGGCCTAAGACTGCCAGAAATGCTACTGTTAAAAATTTTGTTCAATCAACATGAAAACAAAAGTCTTCATGCCGCCAACACTGGAAACAAAGTATGTGTGCCAATCCAAAAAGTGTAATGGGGCAGCTGGAGTGGCACTAGAGATTGCAGGGGGTGCGGATCATTTCGTCTACACTGAAATTACCAAAATTATATTTGTACACATTAAAAATGTAGGTAATAACTTTTTTATTGTTATTGATGTTTGTTATTATTGTAATTATAACAGGCGTTGACATGATGTGCATCTGAATATCAACACATTTCCCCTGCTTAAGTTAATGTATGTATAGGCCAAGGTATGTGTGTGTGTGTATAAAAATATAAACAAAAACCTACAACCGCTGTTTATTTTTTGCAAATAAAACTGTAATTAATCACTTTATTCTTTTTGAGCATCTTTGCGTGTAGGAGGTGGTGGGGGTGTGTGTGGTGGGCTTCAAGGAAAAAAGGTTGGGAACCTCTGGCCTAGAGGTTAGGAAGTTGCCTCTGTGATCAGAAGGTAGCGGGTTTGAATCCCAGGACTGCCAGTAGCACCACTGATGTACCCTTGAACAAGGAACCATCCCTACACTGCTTCGCTTGATGAGGGGGTTAAATGCAGAGCAAGAATTTCACACTGTGTGCTGTGCTGTGTTCAGACATGACTATAAGGGGCCATTTTACTTTACTTTAATTAAACGTTTAATCACAGCTTGGATTGGTAACCTCTCTGTGCAACTGCAGGCAAAACTAATCTGTTTCATACAAACTGCGTGGAAGATGTGTGTGTGTGTTGGACAACCAAGTGAATCTTGAGTCTTTATTCTCCAGTTGCTTCCGTTCACTCCTTATAATTTCTTTGTTTAAATCTTGAGTTTTCTTATCATTTTGATTTGAGCTGACTTTCCATTTTCATTTCACAGTGTATCTGTCATGATGATTAATGAACAAAAACAAATTGTAACATTCCCAGCATCCCTGAACATGACGACGGCAAATTATCATAAACACTTATGACATTCTGTTTCTGTTTCACGCTGCCGCAGCATTATCCCAGTCTCAACATCTCACGACCGGAGGACAGAGAAACGCATGCAGTGTTCCTGAATACGATTAGCTAATCCTTTTCATTTTTGGAAGTCTCTGGGAATTTCTAAATGAGATGTGAGGGAGGCGGTAGGGGTGCGGTAGCCATACCGTTTTCGCATTATGATCCACTATTACTCACGAAAATAACACCCAGCTGCCCTCTTAGTGGTCAACCACCCTGAACTGACAGCTCTGCTTTCCCAGGCGTTATATGTAGAGTCTGAGGTTGCTCCCATGCTCTTTTCAATGAGGCCCTTGTAACATAACATTTACCATGCCCCCAACATAGAAACTGCAACATTTTCCCCCCTCAATATATGTCAGTCTGAGCTTAATAAACGCTGTTGTGACTCATCTCGCTTGACAACATGGGATTTTCACAGAGGCAAGCTGCTATGGTCTTTGTCCACGACTGAATAAAACTAAAATAACCCAGAGGTTTCTGTCACTTCAAAGCATGAACGTAAATTGCAGCCCTTCGGGGAAGTTTAAACTCTCGTGGTCATTCTTACGTGCAGGACTTGGCTGAGCTGCTAGTTTGCGGTGTGAGGGATTTAGGCCAAACACTGTTTAGCCTTCTTTATGTCTTTATGTCTGCTCACACATACAGCACAGTCTGTAAGTTACTGGACAGTGACGCACTTTATCTGTTTCCCTTAATTTTGGAGGTTCCAAGGAATTCATTAACAATGTTGGTTGAATATATTTGTCCGATGGACATGTGTATGATGTATACAGTGTTTGTTTTATTTGCACCAGCAAGTCAGCATTTAGTAAAAGTATTTGACTTATGTTTAAGTGCTTTTAACACTTGAGGCAGTTTGTGTTGTTTTTTTTAATATCAGCAAAGTTCTCACCCCTCATTGCTTGCTAGCTGCTCAACACCAATGGACACAAAGCCAACAGTGTCCTAGTTAATCTGAAAAATAATCTAGTTGACTATATTGATAATATCTGACTCATGTTACCATAAACCCTAATGGCTACTAGGGGGGCTACAGAAAGAAACTGCTTGATTTGAATCAAAGGTATTTTCATCTGGACTGGGAGAAGTGCACAGGAAACATGCATGGGGGCAGCTGGTAGCCTAGTGGTTAGGGCATTCGCCCTGCGACCGAAAAGTCCAGGTTCGATTCCTAAGACCGCTAGACACTGCTGAGGTACCCTGAGCAAGGTGCCGTCCCCACGCACTGCTCCCTGGGCGCTGTGTTCGTAGCTGCCCCCTGCTTCACTTGGTGAATGGGTTAAATGCAGAGGTTGAATTTCGTGCTGTTCACACTGTGTGCAGTGGTGTGTTCACGTATGAAAAATAGTCACTTTCATGGTTCCTCATGCCAACAATTAGCAAGTTAGCTTTCTTTACAAGCTGTGTGCTAATCAGTTAATATCAGTCATGTACCAAACATCTATCAAATATATGATTTTCACACACTAAGGGTGGCCTAAATGATTTGAATACTAGATTATTTGCTCATTGCATCTACCTTGAGTTTTATATTAAGCATGTGTCATACATTTACAACCATAGCACCTGAAAGCCTATAAGTCCAATAAAGCTAAAAGAGCAGAGATGCCTGGCGGCAAGCACTGAAAGTTTTTCAGTCACTACTCTTGACAGTTACACTAAAACCAGGAACTCAGAGCCTCTGAGCATTAAAAGCTTCTGTTAACACTTCCGGTGTTGTTCTCCTGATATTCAGACAGGGCCGTAGCTCTGAAAACTCCTTAATCTTTTACTCAGCTATCTAAAGAACGATTCAGATTATATAACGATTCAGTACCATCCATGTGACTCAAAAGCTGTTTTTGAATGAGCTAGCACTCAGGGTGCCCATCGCAACGTGTGGTGTGATACATTGTTGCTGCCTACTGGATATATTTTGAACTGCAGTAACAGTGTGATTTTATTCATAAATATTATTTTAAGGGTATCTCTCTGACTGATTTATCCAGCCTCCCCACTTCGGTCGTCCAATGACAGGCATCGACTCCAAGTTTAAATGGCACATTTAAAATCAACCCCACACCTTGTGTTAGCTCTCTTGAACGTGAAGCAACTTCACACAGCTGGCCAACTGAGGGCCGACTGTGCTGTTTCTAATGGTGCTCTGAAATGAAGGCATGATGTTATTACCATGTCCCAATATAGACACCCCTAACTCAATATAGATATATATATATATACCCTCAAATCAAAGCTGATATTCTGCCATAATTTCATTCCAATTTGCTCCAGTCCAGAGCCAAAACAACATCTCCATTCAGGAAGCACCACTACCTTTCATCTGAAATTCTCCAAAAATCTGTGCATTTTGTAACCGACTTTATCAACATCTGTCTTCCCAAGACTTTTTGGCATGTAAAGAGTCGGTGTCCTCATTATCAATTTACCATGTAGTAATATTTTAGCAGAGGCATGTGGCTTCAATCAGAGACTCCACAATGAAAGACTGCACAGAACATTCTCTTGTGTCTACTCATTACGGCCTCCTCCAAAACCTGTCCTTTCCATTTTTATTCCGTTTCTTTTATGAGGAGGCAAACAGCAGACTAGGAAGCTAGCTGAGAGTTTTACTGGCGATTCTCTTTCTGCTGGCTACAGTTCCTCTGCCACATTAAGAGGACCAACGTATTGCTAAGACACGTTAAGCATCACCATGAGAAGACTGCGCTGGAAACTCCTATGTTAGGAAATTGTTGAAGACAGAATGAGCTTTATGGCTAGTTATGAGGAGAAACACTGTCACAAAAAATGGCAAATAATGTAAAAAATGTATGTGCTCTGTAAAACACAAACATCTGCAATGCTTTGTCATGCTCTAACTATCAAATTAGCATGTCTAGACCCAGTCATATGAACATGATTTCATTGTTAATCTCAAAGTAAAAACAATTCGGATTCATTAGGCTTAGAAAGCATCACAAAGAACACAAATTGATGACTTTAAATAATAAATAAGATGTGCTTGTGTTCTGCTAGCTAGACAGCCACACACCTGGAATTTAATACAATGTCTTGGCTACTGATTATTTTCCTGCATTAAGTGCTTGTGGTCTCCACTATTACCTACAATGCACAGGGCCAAACATCAGTGAACAATTAAGCCTCTGATTGGCCTATTGTGCTTTGATAGCATCTTAAATAGTGGAGGTTTTGGCTAATTGCTGCTCCTGGCATACAGTGCCTCTATTATGAAAAGGTGATTGTGGCACGAGACAAGACTTCCTTAGTAAAAAGCCAAATTGATGTGCATTCTCTCTTTTCTACCCACGTGCTATTAAGATTAATGATTCTGATGCTGTGGCCTGTGTACATGAAGTCTGAGCGATTATATTAAACCAACCAGAGTAGACACTCACAAATGTTGAGTACTACACACTCTTCTCTTAAGTCGCCATTCTTTCTACAAAAAGAAACACTTTCTGATCTTCATGAGTCCAGTTTTCACTTTGTGTGCTGTTTTTGATACTATCACAATGGAGCTTTTCTGAATTCGCAGTGCAGTTAATCTTTGTTTAATTGCTATTGCCATTTGAGTTTCTGCAGTACACACATTGTAGAAGGCTGTGATGACATGCCAGATAAAATTACCTTACACATGCCAATTACAAAACAGCAGCACAAAAATTAAATGCTTAATTACGAGCCTGTAAAAAAGCCAGTGTTTAAAATGTTGAGCCAAAAAGTAAATGCTACTTTTCAGGATTTTCCCCCAACATTTTAGGAAATGAAATATATTTAATTGGCTTGGTTTGAGAAAGCACTGTTCATCATCACACTTGTATTATTCCATTCATAAAGTCGTCAACACTATTCTTCCTACAGTTTTCAAGCCAGAAACACCAAACATTGCAGGACAGGACAGTGGAGCTTGAAGCAATATAGTTGTATGTATGCCAGAATAAAGTCAAGAAACAAAGTTAAGAAAAAAACTGAAGAGGAAAGGTTAGAAAAACTCTAATATTAGCAAAAACCATCCTCCTGTTGGTCACAGTATGATTCAAAATCCTAAAATTTCCAGATGAAATATCCTATGTAAATTTCCCACTTGTGGAACTAATAATGGTTCATCTTATCTTATCTTAAAGAGAGGCATTCACTCATACAGAGGAAAAATCGGTGAGATAAGCCAATAACCAATGGCCAGTCTGGACACCATTCATACAGTGACACAGCTATTTCAGTAAATGATCACCTCCTGACATTTGCAGATGCTTTTTCATGTGCGCATACTTTCTGGCTAGGATCTTTGAAAACTGTGAAATAACCGAAACTGTTGTTTTCCCCTGGAGGCACATATAACATGTCACTTGCACCAGCCCATCAATTTTCCCCTCAACACTTGAAGTGAGGAGTGAGAATAGGGGACAGGAAGGACAGCCAGAGACCATTGGCTCCTGGGAGGGGAGGGGGGCGGATGAGGGGCTGCGGTTCTGCGGTTGAAGGCACCGGCCCAACAGGCCTGGAAGCGGCGTGCCGAACTTAAGAGATCGTGCAAAACGTCCCTGGAACATTCTGGCCACATACATACACGTAATTAATTTGCCAAATTAGAAAGAGGCAGTCATACCGGAAATGGCCCTGCATGATGCCAAGTCTTAAAAACAAAAAGATTTAGCTTTGACACAGATCTGCGGGCTCGCACTCCAGCCAAACAGGTGCACAGCAGACTGCAGCGGAGGGGACAGAGCGGAGCCGAAGTCCAGGCTCCGCTCTGCCTGTTGGGCCGGTACCATGTATTGTGCGTCTTTCACAGAGAGGATCTGATCATACGGTCGGGATCTTTTACCCCGAATGAATCAGAAGGAAAATAGTTTTTAATAATAAATAAATTCATGTGATGGCGGTTTATGGCTTGCAGGCAATTTTGTGAACACAAAAGGGAAACCTTAAGGGAAAGTGTTACCACATGTTTTGAAATCCTCCCTCCCTCATTACCATAAACTTCATTCACAGATTTTTTTCCCTCCCTGATTAATTCCAGCTCTGTAACAGGAATAGATGGCTAGATAAGAATTAGGCTAAATATTGAATGGATTGGAGAGGATTGGACAGGTGGCATGGATAGATGAGCAGATGGATGACTGGACTGAAATAGATTGATTTTGACTGGTCTGGACTGGACTTTTTCAGCAATTTGACCTGCTGTAGCTCTTCTGTGTGATCAGACCAGACAGGCTTGTCCTGCGCATCAATAAACCTTGGGAGCCCATTTTCACCCTATCTTTCCTATCTTGTATCCACTTTTGGTAGGTACTGACCACTGCATCCTGGGAGCACCTCCCAAGAACTTTCGGAGATATTCTAACTCGGTCATCTTGCCGTCACAGTTATTTAGATTTAGATCTATGTGCTTGCCCAGCTTTCCTGCTTCCAGGACATCATCTTCAAGAACAGTTCTCTTGCTACCTAACAAATCCCAGCCCTCGCCAGGAGCCAGTGTAATGATAATCGCTGATACTCACTTCACCTGTCAGTGGATTTAAAGCTGTGGCTGGTCATTGTATATGCAAGTTAAAATCAAATTCATGTGCTGAAGATACGATGACATGTTGGAACTGGAGAGCAGGTTCATGTGAGGCCGTGGTGAACGCTGAGCCTGCAGCCTCTGTTCTGTTGACGTTACATAATCCAGCAACTACAGAGAAACCTTGCGGAACAGCCTGCTCTAAATCACTGGAGAGGATGTCACCACCACTCCGGATAACCCTGACGCCTCACACACCCTCCACTGCACGGAGTGACACTGTTCAACAGGGAACGCTAGGGTTAAAGGTCAAACCTGTGTCAGCGGCAAACTCGCACACACTCCAGCCTTGGCCACCGTCACACTAGGGAACTCCACCCAGGCACAGCAACACCGAGGACACGCAGCTCACACAGATCTATGGGTTTCCCAGATTAACATAAATTGAGAACAGGAGTCTAAATCAGAAAAGTAGCAAGAGATATTCCATATGTGAAGGTGAGTGCTTGTAATGAAAACCCCTTACTGCCCCCTCTCCCCACAACCACCCCCCAATCTTGTATTACCCTCAGGGGCCCAGAAAGTGACTTCCTCTCTGGGCCACAGGATGAGGTGTCTGAACGCTCATTCGCTTGTCTTGGCCTTTCCTGTTAGATTGGGAAAGCAGATTACCAGGTGGTAGAGTGGGATAGCTTTCCCAGACTGAGGCCCTTTCTGCTGAACTGTACACAAAACCTCCAAGCTTTGAGCTCGCTGTGACGAGAACATGTTCACAGACCCACAGGTTATGCAACAGCAAAGCCATGTGAAGTGGGTTAGAATTTTTCCAGTTCTCCGACAACATTGAAAACGAATGCCTCATACTGAGCACTGTCATGGCGGGGCTTTCTAAGCAGTTACACAAACAACTGCATATATTTCCTATTGTTAATATTGGAAGTATTACTGGTATTACTGAATGTAATCATAGTATTCCGAAGATCTGTCTAAAAAATCTTTTCCTATTTATAAAACCTAACTTTCCTTACCTGTGTATTAACCTCTGACCTTTTTCTTTTCGACAGGATTGGTTAAGGCGTGTAACTTAGCTGGCAGTAACTTGGTTAAAAGCAGATGTAGATTTAAGTCCAGCTTTTCAGGTATGAAGAACAGATGTAGACTACTAACGGACTGATGTATGTCACTCTGGATACCACCACCTGCTTAACGCCATAAACGTAAATGTAAACTTATTGTCGGACACAATTTGAACCTTTTGTAAACTATATCTACTATTTTTTGGTCAAAACAAGTGTGCTTGTTTATTGAACGTGATTTACACTTATACTGCAGTTTTACTTCTCTTTGGAAAACTCATTTTTAGTGTTGGACAACTCAGCTATTTGACTGTTATGTGGTCTATAGTTTGGTGGTTTTGGGTGTGGCTTTGTATTCAGTTTTATTAGACTGGATTGAATTGGACTGGATTGGGCTGAACTAGATCGACACAATGATTGCATTAAAATATACTGGACTTCATGAACGGATAGATGGGCTAGATTGGATAGGTGAATGGATGGAAGGATGCATGGATGGATGGACGGACGGGCGGATTGGGTTCAGGGCTTAACTGGATTAACAGACAGACATGGAATTGGCATTGCCTATGATCTCTTGCACTTGGTACTGCACTGAATACAGGGTACAGGTCCTGTCATGGTACGTATAGAGTATCTTATATTTACATGCTGTTGTTATTAAAGCAAACTGGGAGTAGACATGTGGAATTGGTAATGGCACTGATATGAAACCATTAGCATTCATACTGTTCTAAAAATAGAGTGAATACAATGTAAACTTGCAATAGCACACAAGGTAACACACATTCACACGTTGTGTATTTCTTCCTGTGGGGGAGTAAAGGGAATAGTTTAAGCATGATAGCCTGATGTTAATCTCTATAGACAAAGTACAATCATGTCATTCTCATGTGGCAGTAAAGATTCTTTACTGTTGGCATGATTTGTAGATTTTTTCTTCTCATACTCGTGCCGCTACTTGGCCATATGTTATTACAACTACCTCTTTATATCAACACTTCTGTTCCTACAACAAATAACACTGGTCATCGCTGGCAGCTGTTCCACAGACCTATATTTAGACTTGAGGTTACAGTAAAAAGAATGATTGGTCTTGGTTAATGCTTTTAAAACTCCCACAGAAACCTCAAATTTCCTCAGGAGAAGGCTTCTGGTGTCTGAGGAAGCCTTAGGTCAGTCACTGCTGGTTTAGTCATACAGCAGTGTGATGTGACTGAGAGCGAGTACAAGTGAAACCACGCTCTTACTCATTTTGTTCCTCAGTATTATGGCTCAGAATAAGCAAAACAAGACTCAACTGTGAATTGCCCACCACTTAAAGCCACCCACATCCTGTTCGTTTCCTCCTTCTGTGAGAGCTCAGGATACACCCAGCAAAACCACTGTTAATTTAACACACGCAGAGGTACACTGATGTCCAGTTATACCACTCATCTCCACTTATATTTATAACAACATTTAATGTAAATATAACCTGTGTTCACTGTTTTGTGCCTGTCTTCAAGTACTGTAAGTATATAACCCTGATGATGTTTAGAGACACCACTGGGACCAATTACAGGTTTTAAACGTATCTTGGCCGGTTCAAATGTTATGGATTGTTAATGTTAACCCCGGCAGTGGCCTTGTATTATACAGGGGATCCTCGAGTTACACCACAGATCCGTTCCTTCGACAGTGATGTAACCCAAATTTTGATGTTAGTCGAAAAACACACCCTGGCCTTACACAGTCATCGGTCCTAACACAGAACCAAGCCACACAAAAAGGAAAAGTCCTTCACTCATACGCCGCATTACTGCCTATTCTACCACTGTGCACAACCAAACTAGTTCGTCCACATAGTCCTTCAATACGAGGCTAACTGTGTAGAGAGGGAGTGGGTGTGAGCGTCGTAAACTTGAAACGTCCTATGTCGAGACTGTTGTAAACCCGAGGACCCCCTGTATGTAGGCACTCACTTCTTGAGGTCTATTTCAGGATGCAGAGCCAAGAAAGCCTCTAAGCTCTGCGGCCATTTACATTTTAATATGAACCTTGTGGTTTGTGTCTGTTTTCAAGACCTTCCAAGCGCTAGGTTCATCCCGGTTCAGAAAGACAGCGCTTCCTCGAAAACAACCCAAACGCCAAGCTCACTATTATCCATCTAGAATTATGTAAGAGCTGGCCAGTGACAGGCAGCACCTTCTGGAGCACTGATAGTTCACACTCCTTTTCCTGTGTCAGAGTGGACAGGAGGTGACGCCAAGCGAGAGTTCCAGTGCCCCAACAGCTACCACCCCAGCAGCTGCTCCGGACAAGCTGGAACACTGCACATGAGAGATGAAAGAAAAAGGCCAACAGACTGCATACCTGAGCATTCAGTCTGAATGTGTGCTTATTTGTGTGTGCGCGTGTGTGTATATGATATATGTGCGTACCTAAGGCTTATTCATTTACTACGACTCTCACACATAAAACTAGGGATAATCAGCAACTGCACAGTGAACTTTGAAGTGGGATGAGCTATAAAAGAGAGGGTATTTAGGGAGACGATTAATTGTTGGTCCCTGGTCAAAGTAAGCCCTTACTTTAAAGGTGAAAAGGGGGAGATAACCATCATCCAAACTGTATCTGGTCAGTGGTGGTTCTTTTCAGGGATGGATGAAGTAGAAGGGGAGCTGATTAGTTGTGTAGCAGCAGATGAGTCACAGCTTATACCTCTAAAGTGACAGAGAGCCAAAGGTATGTTGGCGTCCCTCAAATTATTGAGTTCATGTGTTTCAGTTATACCCACTGCTAACAGGTACACAAAAACAAGCACACAAACCTGCTGTCACCACAGAATTTGGCAGTAGCATGGATCATAGTAAAGAGCTAGGTGATGTTTAACATGACACTAATATTAAAAGCCACCAGCCAGTTTGTGAAATGTCTGCCTGGCTACATCTGCCCCAGTCTACTGTAAGTGCTATTGCTGTGACTTTGAAAGCCTCTAAGGAGCCAAGCCACAAAGCCTGATCTGACCTGACCTCAAGTGGACCGGACGTTGAGCCTGCTGAACACCTTAGTGATGAGCTGGAATACTGATCTGGGTCAGGCCTTCTTGGCCAACCTCAGTGTCTTCCCTTACAAATGCTCATGAGGCTAAAATTCCCACAAATGCATTTCGAAAACATTTGTTTTTCACAAAAGAGTGGAGGTCAAGTCCACATACTTTGACCATACAGTGCACACCACATAAAACAGTAGTATAGCTTTGATAAAGGGGTTCCTAATGTGACCAAAACTATATTTAAATTCTATTTCAAATTATTTTTACATTTTATTACTTACATTTCGATTTGTTCATCTGATCACATACTGTTAGTTCTTTGAAATCTACTTTGTAAACAGCAACTATTTTTAGCACACCTGTTCACTAGTTTCTGTATTATCCATGCAAAACCCACAATATTGTGTATAATATAGTGTTATGATTGTTAGTGTGGTATTAAAATGCCTTTAATATTGTAATATAAACTTTATGCTGCGATCTGGAGAGAGCTGAACGTGACAATCTAATGTAGGAAAAGGTTTAATGAAGCTAATCCCATATTCACTGGTGACGAACTGCTTCCCTTAACAATACAGAAGCAAGATAGCACACTTTCACCATATGCCGCTCTGCTGACAGTCCACAAATAGTGATTTCATTACAGCAGGGGGCCAACTGGCAGCAGCCTGAAGAGCAGAGCAGGCCGTCTGGACGCAGACAGCTCGACAAAGCACAGCCAGACAACCTCTTAAGCCCTTCACTACGCCCGGCTCCACTGACCCTTAGCCAAGACACCTCCTGGGCCCTATACAGTACAAACGTCTTCGTTTTTGCATAGCAGATCAAACAGGAGCACGGACCACGACAGTGAGAAGGTGTTACTTACTGGCGTGAGGGTCTCAAATCTTTTTCCCAGATGCAGGACACCAGACATACCTCACACCTTCCTGCTCTACGAACACAGGAAAGGAATGGCCTGTGTGGCTAATGGCCACTGGGCAAACCGATATGAAAGGCTCTGAGCATTTAATAGAATCAGAAAAAAGTGAGCTGGCTGAATAAATTCATATTTCTGAGCATTTTCACTAAAATAATTCAAATGAAATGTTCTGAGCAGACTGACTGAGTTGACTCCTATGAAATGTTATGACTAGATGGATTGAGTTGACTCTGAAAATGGCCTGAACAAGAAATGTCCTGAGCAGATTTATTTATTTCACTCTAATCAACGGTTCTGGGCAGACTGAGTTGAGTTCACTCCTAAAAACCTTCTGAGCAGACTGCAGAAATGTCCTGAGGGTTAGGGTTAGGAAACGTCCTAAGCATTTAGCAGATGCTTTTATCCAAAGCGACTTCCATTCCCTAACTACAGGGGACAGTCTCCCTGGAGCAATTTGGGGTTAAGGGTCTTGCTCAGGGACGGTCTCCTGAAGATAGGATTTGAACCCATGACCTCTTGGTCTAGAGGCAAGTATCCTACACACTTAGCCACCACCAGCAGACTGAGTCCTCCTATGAAATGTACTGAGCAGATTGAGTTCTCTTTAGAAACTACCTGAGGAGATTGACAGACTTGTCTTGTATGAAATATCCTGAGCAGACAAAGTTGAAAAGCTAAGTGAATGGCCTCTGTTGACTCTGGTGTGGAGCTCTGCTGAGGCTGATTGAGGTGATTGTTGAGCTGAGGATACTAATTGCGGTGACTCATGAAAACATCTGAGTGGCTAAGCTGACTCTTATGAAAAGTTATGGACGGATTGCTTCGGACTGACTGAGTCAACAGTTATGCTGAGCAGGTTAATTGAGGTGAGTCATGGAAACTTCTGAGCAGATTGTTCGAGGTGCTGGGTCTCCAGACGCAGCTGAGGAAGAGGATGGAGAGTTGATGGCGTATAACCAGCAGGACATTCTAATCTACACAGAGGCAGTTCTCTGCACTTGTTAATGTGGGCTTGGCACCACTTAGCTTTTTGGCGCTGACCTCATACTGCTCCAGTGTTGCTGGCGAGCGCAGCAGTGGTGCTGAAGTATGGTCTGATATCTGAGACAAAGACCCAGACTTACTGTTCCCTGAGGACAGCAGGTTCACTTCTGGACTCCACTGCCTAGGAAAATCATTTGAACTAGACACAGTGTATTGTAAAAAGGCCATCTGACCTGAATTTGAATACTAAGTATATAACCTTATGTTACTGAACCCTTAGAACACAAGCAGCACGGATCCATGCTGGAAGCACAACAAATGGTCAATTCTTGTCATCCGGCCAAAAAACACTTTATCTGGAAGTTCCCCTGGTATGTGTTGATGCTTGTGGTGTCAGACGGCACGCTGCATTTTGTTTGGTGTTTCTGTGTCATGTAGAAGTGAAAGGGACCATTTGTCATACGTGAACACACCACTGCACACAGTGTGACCAGCACAATATTCTTCCTCTGCATTTAACCCATTCACCAAGTGAAGCAGGGGGCAGCCAGGAACACAGGGCATGGGGAGCAGTGCGCGGGGACGGTACCTTGCTCAGGGTACCTCAGGGTTGCCTAGCGGCCTTGGGGATCGAACCCGGACTTTCTGGTCGCAGGGCGGATGCCTTAACCACTAGGCCATCCAACTG
>JBBPDH010000001.1:23198001-23211149 GCA_037974565.1 Clupeocharax schoutedeni
ACTACTTCCAAAAATATTCAGCTTTGATATTAATGAGTTTTTTGGGTTCATTGAGAACATGGTTGTTGTTCAATAATTCCTCAAAAACACAACTTGCCTAATAATTCTGCACTCCCTGTAATAATGGTAGTATTCTATTAATAGTAGTTGTTTTTGTTTTGAAAGACTGCTATTAATGCTATTATTTGGCATTTTCATGAACACACATGTAAGCCATCAGAAGAAATATTAAGTTATACATTTCTGCAAAGTCATAAGTAAAGAAGGTGCAGAAGAACATGGATTGGCGTCACCTAACTGCTGATTAGAATATTACAGGGGAATTCTAATACTTTTTTTTTAACATTTCTGCATAATTCAGTTATTAAGAATCAAAGCAGTCAATTTCTTTACAGTGGTTGTGAATGGAACCAGGAGGCATGATTTATGTCTATAACAAAAATATAGTTACTTAATTACAATCCATTTAATGTAGTAACTTTTTATGAGAGAACTCTTCAGATGTCTGGTTCCTGTCACGGCGGGCTGTGCGCAGGGAGTGTGAGGCGAGGCACAAAGCAGGTTCCCTTTGATGGTTTTTATTAAAGGACGCAGACTCTAGACTAACAAACCAAAAAGCCACAAGGGGCTAACAGAAACAAAGCTATAACTCAGACTAAGACACACAAGGAGCAGGGAAGGTGAGACACAGAGTGAGGGACAACCAGCAACTGTAACATAACTTCAATGCACTTAAATATACAGACTCAGACACAAACCAATCACAAACCCCAATCATTTAACTAAAACACAAGACAGCTGACAGGGCAAACACTGACACTGGCATGAACACAGATGTCAAAATAAAAGTCTCTAGAACAAAAACTTAATGCGGCTTCCCGTGGCAGCTCTGCCGCCGTAACAGTTCCATTCACCAACACTTTGAATACAGTTTCTCTGGAATCGAATATTTCATACGAAACCTGTTTGTTTACGTCTTAGTGCTTTAATAATGCTGAAATGTAGAAATATTGGTGGAATTCCTCTTTAACCTTTCATATATGAATATTTGATAAATGGCTGTTTGTGTATTTTTTGTCATTTGGCTCTCAAAGAGACTTCATTATTAAGGGTTTATTAGTTATTAGTTATGAGTGTCTGTGTAGGTGTGGGTGTGGAACTCTTGGAAGGTAAGTAATAACGATGCTGCTGTTTAATATTGACCACATCCGTGGAGGGTTGAATAGAAAAACAGGCCTTTTAAGGTCTGATGCTTTTCTCTGAACATCACGTCTGTGCATTTGTCTCATTTCTGTTCCATTTCTGTGTGGATACACTCTGAAGCTGCCAGCTGCTACCGTAGATGTCTCCTGAAGTTTGAGAACCCCGAGAGAGTTTGACCAGACCGCGGTTATTTTTAAGAGTATTGCATTTGGATTTGGATGAAGCATCGTGGCCATGGAGGGTTTTTTTTCAGAGAGAGATACTGAGTGAGAAGAAAAGAACAGAGCTTTTCTTACCTTCGCTTTTGACGTTTCTGGTCTAGACCATAATGTGAGGTAATGTTCTGTGGAACCGGTTTTGTATTTTGGAATAAATATTTTATAATGGTGAGGATTTGTCTGCGTTCATTTCCCTCTGGAAGGCCTCATTCCAAACCCATGACAGCAACGTCATGCGGACACACTGCATGATAAAACCGGTCAGTTCATGTTTCTTTAGTTCTAGAACAGTCCGTAGATGAATAATTGGGTTGTAGACACAACAACGTTTTCTTGCATGTTACAGTTGGCCAGAACATTCTTTCCCAATTCTAGTCATTCAGTCCCAGTAATGTAAGGCTGAAGTGAACGTTGGTATCTTCACTACATTTACGTTTACGGCATTTTTCTGATGCTCCTATCCAAAGCGAAGTACATCAGTGTTCTATTACTATTCATGGTTTATAATTCCAACCAAGTCATCCCAGAATTGCCCCCAAAACAAAATTGTGCCCAAAATCTCACAATCTCTGATTTTTTAATTGAAAAATACAGTAAAGGAGTGTGTTTTTGTGGTTAACTGTGTGGCTTGTCATATATTGTTATCACTGTTCTATGAAATAAATGCAGAACATTAAACATTGTGTCAAATATGCTCTAATATCAGTAATTCTTTCCATCAAAAACGATGTTGCTGTCTGTGATACAGGTGGAGCCGTGAAATAAACTTGTGCAACACTTTATTTTCAGGTCAACCAGCCAGAATCTAAACAAAATATACTGCTCAAAAAAATAAAGGGAACACTTAAACAACACAATGTTACATTTCATACTCTGTTGCTGTCATAACACAACTTATTAACTCCAGATTGGCAGGTTTGGAGGAGTAGGAGAAAGGATTCTTATTTTTCAGGTAAATTTAGACCTTTTTAAATTGCTTCTTTTGTCCTATGTAATCTTGAGGTTTCACCCTCTAGTGGCAGCTTGGCTCTGAACACTTGGCAAACCAGCATTTATATTAGCCTTTCATGACAAATAACATAAAGCTACACCATTTACATTTGATGCATTTAGAACCCAGTTAACAACATTCTGTTGGGCCGGATCTGGCCCTCTGGCCCGGATACCGCAAAGAATGACGGCCCAGACATGGTTTACCCTGAGCTACCCTGAGACAGGGTAAACCATGTCTGGGCCGTCACTGGGCCGTCATTCTTTGCGGTATCTGGGCCAGAGGGACATGGATTGTGTGGGCCAGATCCAGCCCAACAGAATGTTGCTAACTGGGAAGATGCTTATATCCAAAGCCATTTCCATTCCCTGGAGCAACTTGGGGTTAAGGGTCTTGCTCTGGAACCCAGTGATGGTGTGCTGAAGGTAGGATTCAAAACCCATGACTGCTTGGTCCAGAGTCAAGTATCCTACCCACTAGGCCTTTCCAAAAAGTCATAAAGGCTTCTTAAGTCAGTTTTAATGCCACTGGTCCAATCATAAGGCTGCACAATGCCTAAATAAGCCTCATGTACAACTTTAATGTAGTTTCATGTTTGTTATGAAAGGTTTACACAGGTTTTACTTACACTTATGAAGCCATAAAATGTAAAAACTATAAAAAAAAAATGTAATTGTATTCCGATTTATAGTGATTTTGTTTTCTGAGCTCACAACATGTGTGTTTGTGTGTGTGTGTGTGTGTGTGTGTGTGTGTGTTTGTGTGTGTGTGTGTGTTTCAAAGGCCTTCTGATTTCCTTTCAAGGATTTGGACTACATTCATGCGATGGAGGGCATTCTTCAGCTGTCAGTCATTCCAGTCCGTGGCTCCGACACTTCGTAATCAATTTTTGCTGGGTTACAAATAGCAATGGATCGCCCTCCCGCCACTAAATTTCCCAGGAGGGACTCATTTGCATTCATTTGGTCAGGAGTACAATGATTGAATGCCCAGCCCCCACCGGAGAGCTGGCAAAGGGGTCAGAGTTCAAGTGTACCCATTAGAAACCCAAACACTATCATTGCGCTGTGAATGTAGGGCCTTCATTGTATCAACAGCGAATTCTAAGGCATGGCCACAGAATCTTAAGTGCTCTTTTTGAATCCAGCCCTGTGGAAGGCAGATCGGACGGCCAGCAGCAGGCATCACACAGGCACTGCTCAGACTGGGGCAGCGGTTAAGGCCCGGGATCGAGGAGAAAAGACTACAAAACATATTAGCTGACAGGATATGGGCCTTCAGCTCCATCACTCAAACCCATTCTTGTGTAGCGGCGTATGTTTTCATTGTGTTCTATTAATATTTGCCCTCATTGGACATGACAGCTGTGCTCAAGGCGGAGGATATTAGAAACGACTCGCACTGCACTCACCATGCATTACAGAGCAGCTTACATAAACCAGACGTGAAACGTTCTGCTCTAGTCTGGAGACATTAGAGACCAAGCCTACACTCTGTGTACAAACTCTGTAGGATTTTGGCTCATTGTAAGACAGTGCTGTCAGCAGAGGGACCAGCAACGCTTCCCTAAGACACTTTTGATGGCACACCCATGTCTTCGTCCTCACTATAACATGCATTGCTAACGTGGGAATTTCGAGTGTGTGTGTAAGTGTGTGCGCATTAGGTTAGCGTTCTCATGGTAAGCACTGCACAGCTTTAGTGTGGAAGAGAGGTATTGTTCTGTACACATCTGGTAGGAGGCAATATGGAAAGAAATAATATAAGTACGAGTGTTCTGAATGAACAATAGATTCCTGCAAGGCTTTGAAGCTACAAAGAGCTCAACAGTATTGACAGGGAGTGTTAGTGTGTCATTCATCATTGACATCGCTTACATACAGCATTAGCGAGTGAATGATGGTTTCCTTCATTTTAGAATGAGATTTGTTACTGATTTACAGAACAAATACATGGATACATGGATAGATGGATGGATGAATGGATGGATGGATGGATGGATATACTACTTAGACCCTCTGTGCCTGCAAAGACAGCCTTCAAATGTGCCTTGAACCAACTAAAAGATAGATTTTCCTTGCCGAATAACTTTAGCTCATAACGTGCACAGCAGATTTGAGATCTAATCTCAGATATTTTAAAATATTATTGAACGGTGGAGATGGCGATGGCCATTTTAAAACCATCACATTCAATTTCAGTGCTGATTCTGATGTGTGTTTTGGATAGTTTTGTTGTAATATCATTCAGTTTCTTTACTGACTGTGGGACATTAGCTTCCCTCTATCAACAACATTTTCTGTGCTGTTGTCTTTTATGATGGGATCGCAGTTAAGGTTACCTTCTGATGACCCTTGCATGTAGATCATGTTTATGTAGGTCCTTGGCAGTGCTTTCCTTTGCATGAGGTCAGATTTGTCTTTGTCCTCCAGATCTTGACTTTCGACAGTCCCTTCCATTTCCATTGCTTAATGATATTTTGAACAGAGAATATCTCTTATAGTCTTCTCTTTCATTTTAGGTGGCCATTAGCCCTTTAGATGAGCCTGTGGCTGCTGAGTGGGAGCACAACATCCTGAGAGGTTTGAAGGGTCACATTATTTATTAGGCTCTGGAATTGGCTACACATGACTTGGATTAAGGCCTAATGAGTTAAGCAAGATCTGAAACCTTACAAACAAAAACGCTAGTGGGGTGCCCAAACCTTTGCACAGGTTTTTTTTTTCCATACATAAAATCATGGATTCAAATGTGTAGAAATGTGGCATCTTTAGGATTGTTCCATGCTTTCCAATGAGCAAAGCATATTAATTGACCCAGGGGTGCCCAAACATCTGCACTCAGCTGTGGCCTGTGTTATGAGTTGAAGTAAATAACAATCAAACGACAGACAGACAGCAAAGGCTGAAGGATCAAAATAAAAAAGAATGAAGATCCAGTGGTAACAATAAGCAATATTTTTCTCATCAGGCTTTTATTATTGAGGAGTTAAGACTATTGACGGACTGAAGTAGCCTCTTCGTTTGACTGGTGGCCTCTCAGAGAGCTGTCCATGTGACAGTCCTGTGGATCTATCGGTCAGCAGCTCTGTTCCACATCAGACGTGCTTTTCCACAGACTGACAGAGGTCAAGTAAGCTAAACGTTCCTGGAGCCTCCTGAGACCCGTGGTATCTGCTGTTTATTTTTTGGCTTCAGATCGCTCTTTCCATGATTCACCATGATGATATGATAACTTGTTATGTAACGCTAATGTGTAGATCTTTCAACCGGAGTGTGAACGTGGCCTCGTGGTTGGTCTTCTCTTTGACAGATCGCCCTCCTGACCTCTGGCAGATAGACAGTGATAGAGAGGTGTTTGCTTTTAGGCATTTTTTCCACCATTTTGGCTGTAAATGGACTCCCAATGTTTCACACACACATGTGCTTTTCAGCTCAAAGATGTGGTCCAATGCTATGAGCTTCGAGTCCAGCTGAAACAAATGAGGCACATCAGTTTGAAAGCTTTTCTGTGGAAATCAAAGCTCTGATAACAAAGTGAGAGCTTGATGTTGTACAGTTTTATTAGATTACTGATATTAATGCTATTACAGACATTATTGTAGTATATGCACAGACTCCAGAGTGGAAACCTCAGGGCCTTCTAGTGAAGGACAATCTTAAAGCTTCAGCAGATGCTTTGGACAACGCCATGCTTCCAACTTTGTAGGCACAGTTTGTTGAAGAACCGTTTCTATTCCAGCAGGACTGTGTCTCAGAGCACAAAGCGAGCTCCATAAAGACATGCTGGAGGAGTTCAGTGTGGAAGAACTTGACTGGCCACACAAAGCCCTGACCTCAACCCCATCCAGCACCTTTGGGATGAACTGGAACGGCCTTCTTGTTCAGCATCAGTGTCTGACCTCATAAATGCTACAGAATCAATGAACACAAATTCCCACAAAACCCCCCACAAAATCTTGTGGAAGGCCCTTCAAGAAGAGTGGATGCTTTTATAGCTGCAAAGAGGGACCAACTCCATATTAAAGTCTATGGATTTTAATGCAATATCACTGAAGGCACACACACATTTGACCATAGCTAGTTACACATGTAGAGGCACAGACAGAGTCAGTGGTGGTCTGTGAGATAAGAGCTGCTAGAAGAATTTCAGGGTGCTTTTAAACATTAAAAAGTTTCTGTACCCTCATACATGCATACATCTCATTTACAGAAAGGAACCCATCCACTGAAATGTTATTCTTCTATGGCCATCACTCTAAAGAACAATCACTTTTATTCTTTTTAATGCTGTTTTAGAGGCCTGACAGTTTTTATGCGTCTTCTTTGGACCTTTGCATAGAGAAACTCTTTATTTTTACACTATCCTTCATAAGGTCTGCTTTGAACAGTTGTTTAACCAATTAACCCATTTATTCTCAAGGGATATACAGGATAAATAAGGGAGCACTGCAGTTTATTTTTAATTCAGCAAAAGTGACAACCATTCCAGTCCAGCCTCTGTTAAATTCCTGCACAAGCACCTCATTCTGCTTTATGAGGGTCTGATTAGTGATCAGCTGAATCCCATCTTATTTAATGAGGGAAAGAATAAAACACTGCTGTGATCGACTCTCTCCTCTCACACTCAGACCAGTTGGATGGTAAAACACTACTAGAAGTTCCTCAAAGCTCATTATTGCCATTTTGTTTAAGAGAGAACCAGAGATCTGTTTTATTTTTTTAAATATTTAAGTTCTGCAAACGCTGTGTGATTTCTATTACTTTTGTCATTTCCTTTAAAATCATGCTTTTTTTTTTATTTGGAAATGAGAAGAAATGTTATCAGAGGATCTTAAAAACTAAAGCAAAGCTGTTTAGTTCAATACTTGCACCTATAAAAGAAACAGCGTCTCTTAGTCTTTTCCAGACCCATTTTTTAAGCTTATTTTTTAGCTTTTCATTTTAAGGCCTGTTATCCAGAAAGTACTATAAATGATTCAGTAACTACTGTAAAACTAATTCGTGAACTATGCAGTTGGGAGAATGAGGTCCTGAAGCGCGGACACACAAAAGGGCCCTTACAGTGAAAGGGGTTAAAGGCAGAAGGAGGTTAATGAGCAGGTCGAAAGTAGAACACAAGGGAAAGGGCGTGCCCTGTTTGCTGAGGTTGGAGTGAGCAGGAGAAAACCTGCTGAGAAGGAACTCATCTGTGCTGAGGAATTCTCTGGCCTCACCATCAGCCAGGCTCCCTGCTGCTCCACCACTGTCTGCCTCACACTCACACTCTGTACACACTGCAGGAAAAAGCACAGCAAGAGGGATTCCCAGGGATTTCATCTTTCTCACAGCGAAATTAAATGAAAAAAAGAAAATATTAATAAAACAAGAATTAAGTCTTATATGTTATCAAGTCAAAGTCAAAATCAAAGTGGAAACAATACGTGAATATTACATCACGATTTTCACCAGACAATGTATCACTGCCAGAGTGATGATGCTTTTGGTCTGGTTAGTCATTATAATGTGTGTTAAACTTTACATCATCACATTTACATTTTGTACCAAACTCTTGTATCTCTTGAAGTTGTGTACATGTAGTGAGATTTAAATGTACACTACATTCACTGTCCCAAGAAAACAGTGTATAAGTATATATCTTCACAATCTAACACTTTAAAAGGCTAATTAAAAAAAGTTTGACACAATTGTGTTCTCGAATGAAAGATGCTGAAAAAGTATCGGAATCCGAAAACTTTATTGATCCCTGAGGAAATTGTTTAATCATTTTAAGGCTCGTTACTGTATCTTCTCTCTCTGTCTCTCTCTCTCTCTGTCTCTTTCTCTCTCTGTCTCTCTCTCTATCTTCTCTCTCTGTCTGTCCGTCTGTCTCTCTCTCTCTGTATCTCTCTTCTCTCTCTGTCTCTCTGTCTTTGTCTCTCTCACTCTGTCTCTCTCTTCTCTCTCTCTCTCTCTCTCTCTCTGTCTGTCTCTCACTCTCTGCCATAAAGCTTTCTGGAGTAAAAGCTGACTAAAGTAGCCTTTTTAACATCTGACACTCATTGCAATAGGCCTTTATAAATGATAATGTAGGTTGATGTCAGTTGACCTTAAAGGCTTATTGACTGTTTTGTGGCATTATGAATGTTGCCTTTCTGTAAATTTTTACCAATACAGAGAATACACACAAAGAGTGTGCATCAGCATTTCTGTCCTCTACAGAATAGTGCACAGTCTCTGAAACACACAAATGGAATTTATTCAGAAAGCATGTAGGGGTGTTCATTTCTGTCTTATGTGAGACATGCACACACCCACCCCACATTTATACTGTATATTAGTATGCCTAGACAAACACACACACAAACACACAAACACACACATATGCAGAGGCCCAATCAGTAGTTTGTGTTTAATGACTTGGAGTATGATCAGCACAGCTGTCTTTCATTAACATAAATCATTGTGATAAGGTGCTCAGGATTTAACTGCCCTCCTTGCCCTCCTCGTCTTTCTCGTTTTCCATATGTTTACCTCACTTTTGCCATTTGCCATCCAGCAACCTCCAGAGGACCACCTTAATTATGTTTTCAGGGTCCAGCACAGAGTTGTAAAGACTGCAGATCTGTCAGATCTGTGGATGGAACACGTCAGCGGCGCTCAGCTGCAGGCCGCTATAGTGGATCCTGTATCTGCCTTTGGCTCGGAGACTGAAGTTTTATTGTAACTGCAGCGCTGTTTCTTAGGTCGCCACCCAAAGTTCGTCCATGAGTTTGCTTCCTAGCGTGTGCGCTCGGGAAGTATTCCTCGTGGACAGCGCGCCGCATGATGTCATGGCCTCACCGCTTGGCCGGGCCAAGGGGCCAAAGAATGCAGTCTGCCAATGAGAGGAACGCTGCCATGAGTTTCCAGTAAGTACGCGTATTCTGAATGCGAGAGGGCTTTTCTATTCGCCCCTTTAATTTAAGCAGCGTTCACTCAACATCACTAACTGCATTAATCAGTGCAGGGTGAATGGTCAGGCGGGCCCTAAGCGCTTCGTAATAGCCAGTTCGTGGAGTATAAAGTAAGATGCAGCATCGGAATTAGGAAATATAGACAGCACTGAAATGTATGAGGTTGAATAAGGGAGTGAGACTGAAACTGCTGTCTTGAAATGGATATGGTCAAACTTCAATCACTGCATTTGGAGCCCTGAAGTGTCCAGGCTTCCAGGTTAGACTTGCTGATCTGGGACATTATCAAGAAAAAGCATTTTTTAAATTTTAACTCCTAGAAACAAATAGAAAAAAACACAATGATCTTTCAACCTGGGAGCACCCTTAGGTTAATCTCCGGTTTTAGACTGTGTACCTGTTTATATTCACTAAACTGATACACTATAAGGGTTCTAAGGGTTTAATAATACTTGTATTGAAATACTGCTCCTATTTTGGCTTGGTTGGCCTAAAGCAGAGGCTCCCAGACATTTCTACAGTATAGCATCCCTTCAACACAGCATTTGAGGCCTTAAAATGATTCCCTTTATGAATGATGGATGAAAGAGACATGCTACCCTGAACTCCATCACCCTGCAGGACCTTCCTGGCACTCCCATGTTCCCCCGGGCTCTTCCTGGGCTGGTCTTCTGCATTGCTTCCACTTAATGCCTGTCCTCGCGGCTGTCTTAGCGTTTCTCCTTTTGCACTCCCGCTCCCCAGAGACACCACTCACAGCCATGCCCTGCATTCAGGCCCGCTCCATGGTGACTCCACCAACAGAGCGCGGAAAATCAAGGTCAAACATTTTCCACATTAGCTACTTTACTGCCCAAGAGGATACAAATAGGGATTTGCAACATAAAGAAAAATCCACAGCAGCAGAAGACAAAAAGCATGCAGAACAACACTGACAAGCAGTACACTAGAAATAACAAGCGATGAGTCTTTTGTCCATAGAATCTCATGCACCCTGGCAATGAGGGCCATGACACAACTCAACTGTACCACTTTACAATAAGTCTAACTCATAACAGTTGTCATACACTGATGCAGGCTCACTTTACACACTTACACTTTGCACTATTTGGTAAGATCTGGTGTTTTAACAGTAATAGCATGTTAACAAAGACCTGATGAAGTTTAACATTCTGCCTGAGAAAGATAAACTCAGCAACCAGCAAGATCGAAGATCTAAGATCTGCCAAATTGTGAACCTGGATCAATAACGGTTAAAACTTGTGACTTATAAACGTTCTACAACCTGATTAACAACCTGATTATGAATCATTTATAAACCCTTTATAAGCGAGGTCTTATCTTAAGGTGATATTGAGACTTTACACAGTCAGTTTCACATTCAGAAGTGGGTGAGTGTGTGAAATGTCCAGTTTTGGGACTGTAGGACTGTGCCGCTGTGTAAGGATTCTCTCCCCACTGACCTCTGCTTGCTGGGTTTCCATCCCATATATCCCAAGTGGGCCCATAAAGTCTACTGGAAGCCCCTGTCACATCATAACCTAAGTTTTGCAGGGAGTTTACGTTTCATCACTTGCTGACAGATAATTATGCCTGCTGTTTAGGAATTTGGTATAAAATTCCACCCCCTTTTGAAACCTACAAACCATGATGCGTCAGCCTCAATCATCCTTAAAGCAACATGGCGTCTCTGCTTTAGTTTTGTGGCCCACAAATGTCAGGCAGGACAATGCTTGAACAAATGCTGTGGTAGAAACTCGCAAACACAAATTACAGTTTACTCTGCCTCTCTGGCGCAAAAGTATGCGTCAGCTGAAGTTCAGGCCCTGCCTGACAGTAATTGTGATCTGCTGAAGCAGAAACATGTGTTAAGTAATCAATCATCTACATTTTTCACTCTCAACTGTTGTAAAGCTCCCTGAGACCAAGAATGGACCGCGATCACAGCACAGCCGAGCCCTAGAGGCCAGAGCAAAGATGAACCAATCACCAATAAAACATTTGGATGAGTAGCGCTTCAGGTATGCATCTCCTTCAGGAGTCTTGACCTTTATATTTTGTTTGGTTGGATCTGAAGTTGTATAAGTCCTTTCAGAGAAGGAACTGATTATTTGTCGTAACTTTTCCTTGAAGATAAAAAAGGGGAATTTGTATCGTAGGTGAAACTGTATAAACTGTTTTTTTACAATATACTTGTAGGGTCTATGATTGGATTGTGGTGCGAAGTGGACTGTTCATTTTGAAAGAACTGTATTAAAGGTACCATCAGTTTGATACACAATAGGGTCAGACGTACAGCCTTAAATCAAAAGACCCCAGCTTTGCTGTGCTGTCTATGAGGGCAGTGGTGCATTTTTGTATGTTACAGGCTACATGCTCGATTAACTGTGCACTCAGGGTCATGTGCTTGTCTGCATTGTCAATTAGTCGAATATTAAAGACGGAGCTTCCCCGCTGGGTCTAATTGACTAACAGTAAGGGTCTAACCCCAGGACACCGTGATGCGATTTAAACCTACCCATTAAGTCAATTTGTCCTTCATAAATTCTTATTTACTGTAAGAAATGCAACATGGTGATTGGGTCCAAAATGAAGGCTACAGTGTGTTACAGCACTCGGTTTGAAACCGAGTCCAGCCGGTTAACATTTCAAGGTTCAAAGGTTCAAAGGGCTTTATTGTCATTTCAACCATATACAGTTAGTACACAGTGAAACGAAACAACGTTCCTCCAGGACCAAGGTGCTACGTGCAACATAAATTTCAACATAATTTCACATTTCACATTTCTGCCCAAAACAGGTAGAAAGGCCACAGAACACTGTGTGAAATCATATACTACAAACTATTATAGCCAAATCAGACTCTGTAATTCACATGTAGAATAAAAAGTGGGTGATGTTTAATGATCCCAAAGCATTTCCTCTCACAAGCAGCACTGTTCATCCAATAAGCTCACTAATGAAATGATGTTGATGCTCAGAATGCTACAACCTTTTGAGGAAAGAAAGAATAAAAAATTATGCAGAATATGCAGAAAATATGCAGAAAATTTACAACTTAAATCTTAACAACTGTAAATCTTATTAATAATAATAATAATAATAATAATAATAATATTAATCCATTTTCATTTATGGCATTTAGCTGACACTCTTATCCAGAACGACGCACACCGGGTCATGTACGGTCACGAGGTACCGGAAATGACCGCACATCAGGTATAAAAGCAGGTAACAGGTGTACATCCTCGCACAGTCATTGAAGTCTCTAGCTTCATGCTCAGTGTCCCTATCTCCAGCAGTACAAAGTTCCGTGAGTACTCACGCTCCCTGGAGCTCTTCCCTTACGAATGAGAGAGCGGGCCCGTTTGGTGCGGGCCTCTACTCCTTTACCAGAGCGCTCTCAGAATAAACAGCGTGGTTCACCTGCTCTCACGTGCCAGTCACGCCCGGGCCAATCCGCCACGCAACAAGGCGTCCAAGCCTCTCTATTCTGCCCATCATGACAACAACAGTGCTCCAGTAGTCCAACTGTTTCTTAAACCTGTAAAGCAGCTTAAATCCATGTCAACTATTTAACTGAAATACATTTGGTGCTCCTTTTACAACACCTGCCTGAAAAACCTGAACAAAACCTGAACAACACAAATCATAGAAAAGGCAAGAGTTAAGACAAAAATAAGAAAGGGGTTTTTTATAGTGCAATTCTCATAATACTAACTGAATATGACAGAACAGGACAGAATGAATACTAACTGAATATGACAGAACAGGACAGAATGAATACTAACTGAATATGACA
>JBBPDH010000001.1:23211249-23228638 GCA_037974565.1 Clupeocharax schoutedeni
AACCAGTAGAGTAAACGTGGGGTTTGTTCAGACGTGCTGCTTGGTAGAATGCGACTCGTGTCTCTGCCTGTCGGAGAATTTTTTTTCTTTTTTAAACCGTCAGCTGGCTCTAACCAGCCGGTTAAAGCCGGATACCATTTCAAGACAACCCGACCCACTTTCGGGTTAAATCCCGCCCACTTCCAGGTTAGGCCCCGCCCAGTCCGAGTGCAGATACGGATACAGATAATTCATTTGGTTAACGGATACAGATACAGATAATGCTGTACTCACTCAGCCCTACTTACCAGACAAAGCTTAGCGTTAGCTAACAACATTAGAATTAGCTAACACTAATGCTAACGTTCAGTCAACAACACTGATGTAACCATAGCGATCACCAATCAGTAACCTCCAATATGTACACATCATCATTTAGTATCGGTTCAGCATGCTTGGAACCTCGGCCAAGGTACCATGAATGGTACCGGGTACCGGGTACCAGAATGTAGTGAGTAGAGCTAAACCGAACCAAGCTGGTACCAGTCAGTGGAAAACCCCCATAAATGTCTGTTTTGAGCCCTGGTCCCTTTCACCACTATAAAAAATCCTAAAATGAACCATTTCACACCAAACTACTATGATCTCAATTATTTGATGATTCATACATTTTGATAATTCCGTGTATCTCACATCTAAATCACTCACTGTGGTTTGCAGTAAGGTGAACTGGCCGGAGAGCCATCACTGAAGCAACTGATTGATAAAACATACCTCACTATTTCTTAAAAGCCAAGTTTGTGCAGTGACAGTTTGAACTGAGAATGTGTAGCTGTGCAGGTTTTAGTCCTCTACAGTGTTAAAGACAGTGACAGAATCACTCCTTTAGGAAGTGCCGTGATGTATTCCAGGCAACTATGCGTGTTACAGGGGAGCAGAATTTATAATCACATACATTTATTACTACATATCACTCTAAATCTAAGTTCAACTCTCTCAGCACAGGGCAACCATAAAGATCCAGATCATAAACATGGGTTCAGCTTTCAGTTGCGTGGTTGTCCCAGTAGACACGGTAAGATGTGAACGAGGGCAGATAAAGCTATTTTCGGGGGATATCTGCAAATGTACAGTTATGAACCCTAATTTAATTAATTTTACTTATGAAAAATGAACACATTCATTTAATAAATGCACATAAATCATTTCTAAATTAATAAGGCATTCAGGACATTCATGCAAACATAAGAGACAAAGCTCAGGACAGGCAGCATCTGAAGACTTGGATGCGTGTGAGGCAGCTGGATTACAGTGTGAAGGCAGCAGCAGCTGCGGTTGGAAAGCGGAAGACAGCCTAATGCCAGGCTCATTCCTAGGCACCGGGAGCTGCCAGCCTTTGGCACAAACCCTTACCCACAAGCACCACGGCAAGCCAGCTTGACCTTGTTCTGGTTTTTCTCCTTGCCTTTCGAAATCCTCGATGCTGAGATATCACTGAAAGCCTCGGAGGGATCACAATAGTGAAAAATCACACGTCTTGTATCCGTGACAGTCTTTGAACATGTGTTTGCAGTAAAAAGGGAGGTTTGACATGGCCTGGGGGAGGGGGGCATGAGGGAGTCGAGGTCCAACCTTTTCTTTGTCTCTGTATCAAAGAGCTTCTATTAGTCTGCCACCCATGAAGTCCGTATCTCTCCTGCGTAGTCTCTGTATGACTATGTTATACTAACTACTGTTGCATGATAACAGAGCGCACTTAAGGTAATTATGAAACACACATCCAGAGTAACTTACAGTCGATACATTGTCGTATATGTAATTATCTGTTGAGCTTGCATCTTCTCTCGATTAGATGTTTACCAATGGGAGGGGAGGGGATAGCACATGTTTGCCGAATAAATAAAAAACACTTGTACAGAGTAACTTACAGTCTCTGAAGGCGGAGGAGAGTGTCTTTTAAATGAATAAATGTATTGTATTGTTCTCTATAAATAAAAAATAAGCATTACATAAGTTGTACTTTTGTGCATTGAGTGGGTTCATTCAGCGCTGATCTGAATTTTAACATTCTAATCTCTCTCTGAAAACAGTAGACAGGGACATGGGTCTCTGGGGTGAGGGACACAGTCGAGTCTTGAACCCAAGGGATTAAAGTCTGAATTGAGTCTCAAGTCTCTGGGGTGCGAGTTCATGTGGCATCTCAAGTCTCATCAAGTGATGGGAGCCTGAGACAAGTCTTGTGTGTCTGAATCTCAAGTAGCTGGACTGTGAATTTCTGGGGTGCAAGCTGAGTCTCCAGTCACTTGGATTAGAGTTCCAGTTTTAATCTCAAATCTCTGCAGTTTGTCAAGTCTCGAGTCTCTGTGGTTTGAGTCCAAGTCAAGTCCTGAGTCTCTGGGGTTTTCTGTAATGAAAGGCTCATTATTCAGAGCTGTATCAAACAGGAAACTACTGCAGCAGAGCAGCGTGACCACAGCAAACAGTAAGGTTGGAAATGAAAGGTTAAGGCTGTCGGTTTTAATTTAATTCATTGTTTGTGCATTTTTCTCCAGCTGAGTCAAGTCACAAGTCACTCAACATGTGACTCAAGTCCAAGTCACTAACTCAAGTCCCCATCTTTGGCAAGAACTGACAAACTATGATAGGATTCTGGGAGCAGACTATTTGAGTCATGTTACACAGTAGTTTATACTGAGGGACTACTATGAAACAAAAGAGCTTCAAATCAAGGCATCAAAAAGGCAACTGTAAACAGGTACAGCTGCCTTTTTGAGTAATGCAGTATTAAAAATACATCCCACCGTCATAATGAATCATAATACTGTTCATCATGAACAGCTTTATAAATGAGTTCACTAACCCTTCTACACATCAGTATCAAACCCAAACCTCCCCATGGGGCAAAGGGGACTCGGGGCCTGACTGAACGACCAGCCGGGCCCCTGCTGGACACATGGCGGACACAAGAGCACCACAAGCGTTTCCTGATGCGCAGAACTGATCATGGCTGCGCGTCCCTGCAGGACTGCTAACCTCATGAATCAGTGTAGTCATCCCTAAGCCCTTATATAAATCAGCCAGACCCAGGCAGGGGGCACCCTTTTTTCCCCGCAAAACATTTATTTACAGTGACATTTTTACTCGGTATCGTGGACCAGACAGCGTGAAAGATTCGCAGTGTACTTGACCCCAGTCTGGGCTACATAAGCATCGTCCTTTATGTAACTCACTGTAGCTTATGCTTGTCTGCTTTTTATGGGACTGTGTATTTCAGTAGACTAACACGCTTGCGTCATGTGGGGAGAGGTTTTGGCCTGTTTAATGTAAATCATGGAAACCTGGGACATATTAAATGTATTTCACACTAGTATGAAGAGATCTCTTAAGAGGAAAGAGATTTCAGGTCCTATAGATACAATCTGAAAAGCCATTGTGCATTTGATACCCTAAGTGCAAAAACACGCCAGGGGTGGAACGTGCCAAAAACAAATCGTAGACGTTCTGCTTGGCTTCTCACGACAGCGACTACATGGCCTGTGCTTTAACGTTGATTGTTTTTTCGATGATCACATACACGTTCAACATCAGCAGTAATGAAAAAGGGGAAATATGGAGAGGGAAGTAGTTGGGATCCAGGCTCTGAGACAGATGCTGGCTTGTGATGAAGGGTGAGGGGGGGAACTGGGGGGGTGTTAGCAGATGGAGATCTCACACTCTAACACAGCAGTGGGAATCACTAGAGGACACATAATGTGATCTTATCAAGATCCTTGAGCATAATAGTATTCTTTTGGGATTATTCTGATCAGCAATTAGTATTAGAATTGTATTGTGATTTAATACTTATTTTCTGAGAATCACACCTCTGTCTCATTCCTGTTCACATTTTGTCCATATTACTTCACTGGTTTTAGTGAAGGACAACAGAATTGTAAAGCAGATCAAACAACATTAACCATTAACTAATGCTGTGTTCACACCGCAGGGCGAGTGGGTCTTAAATCTAAAAAGTGTTGAGTGTTCAGATTGGCCAAATGTGATTTGGTTGATCAGACCACAGACCATAATTGGCTCCCATATCCATAATGGTTGCCATAGTAGTTCATGTGTATACATTACTTAAATCTGGGGTTTTTTTTGTTTTTTTTAATGATGCAGCTAGAAAAACACAACATTGGAACTGAATGACCTGTTCATCAAATATGTCAGCTAAGAGGCTTCATAGGCTCTACCATTAATGTTCATAGACAGACTTAAGTTAAGATCTGTACTAAAAGTCACTGTAAAAATGCAGCACCAAGTAAAATAAAATGTCATTTAAAGCATCAGCATATGATTAATGATTAATGATGGGGGTACCTGCATGAATTTGCACCCAAACAGCAGAGACTTAACAATTCACAAGCAGAATCAATAGCAAGTGATGCGGTGAGGCAAAGTGGCAGTTTTTTTTTAGTATTTGCTCCTTAACAGTGTAAAAGAAGTGCTCCTGACTAGATGGACAATCACTGCTTGTATGTAGGAAAATAGTGCAAGTAACTGTGCTATTAAGTTTTCTTACCAATGCTACTGCTGACTGAGCCCTTGGAAATCCCAGAAAGGGTAAGAATTCTCAGTGCCACCTTGTGGTCTAATGAAACATTGGCTTTCAATATCCTGTCAGTTTACCAGGGATTCTAAAAGTCAAAAACGGAGTGCCTGGAAAATCAGTAATAACGGTGAGCAGCCAGAAGGTTGTGGGTTCAAAATCTAAGATTGACTAGATTCTCCTGGCTGGGGCTCAACACCCACTCCACCCATGCCTCCCACCACTTGCTGACTATGCTGGATATCGTAAAAGTATTATTAATCTTGATTTTTGGTCCACCACTTAGATCTTATATATGTCTCTATTGATAACCGTCTCGGTTTATCTTAGATGTGCCTCTCTTCTAGGGTCATCCCTCAGCTTTGGAGATCCTTCATGGGGTCTTGTTGGGAGAAACCCAGGCTGTGATGACTTCCAGCTCACAGCAAGCAGAGACTCTGCTAATCAGCATCACCCCCCGGGCCTCATTCCTCTCACTCTCACGCTGCCAATCTGATCCCGAATCAGCTGCTAAGCGTTTACAGGAAGTTGTGCAGCGCTTCAGCGACGTCTGTTGCCCATCTTTAGCATTAGTCACCATTAGTCATACATGCTTCCAGGCAGCATCTCGTCAGCCACACAGCCGCAGTGTCACAGCACCATAAAACGTCATATGGTGGGCTCGATCGTTTTCAGGAAGAGGAAAGACCCAAGAGGACACAACAGCCACTAAAGGTCCACAGATCTGTTAGGTTCATCCATCAGCTTGTCAGAGGCAGGCTAGCAGGCCAGCTCTTACACGCTGCAAGAACATTCACTCTCACGAATCGACTCGTCTGCATATGTTTGCCAGGGTCTGGAGTCCGGCCTAACAGAACGGTTGCACGGCATGTGAAGTCACTGGCACGAGAAGAACATTTGAGGGACCACATTCTGCCAAACCTGGAGGATTTATTGCCCAACAGGTTCTCTCATCCCACACAGATCATTATGTCAAAAAGGCCCATTTGCCCATCAGTCTTCCAATTAGTCAACACCTTCAATCAGGAAATCCGGAACTAGGTTTGGGGAGACAGCCAGACCCTGAGGGTATCCAGCAGGTCCGGCATATTCCACACTCACTTCCATACTTCTGCTGCCCAAGCCACTGGAAGAACACACGTAATCCAATCAGGGGTTCAAGTCATTACCAGGACAACACACTCCAGGAGGAATACAATCAGAGACACATTACACACACTTTCATTTCAGCAATATTGTGGTCGTAGCTGGCAAGGCTTCGACAAGCTATGAGGTCCAGAACTTTTTAGTTTCTGAAAGGTACTTTTTATTTGACATTTTTCTTATTTCTCCCCATGTTAGTCATGTCAGGTGACAGGGGATAGGCGATTTCTATGTAATTCAGCATTCAGCAGGCCAATTCTATGGTCTACCACCTTGCGGATGAGCTGTAGTTTCTCCTAGACACTTCCATTTCACAATAATAGCACTTACAGTTGACTGGGGAAGATCTAGCTGGCCAGAAATATTATTAGTTAGGGCAAAGGTGGCATTCTATGACAGTGCCTGAGTGACTGAGCTCTTCAATGTGACCCATACACAGAGCTCTGACCTCAACCCCATACAACACCTTTGGAATGAACTGGAATGGAGATTGTGAACCGGGCCTTCTGGTCCAACATCAGTGTCTGTACCTCATACATAAATGGTCTACAGCAGGGGCCGGTGTCCAGCAGAGTTTGGTGGTAGTTCTACTCAAACACATTCACTAAACCTGACAATTAACTAATAAGGTGAACCAAGTGTTTCTGAGCAGGGAAATCACCAAAACATGCTGGACTGCGGCCCTCCAGGGTCCACCCATGCTCTACAGAATTGCCAATCCCTGCTCTACAGAATGAATGGGCATACATTCCCACAGAAAGAAGAGTGGAAGCTCTTATAGCTGCAAAGGTGAGCCAACTCCATATGAAAGTCTATGGATTTGAATGCAATGCCAATAAAGTGTCTCTTGGTGTACAGGTCAAGTGTCCCAATACTTTTATTGATTTAGTCTACATTAGTGACCACATGAGGGGTTTTGTGCTAGTTTAGTTTAAAGATAAGCATTGCCTTGCCCAGTATTTAATATGGGGTCATCTCACTGTACACTAGTCTATTAATGGCACAGTTTCAGATAATGGAACTCAAACTTAGGCTGTATTATGTTTCATGAAGTGCATGAGTAGCCTTCAATTACTTATATTACCTAGGGTTTGGTAGAGCCAGTCTTTTTAGTTGTTTAGTCTTTTTTTTTCATCAGAGGTCCAAGAATAGAAAAAAAAGAAAAAAGCACAAAGTTAAACTGCCTTAGGTTTACACAAATTAAACCAATATGAAACTGTAATTAGATTATCGACTTCAATGTGCATTCAGTTCTAAATAAAAAAGTAAACAAATCAAATGTAATAATAGGGTAGATAAAGTAAACTGTTTATGGAACAGTAAAAACAGTTCATGGAGGAATGAAATAAACAAATGTTGGTTATGTAATGAACATTATGGTGGGTACAAAAGGCATGTGCACCCTCCCAGCCCTGGTAGCGCTGCTGGAATTCTGTGATCTGTGGTTGAGGAAGTCCAGTAGAACTGAACATGACTAAATTGGGGAGAAAAGTTGGGGGAAGGTGGTTAGTATTTCTAAACAGTTTTTTTTATCCTGGTTATGGCTCTGGGCGTGTGTGTGGTGTGTGTGTCCATGGATTTGTTTGCCATTACTATAATTAGATTATTAAGTGAGTTGTCTTGCCTGGCATGACTTAATCTATGGATTGCACATGGAGTCTGAGGCCAAATGTACAGGCATTCCCTTCATAGCATCAGAAACTCTGATCTACGGTTTCAAGTGGAATCGATTTAAGTCGATGCGGTTGCCAAACGGCAGGTTGCATAACCCAGTCCTTCGAATCCCAACGGAAGACAAAACCTGAGCCATAAATAAAAAAATCATATAATGGATTTGCTTGCTAGATCCTAATCTACCAAACTGAGAGCAGGCCTTCTTTTGACGTTTTGACCTGTGTGTGATGCACGAAAGAGCAGAAATGTGGCGTGGTCTCAGCGCTGGCAACTTCAGTGTCAAATCAAAGGATGAATCGCGGCGAGATAAAGCAGTCGAGGGTAAAATGTGGAATTTTTTTGGAAGCACATAAAGTAAGAACTTGCAGGGATCAACAAATAACTCGGGTACCTCTGTAGCGAGAGCCAGCAGTGGATTTCGTGGTTTGCTGGTCAGGGGTCTGCTCTTTGCCCACTGCACATTCCTAAGGGGAAACTGAGAGAGGGACCATTATGCAAATAGTCAGAGCTCTGCCAAGGAAGGAGGACCAGACCCGCTGCGTGCCAAGTGCTCAGAGTGCTTCAACATCTACAATAGACTCGTGTATTAATACTCTGCATATACACACAGGTGTAAATGGGCCGTTATCACAACTGTGACCCTTTCACACCATACCAGAAGGAGAACTTGAAAGTTTTATGTATTTTTTGGTGATGTTACACAAGAAACACAGGCACTCACCAGTTAGTAATTCTATACTCTTTTCTCAACCATTTAAAATGGGCAATTATATGTTATGGACATTTTTCAGCCCAGCATAGCAAACAATTGACATGTCAACAAAGACGTTTTACAAAAATAATTTCCAAACAAACCTAATAAAAAGTATAATGACTGTAGACACGAAGTAGGCGGACCTAATATAGTGGCCTATAAACCATAAATGTTTAGCAAAACATCATGACCTACGGCACAGCTTTCACATGATCTATCTACACCAGTCCTTCCACCAGTTTCCATCCCAGTTTCGTGGATTAAAATGAATTCAACCATTCATTAATTAATTCATTTATCAATCTATCAATATATCTATCTATGAATATATCTAGCTAGCTATCTAACTATCTATTTAAGCGTCTGTTTATTTATCTGTCTATTTATGCATTATTTATGCACTTCCATTCTCTAACTACAGGGGACAGTCTCCCTGGAGCAACTTGGGGTTAAGGGTCTTGCTCAGGGACCCTTGTGTGCAGGAGGTAGGATTTGAACCTGTGACCTCTTGGTCTGGAAGCAAGTATCCTACCCACTGAGCTACCGCCACTTCACCACTTGAGGTCCATGAGCGCTCAGATCTGCACCTTACATCTAATGGGAACATTGTTACAAAGGCTTTTTTTTAGTTACAAAGGCTTGACTAAACAAGTAGGTTTTGAGTCTAGACTTGAAACCTGAGACCACATCGGAGTCCTGCACATTTACTGGAAGCTTATTCCAAAGCTGGGGAGTTTTGTATGAAAATACTCTTCTGCTTATAATACTGGGAACTAGTAAACAGCAGCACTTTGTGATCCAAGTGTGGAGGTTCGTGACAGGAGACCAGTACACTGAGGTATTTGGGGGTGAGGTCATTCAGGGCTTTATGTGTCAGCAGTAGAATTTTGTAATCAATTTTGATCAAGATTTGACCGGATGCCAACATAGTCTTGATAATATCAGACTGATGTGGACAGACTCCTGGTTCTAGTGAGGACTGGAGCTGCTGCATTCTGGACGAACTGAAGTCTGTTTAGGTCTTTGCTAGAACATCCTGACAGCACGGCATTACAATAAACCAGGAAACACATTCTTTCTGTTTCAGTTAAGAGTGGTGCGTTTCTCATTTCAAAAACGAGGAAAGGCTCACATATTACCTATATGTGCACCAAAAGCTCTGAGATACATCAAGATCTTTCCCTGTTCACAGAAAAAAACCTTCCTCAGTCTTACTCAGCCCCAGTTTATCATGGCCTGTAGAAGGAAATGGCTTATGTGCATGTGGTGCAGGTAGAACCTGTATTCTGATTAGTTCAGATGTGGCTTCTTTGTACTGACAGTGGTCAGGAGATACACACCTTACTTCTGACCCTGGTGAAGATTCCAGCCTGCAGCCACAGACTCAGACGAGGAGCAGACAGAGAAGAAAAGTGACTCGGCGAGAAACCGGAAATTTCTGATAAGGATTAGGGAGACTGTGTTGTGAGTGTCTGCTGGTATAATGCTGGCAGGTTCCCACTCACATGCTCATTTACTCACTTCCTAACAGTCCTCTTCCAGCCAGAAGACTGAACCAATACACACACACGCACACACACGCACGCACACACACACACACACACACACACACACAGCCATATGACTTTTCTTCAAATCTTGTTATATTTTGCAGCTTCGTGATCCATGTCTAACTTGCTATGAACGCTAGGTTGCAGGTTTTGCCTACATTATGATTAGTCAGATTTCTTCTCCAAACCAGTGTCAAAAGCACATCTTGAAACTCTTTTGGCCTGAAGGTTGTTTAAACACCTAAAAGGAGTACGGACGTCAAAACAAGGGTATAAAGGAGATTTATAGACTTTGGCCTTATTCTGAAGCGCAGTCACAAATGCTTCCACTCATATTACGTTCGAAAGCCTTTAAAATGTTAAGTAACTGCAAATGAACAAAGAGAAAACAGTACCTGTGCAAAACAAACCAATAATATTAATGTGTGTAGGAAAATCACACACCAGGTCTGTATTGAGGGGAGGTATTCATTTTTGTTTGACTTATAGTGCATATATTTACTTATTATATTAACGTTTGTAGACACTAATACACACACACAGAAACCGCTCACAGGTGAAGTAAATGTTAATTTTAGTTATTTAGTGAATAGTTTCATATATTTAGTAATAAAAGCTTTAGTATATATATATATATAGTGCTGGGCCGATTCTTATCGCGCGATAAACAAATTATGAGCATGTCTGGACATTTGTACTGGATGGTTGACTGGGTCAGTGCATTAAATGAGCATATGAGCATCAGAACTCGACCATGGAGTGGTAGAAGGTGGCCTGGTCGGATGAATCACCTTTTCTTTAGATCATGTGGATGGAAAGTATTGTTGCATGGGCAGGAGATGACTCCAGGATGCACTATGGGAAGAAGGCACGGCAGTGGAGGCAGTGTGATCCTCTGGACAGTGTTCTGCTGGGAAACCTTGGGTCCTGCATTATGTGGATCTTACTTTGACACAAACCACCAACCGCAGAGCATGTTCATCCCTTTGCGACCGTGGACAGCTGGTAGCCTAGTGGCTAGGGCATTTGCCCTGCAATCAAGAAGTTGTGGGTTCGATTCTCAAGACTGCTAAGCACCTCTGAGGTACCCTGAGCAAGGTACCGTCCCCACACTCTCCTCCCTGGGTGCTGTGTTCTTGGCTGCCTGCTTCTTCAATCGGTGAATGGGTTAAATGCAGAGGAATAATTTTGTGGTGTGTTCACGTATGACAGAATGGTCACTTTCACTATTAGGCAGGCGATTTTAATGGTGAGGCTGATTGGTGTACATATTTACATACAAACACATAGACATATTTATATACTCTCTTACTCTCTCTCACGTTCCTGACATTTCCGTATTTAAACCTCAGGTTAATATTTACATTTTCTTTAAGGGTAATTAAACTGAGTTCCAAATTAAATTAAAGTGATCTGGGAGAACATTTGGAGGCATATTTATGGTTTACACTATAAAATTATTAAAAAAAAAACTATACACTATAAAAACAGGCATTAGGATTATTAGGGGGGTTTAATCTAGATTAATCTAGATTAATCTAGATTAAAAAAAATAAATCTATGCCCACCTCTATTATATACACATATGGTGAAAAACATTCCTGAGAAATGAACGTATTAAGCCATCAGGCAGCAGAGGCCCTGTTCCAAGCAAATCTAATTTGTGCGAGTAATGGGGACTCCCTGTTGATTCCAGCTCCCAAGAGGAATGAGTCAGGAATTTACTGTCAGTGACTTAAATGGCTTTGTGGACGTGTCAGCATGGGACTGGGGTGTGCAGTGTTTGCCTTTGACAGGATGGCCCCATCATTTTTAGGTAAGTGAGGGCTGTGTGAGCAAGAGTCTGGTGAAAGGGAGAGCGTCTGTCTCTCATGTACAACAACTGCCCTCTTGAGGCTGCATGGAGCACTGCACCCAAGACCCAACCGCCAGGCCCCAAGACTGAAGAGTCAGATTTGAATCAAAACTTTTTTTTATATTGTTCATATATTTATCCTTCTCTTGGATTAAATTATAATTGCCAATTGGATCATCTCAAAGGGAAGAAAGACACTTTGGAAAAACTTCAGGGAGATCAGCTCAGCACAGGAGGTAAAAAACCTGACTATTTTTCTGTACATTGAATTGGTTAGATGTCACTTGATAGACCTGGTCATCTCTTTTCTCCAAGCAGAGCAGGTAACACATTTCCATACAGACAAATAAAGCCTTGCTGTGTTTGCACAATTCAAATGCAAACTACATGTCCTACTTACTGGTTCCAGCAACAGTAAGTTGAGTTAATGAAGAGTCTAGTAGTTCTTGTCTTATGTTTGCTTTTTAATCTTCTTAACCACCGGCATAAAAATAAGTGTTTTTTTGGTTAATGGATTAGAAGACTTTTTGTTTTTTGTTATCCAACACGGTGGTTCTCTTACTAGTAACCAGAGACCTCCAGAGCGTCCATCTTTTTGCTATACTGTGTTCCTTTTTTTTTTTTCAGGACCGCATTGAGAATTACTGCCCTAAAAAACTTTCAACAGAGATTTTTAAAGCAGATTTTCCCAGCCCTTATTCTGGAAACTTTGCATTTTCCCAACTCCCAACACACATGATCCATTTAAACAAGGGCAAGTGTCTCAAAATCATCTTAGTTTTAACACAATCTCCCTTTTAGAAAGTCTTCAGTGTCACTCTACAATTGAAGAACGATCTTTGTTCAAAGATGCTTGTGGGAAACCCAGCCCTCATCATTAACAAGCCCTTACTGACTTAAACTTGGTGTATTAAAGCAAGAAAAGCTCTTAAACATGCAGGGCAGGGTGGTTCCAACTCCAGGGTTGAAGGAAAGAGTTTCAGAGAACCCTTTTTTAAACAAGCTGTTTGAGTATGAAGAACCTTCTCAAGGTTTAAAGAATTTCCACATGATTCAAAGGTTTTGGGAAGAATCCTCAAAATGGTATTAAACCTTTGCATTATGTGACTCCCGAAAGGCTCTTCACGTTCACAATTCTCTCTTAAAACAACCAAATGTGGCTCCTAGAAGAATGTGGCAGGAGCACAAACATTTCAATAAGGTTTACTTTGACCAGAAACGTGTGCACAGTTTACCATTTATTACTTAAGTAGTACACTACCAGTCGAAAGTTTGGACACACCTTCTCATTCAACACGTTTTTTATTATGGGCTACATTGTACATTGTAGACTAATATTGAAAACATCACCTATTGCTCAAAGAACAGCTTTGCACACTCTTGGCATTTTTTCATTCAGATTCATGAGGAATCGACCTGGAATGGTGTTTAATTAACAGTAGTTTCTTCATCAAGCGATCATTAGTGGAGTTTCTCTCCTTCTTAATGTGTTTGGGATCATCAGTTGTGACGGTCGGGTTGGTCCACAGTTAGTGATCCTGTTCCACTATGGTTCTACTCCATTTAACTAAGTAAAAAACAACTTACTGCATAACTGGTAGTGTAGGTGGCACCAATTGCAGGAAGTAATAAACTAAAATACGACCAAATGGAACCATACTGATGTATATCCTGATACCACTTCCATATGTTATTGCACACAAAGATAACACCATGTCATGTACCTTTTACCCTTCAACTCCCCAGGACTGTATATTCCAGGACTGGCCCTTATTCTTGTCTACTAAACTGCTGAAGAAGTACACAGTGCATGTAAACCCAAACATGACCATGTCAGTGCATTAAGTGACACAGATGACTGATAAAGTCCCACTTTTTTATTTTGTCACATAAATAAGAGAGGAACTGATGTAGCCAACAGAACAGTGCTGAAAACCCGAGACATTCACACTGCAGGTGAGAGCAGCCTCCCACTTTACACAGGAAAAAAAAATTACCACCATCAATCAAACCCCAAGCCATCAGCTTAGTATATTACAGTATATACATCAAATTCCAGTTCCAAATCCATTTCAAATCTTAGTTTCAAAATACTTTTCATATTTCCAAGCCAGCAAACTAAGAGTAGAACTAAAAAGCCTTGTACTGAAATGCAAGCAAAAAACACCAGAACCTACCTAGAACTGCTCTAAGCTGTGATATAGGTTTCCCTTGCGTGTGTATTCCCTGCACCCCCCTGGAGGATGGCTTCAAAAGAACATTCCAAGTATGCATGCTATGCGACGGTGACAGTACTGCAGAGTGCTTTTCGGCCACCGTGTTTTGAAATAAAGTGATTGAAGTCATCGTAATAAGCCCTGGCCTTCATGCACAGCAAGAACCATATGCTGTGATTTCATCCTCACTCGGACCACTCCCAGCGGCCGGACTCAGAGGAAAATCCGCAGCTCTTGTCTATCTGGAGTCAGAGCGCACCGGTCCTACAGTGAGGTCATCCTGGAGCTTCTCTGGTGGCATTAAAGGGTGGAGATGACTGCAGGCCTACAACGTATTCTTGAGTTTCACTTTCTCACAATCTGTTCTTTCAGGATACAAGGATAAAATGCTCTGTATGACACAATACTCTACAGATTATTCGACAGGACTTGAGTGCCAAAGCTATGTTGTTTTTGCCTTGCAGCAATGTTACACAGCGCGTACAGTATATGGTTAAGACACAATCGACGACGGCTTTGCAAATGAGCGCCCACAGCATGTAGCAAAATACGCACTGAATACGCTCCACTCACGTGAGAAGCCGTACCCAAGTACCAACTGGAACGAAGCTCTACTGGTCACCTGCACTGCTCTCAGATCAGTATTTGGAGGAAATTCTCAACGGTTCCAGACGCTTCAACAAAGAGGTATAAGGATAAATCTCTGTGGCTGTCTTTGATGGGTCCTCTTAAGATGAAAAATACAAAAAAAACCATACAAAGGACTGGTGGAGACCAAACACACTCAATGCAGTGCTGTATAAGCAAAATCATGTGTTCAATTATGAATAGTAGAAATGAAACAAGCATTCAGTTCATGGAAACAACCTCTTACAAATGCAACACACACGAACTAAACACACACCTGTCATCCAGCTTCTCACTTCATATTAGCACCTATTTCAACAACACAAGCACAGCGTCCAGTGCCAATTTGGTCAACGATAAACGTAAATACGTTTCAATAAATAAGGTCATAAATAACAAAATGAATCTCAGAAGAAATCTGAAACCCTTTGCATTAGTATGACATCCCGTTCCCTTGTCCTGATGCAATGTCCCGTACAGGCAGCAGAAACGTAACGTTTCTCTGTTGGTAGGACGGGTTAATAAAGATGCATAGATGTTACCCAGAGACTTGAAAGCAACACCGGAGAAAGGAGGACATGCTCTTTTCCATCCAGCGCTCCAGATCATTATGGATGAGTATCAAGTTTTGCGGTGCAGTTCTCCTCGGTGACCATACAGGAAAAAATGTATATATCCCTAAGCCCAGTCTAAATCAGCGCAGTCTCACTCTTAACCCCTCGCATTAGGAGGCTGAGAGAAGGCAGGCTGTTAACAGAGGAGAAGTAACAACTGAAACTTCTGCTCGGTCCACTTGTGAGGCTGCCGCCAGACAAATGACCAATCAATAGCCGCCAAGTCATTGTGTAATAAAAACAAACAAAAATAAATGAAGAAATAAAAATGATTACATTCCTAATGAACAGCGTTCGTTTCTGTTCATGCGCATCGAAGTCCCTTAGATATCAAACGAAAAAGATGAAATGAAAAACATCCACACCTTCTATTTGCAAAACTTGCAAAAAAAATAATAAAAAGAACAGCAATATATCTATATATACACACACACATACCTACATACACAAACAACCTTCCCTGATCAGTTAAGGCCAAAGTGCAGTGAGTGTGTAATAGAAACACACGTCTTATAGGCTGCTACACTCTATTTGAATGTTCCCAGCTTTTGTTAATGCCATAAATGTAATAGTAGCTTACATGGGCCCTCGTATATAAATGACCGCGCTAACTCACACGTAAAACGAAGCAAATGTACCACCTAGAATAAAAGTCAACGTAGCTCTTCATTCACTCTTTTTTTTTTAACAATACAAAAAGGAAACAGTGTTTACATATTTACAGAGCTCCAGCATCCACTGGAATTAGCCAAAGGCATCTCAGGATCCCATGTAATGTCCTCTTAGAAGGTCCTGCTTGAAAGAGAAACTGGGTGTCCAGAAAGGTGGGCTTGAGCTAAGAGGTCTGTTATTGGAGGCAAAAGGTGCATTGGCTCATATACAGCAGCTCACTCGCTTGGTCAAGAGAAGGAAAGAGAAAAAAAATGAGAGAGAGAGAGAGAGAGTCAGACAGAGAGAGAGAGAGAGTCAGACAGAGAGAGACAGACAGAGAGAGAGAGAGAGAGAGAGAGAAAAAGAGAGAGAGAGAGAGAGAGAGAAAGAGAGAGAGAGACGGAGAGAAAGAGAGAGAGAGAGAGACTTCCCCAGGGTATCCGATAGGTCAGAGCATGCCGAAGCCCTCGCTGCCCTCACTGATGGCCAGCTTCAACAGTTTGTGCAGCTCCTCATAGGAGTCATAGGTAGGGAGGCACAGCTGGTTAAAACTAAAAAACAAACAAGAAAAAAGGCACCAATTATGATGGGTTTCTGCACCAGATCTACTGCAACCCCCACCTGCTCCAACATACCCACTTCTACACCTCAAAAGGCATTTTCACAAGAGCTTCTACTGATTCAAGCCATTTGCTTTGTGAGTTCGTATCCTCAGCTGAGCATGAAAACTGTTTTAATCTGAAGCAGTCCAGAGTACCAATCCCTGATCTTCCTGAAAGTAGTGGTATGGGTTGTTTTAAACCGTCCCATCCAGTCCCAAGCAAGATTATTGGTTCATTTAGTCACTCAGTTTAAAGTTTAGAGTATTATTTTGCCCAGAAAGCAGCTTAAGTGCTTGTACTGGAATAACTGAGATAAAAGTGTCATTCCATACAATATGGATCAAGTGTTATCAACTGAGTGAATTATCAGGACCTTTGTTCAGTATTCGAGTGTCTGGAGCACACCAATGGACCGTAACAGCTTAAAAGGTAATCTTATTGAACTCCCTCTCGTGTCATAAAAGCTGAGACAAATGTGACCATATAGGACTGTGCAACTGATTCATGATTTGAAAGAAATTCTCCTATAGTAAAAAGTCCCTTCCACGAACAGGTGCAAAATCAGGCCTGTGTACAGTGTGAATTCACCCCAAGTCTAAAGCCCTCTTAGTTTCACAGTAATATGCCATTTATAAATCTTTATAAAACCAATTTATAGAAACACAGATTTGGACTCCCTGGGGCTAAGACGGAACCATGTGAACACAGGCATTAGTGAAGAACAGAGCTGAAGGAGTTCATCTGCTGATTAGGTGGAATTATGTTCTGGAGGCAACTGTTCTAACAAAATCCAAGCAAAGCTGAGCTCTGCTTCAAGATGAAACACGAAGGCAATGCATTGTGTTTCATGCAGGTGGATCTTAAAAGATGTGTGAACTCACCAGGTGTGTGCGGTTGGCAGAGTGCTGTGTGTGGGGGCTGCTATGATCTGAAAGGAGGGGCAGAGAGTGTTGAACCCGCCAGGGGGGAGCTGAGATGAGCCGGTGGTGAACTGCAGGAGACGTGCCAGCTCTTCCTGAGTGAAGGAGGAAACCACGGCCCAGAACCACTTCATGACCTACACAACACACACACACACACACACACACACACACACACACACACACACACACACACACACACACACACACACACAC
>JBBPDH010000001.1:23296328-23327042 GCA_037974565.1 Clupeocharax schoutedeni
ATAATGGCCTTGATTTCACTTCTAATCTTCAGTTTAGCAGTTCAGTTCTTTAGCACTTTGACCACTTATTTTTTTTTTGTTATTATTGTCAATATTTGTCGTCGCCCCCCCAAAAAAAAGGTCCGGCTCAGGATTTTTTTTAACTTTAACCCCTGCAATTCATGATTTTTTTTTGCCCTTGTCAACTGTAAGAGTGATTAGTGGAAGCCTTTATGTGAATCAGACTTATGGTGTGAAGCATATAATGTGTTAGAATCGCACTTACCCGCACTTACTATGTCTTACCTTTTACACAGTCCAAAACTGCCTCTGAACATATTTTGTGAGCTTCACAGAATGGGTTTCTATGGCTGAGCAGTTGCATACAAATAGCAGCACACAATGCCTGCAGTAGTCTGCTCTGCCTGCAGAGTTTGGTGGGGGAGGAATAATGGGCTGGGGCAAGTTAATGCTACTGCATACACAGACATAATAGACAATGATATGTTTTCAACGTTGTGGCTGCATGACTGTGCCCTGTGCACAAAGCAAGGTTCATAAACACAGGTTTGGAAAGGAGGATCTCCAGTGACCTGTAGAGAGACCTGGCCTCAGTACAGTTAAACACCTTGGGATGCACTGGATCATGGTCCAAGAATCAGGTCTCTTCATCCAACATCAGCACTTGACCTTATGAACGTTGAATTCCCAAATCTTGTGGAAAACCTTCCAATAAGAGTAGAGGCTGTTGTAGTTGCAAAGAGGGTCCAACTCCATATTAATGCCTATGATTTTGAAATGGGAAATCCAACAAGCTATAATGTGTACAATCCAGTGTCCTGATACTTTCCATAGCTGTTGATGCAGTACATGGACAAAGGTATTGGGACCCCTGACTATTACACAAACAGGGACATTGCATTCAGATACATAGACTTTAATAAGGTCCCCCTTTGCAGAAAGAACAGCTTCCATCCTTCATTGAAGACTTTCCACACAATTATCTGTAGAAATTTGTGGCCATTCATGCTGTAGAGCACTTATGAGGCCAGACACTGATGTTGGATGAGAAGGTCTAGATTACAATCTCTGTTCCAGTTCATCCCAAAGGTGTTGTTCTTCCACACTGAACTCCTCCAGTATGTCTTTATGAAGCTCACTTGGTGCACTGGGACACAGTCATGCTGGAATAGAAAAGGTTCTTCCACAAACTGGGTCCACAAAGTTGGAAGCATGGTGTTGTCCAGAATATCCTGGTCTGCTGAAACATTGAGATTGTCCTTCACTGAAAGTAAGAGGCTCAGCCTAAGCCCTGAAAACAGGTCTGTCCCAATACTTTTGTGCATATAGTGTGTATACATAATAGTGTCAAGTCAGCACAATTCATTTTGTCATAATCCACAGTTTATCATTTTAAACTATTAATTCCTGATTGCATTAATAACATCATAATGCATTAATAACTCCAATTGATTTCTAGAGCCTTCCTAAGTCCAGCTGGGAAAGCCGAGAGCACCCCACCATCATTCCTCAGGGGGTTCCTTTTATGGTGAAGTTGCTGAGGTACTACATCAGTGAAGACTCAGTGTTCCTGCATCTAGAACATGTTCAAGGTGAGCCGAGTAAAGTGATGTGGTAAGCAAGTGAGCAATCTGGCACATATACAATGTCAATGAAATAATCCCAGCAGGGCTTCAGAGGCTGTTCTTGCAGTAACACTTCAACAGAAAAACACTGCATTAGATTTTTAGTGAAGGGAAGCAAGTATTCAGACACGTATTTTTCTTATTTAATGCCCTTGCATGTATTTAAGTATAAAACTTGTGGTTATACTTATAAAATATTTGTCAAAAAAAGTAAATTTGAAGGGAGTATATTAAATAACAAAAGTGTCTGAACACTGTAAAAGAAAAAATACACAAAATACACATAAGGAGTTACCATCAGGGGCCCAAGCATCAGAGCCCTTCTGTGGCTCGATACTTCACTGTAAAAGAAAAAATGTGCTGGGATTTAGTTATTACTAGGGGTCCAAGCATCAGAGCTGCTAGAACCCTATTATAGAAAATATTTATGTCTTTTAGGTGGAAGGCTCTTCTCCAAATTGCACAAGATCAGGAGTGAGGCAGCCAGAGAGCATCCAGACTGCTTCGGCCCACACCAGCATAAGATCCAGCTAAAGAACAGCTACACCTCCCCTGCTCTCAGTCAGCTGTATGCCCTGAACGGAGGGGATAGCAATGGGACGTCTGCAATTCTCGAAATGGGGAGCTTTGACAGCTCAGATACGGACTCACTCGCATCTTGGAATGAGACTCAGCATCAGTTAGAGAGCTGTGGAACTCACTCCTACTGTGAGGAGACGGGGTGTCTGCAGAATTCCAGACTGGACAAGGCTGGACTTCAGCTGGGGAAATCCTCAAACTCTGGCGCAATAAGGACAGACTCCAGTTCCAGCGGTAGTCCAGCTCGTCTTGTTTCTCAGGGCATTTCGCCACTTCCCGTTCATCCCTGTGTGATCGTGGACACCCGAGATCCGCTCAGCGTCACTTCCGACCTTTTAGGAAACGATGTCCGCATCGAGTGGGTCGACTCCTGCTCGAATTTAGAAAAAGCCTGGAACGCTACTGACCTTGCTCAGGATCACAGTGCTTTAACAGCCACAGAGTCACATTATTCAGACATTCTGGGAATCAGCAGTGTACCTCAGATCACTCTGAGCTCCTTATTTGGAGGGGACACGCAGCCAGTCCTCTGTAGCACCGTCAACATCCTTCCACAGAAAGTTCGTATCGTCCCCAACACGCTCCATTTACCCGTGGAGAGACAAATGCAGGAGGACATTCCTCATGGACAAAACTTATGTAACTCACAAACTGGCTCCCAGTTTGTGGCAAGCATGAGCTCAGGAAATTCTCAGCCATGCACAGTTTCTCCAAATGAACCCAAACTTCCGAGGCCTGTGGTTTTCTCCTGGGACTTCATGAGGATGGCTCCTCGGTTGAACAGTACAAGTAAAGCCGGAGTGAAGGAGGTGCAGGAGGTTGGAGAGGAGAGCTGGGAACTCCTCAGTCCTCCAGGTAGAACAGTTGCAAGGGATCCTCTCTCCAGTCCTCCCATCACCTCCATGAACAGCTTTTCTCATGGGCAGACTGGAGCAGAGAGATCGTGTGTTGAACAGCTGATAGAGACTGGTGGCCTGAGTCTCCAGCCCCAGTCTAGAGTCAGGAGCTTCAGGTCCCAGCATGGTCGATGGGGCCTCCCTGAGGCAGAGGTGCGAATGTGGGGTGCTCAGATCCTGCTGGCCCTCGAGAGCCTTCATGAGCAAGGTATCGTGTGCCAGGACCTCAATCCCAGGAATGTCCTCCTTAGCAGCAGAGGTGAGTGTACCACTGTACAGTCCACCAGCAAATAATGAAAAACAACATAATATGTTATATGAAATACATTTTAAGATTGTTGTCAAAGGCATGGTCCAGGACTGCAACAATAATTGTGCTGCAATTGCAGAATACCTTTAAATATATTAGAAATCATTTGTGTGCCAAGGATAGAAATGTCTGCCAAATGAATTTAATGTAATGTAATGATGAAAAACTGACCTGCACTGTTTTTATGTTATATCCGCGATACTAATATTGCAAATATTGTAAATGCCAAGACCATAATAACAATTAGTGGCCTTGGTGATTCAGAATGGACTTAAAATGTATAATAGGTGGGCATCCAAATATCTAAACATTACTCCTTATTATCAAGAGAAGAATAAAAATAAATAAATAAATATATTGGTTGATAACAGTTATGGGAATAGATATGAATTTGTTGGGTCAGTTCTGATCCTAAAAAGCAAATTTAGCCAAGGACCTTTTTTTTTGGCTAATTTTATGAACTTTTTACAAAGAAAAAAAAAAAAACAAAGCTCACACTGCGTGGGTTGATTGCATCTATCTATTATCTAAGATAAAAACATTATTTTCTCTTTCACATTAAATAAATTGCATTTTATATTCTTACATGAAAACCACACAATTCAGTAACATGCTCTATGGAAAGGTTATCCAGCTAAGTAATGTAAAATGGCTCCTTTTAGTTACTCATGAACACAACACAGCGTACAGCATGAACAAGTTGAAATTCTTTCTCTGCGTTTAACCCATTCACCAAGTGAAGCAGGGAGCTGCCACCAACGAGGGGCACCGAGGGAGCAGGGGAAGGTACCTTGCTCAAGGGCACCTCAGAGGTGCATAGCAGTCTTGACCTACAAACCCACAACCTCCTGATTGCATGGTGAATGATCACTAGGCTGCACTAGGCTCTACCAGCAGCCTCCAATAGAGTGTGATCAGCCAAAGACCAAAAAACATCGATCACGCGTTTAAAGCAAAAGTCTGATTGTTTCTATGTACATCTCTAGTAGCAACATGCTGTTGTACATGACAGACACCTACAAACAGGACAAATGATGCACATCCAAACTTACTGACATGTGTTCTGAACAGGATCGGCGTGTCTGACATACTTTGGCCAGTGGACAGAGGTTCAGTCCGAAATTAGCCCTAAAGCGGTAGAACAAATGTACTGTGCCCCAGGTAAGTGTGCTCATGGAAACAGCTGTAAGGAAACTTGTTACGCAGATGCCATCAGTACATCATTAACCATACTGTAATTATTCATTTGGGAACAGAAATCGGGGGTGTATGCAAAACCACAGAAGCCTGTGACTGGTGGAGTCTGGGAGCGTTACTGTTTGAACTTCTCACTGGAATGGTAAGGGCAGACTTTTTACTTCAGTGGGTGAAGAACCTTATAGCCAGAAGTGGGTCCGTCATAAAGGAATGGATAGGCACCACCATAGGACCACCACTGACCAGATATCATGTGGATCGGTCATTCTCAACAGAGTAGGGGTACTGACAAGGCATAGAAGTGGATGCTTTATAGATGAATAAATATGAATATACAGGACATTTTTCTGCATACTCTTACAGGCCACTTTATTAGACACACATACACTAAATGGACACAAGTATTGGGACACATCTCTTGATTACCTAATACAGTAATGCTGGAATCGCCCTTACTTCACTGGGCTATTCCAGCATGACTGTGTTCCAGAGCACAAAGCGAGCTCCATAAAAGCATGCTGGAGGAGTTCAGTGTGGAAGAACTTGACTGGCCACACAGAGCCCTGACCTCAACCCCATCCAGCACCTTTCGGATTAACTGGAATGGAGATTGTGAGACAGGCCTTCTAATCCAACATCAGTGTCTGACCTCATAAATGCTCTACATTAATGGGCACAAATTCCCAAAGAAACTTGTGGATAGCCTTCCAGGAAGAGTGTTAAAGTCTATGGATTTGAATGCAAGTCCCTGTTGGTGTAATGGTCAGGTGTCTCAATACTTTTGTCCACGTACTATCCTGTTGGATACATTCATTTTGTTGGTGGTCAGTTTCCGGCCACAGTCGGCTGGAAGTCACACAACTGCACGGTGACCATGAGATGTTTAAAATCCCATCACCTGTGCTGTGGCTGATATACTCAAACCATCACCACAAACACAATGACACTGCTGTGCTGAGAACAGTCTAAATATCTGGTCAGCTGTGGTCCTGTGCAGGTGCCTTAACACTTATGGACAAGTTTGAGGATGGGGCTGAGCAATTGTGTGTAAAGCAGGGCTATTCAACTTCAATAGCAAGTGGGCCGAATATGAAAATAACTGGGGTTTTGGGGGCCACAGAATATCATGCTCTCCAGGCTGTCGTTCCCAGGGGGCTAGCTTCGGGATGGCTGAGCGGATTCCGCGCTGGCCCATTTTTACCAATGCCAGTCCAGCACTGTGTCAAAAATAGCCGTTTTAAAGATGTCTGGTTCTAAACGAGAACTCTGATCATTAAAGTCATTAGAGTAGATACATCACTGAGCTAAAGCTACAATTTTTTTTCCCTCGCTGTGTGTGTGACCGGATTCTCTTTTGTTACTGCCAGCTCCGCTCTGTTTTAACACATACATTTTCTGAAAAATCCTGCCTCTTTTGTCTGTGATTGGCTAATAACACGGCAATTTCTGTGCTCGGATTGGCTAATTTTATACAACACACAGCGGATAACCAGTCTTGGCGGAAGTAGCAGAGGCCTACCAGCCAATTATGATCCAAAAACCCATGATTTTATTATATCACACACTGATTTACTGGCAGTCTTGCGGGCCATAAACATTTTCAAAAGGGCCGGATCTGGCCTGTTGGCCGCTAGTTGAATAGGCCTGCTGTAAAGTGTAGTTTTGACTGTAGGGGGACTGGTGTGTGAATTACTCTGTGGCCAGAATAAGGATGGGGATCCTTCATAAAGCACTGATTTAAGACCAGTTTTAATAGACGTCAGAATCAGAAAACTTTATCAAGGAAGGAAATTTCTTATGCTACGACTGCAGACACACAGAGACGAGCAAAAAAAGTCTAATAAAAAAAATACTTCATATGAAATAAACTATATCCACAGAATGCTGGGGTGGGGTATTAATACTAATGCTAACATACTGCGAAGTAATTCATTAGGGACAAGTAGTGGTTAGGGGTTGTTCTCTAGTCTGCTATTGTACTTAACTGAGATCAGCATTAGATTCTGCATACAACTCCAGTGCACAATTTGTTCTCTCTGTTTATGAATGCATTACACATTTGTGCTGTAAACAACTCTTAATGAACTTCCAGGTTGCAAAATAGAATTTTCTTGCCAAATATAAAAAGGTATAAAAATGTTTACATAAAAAAATAGCCTGATTATGTCTCTCCTGTGGTTGTCAGCCACTCTGGCAGTGCCATCCCACTGGAGTGCATCAACACACTCAACTCCTCATTCCAGACCACCTGAGCACTGCAGCTGCCTCCCTACTCACAGAGGTAAGTGGTCGGTGAAGAAGGGGTTAATTTAACCCTCAGAACTCAGAATGTATCAGTAAACTCTGGTTTCAGTGAATATAACCCATGTAAATCAGTCTAGAACCGGCGTTTACCCTCAGAACTCAGAGTGTATCAGGGGGGTGTTTCAGAAAGCAGGGTTAGTGAAAACTAAATATAAACAGTGTACAACAGTCTAGAACCAGTGTTTATTCTCAGAACTCAAAGAGTGTATCAGTAAACTCTGACTTCAGTAAATATAAATGTAAAACTGTCTAGAAACTCCCTCTGCGGGGTTTCCCCACCCACTTGTGGGCGGAGACTATCCAGAAAGTTCTCCTGGGTTCAAAGATCATTAGTGTTTTGTTTGTTTCTAACACCTAAAATAAGACATTTGTTCATTTTTGTTCTTTGTTGATTTGTGTGTGATGGCAGGTTTAAATCCTCAGTCGCAGTTTTTAATACATTTTTTAAACTACATTAACTTTGGTTCTGCATGAAATAGGGACACCAAACTAAGCTCAGCATGACATCTGACACCTCAAACACAAACCAAGGGAACTTCCAGATGAATTGTTTTGTCATGTGACCATTTGTTGTGCTTTCAACACGGATCTGCACGTTTTGAGGGTTAACCTGTGTCAGCACGTACATAAAATGATTAATCAACACCATGTCTTCTGTTCTGCTGCAGCTCCTTCAGTATGACGCTGGCTGTCGGCTGGGCTCTGGAGGTGGAGGTGTGAGTGACATTAAGTGTCATCCCTTCTTTAACTCCGTTCCTTGGCACACACTGGGCAATTAATGGGCGTGTGACCTCCAGCACATAGAGTACCTGCACTCCTTCAAACTATAGGTTGCCTCATGACTGCATCTCTGCTGCCCCCTGGTGGTGAAGCACAGATAGAGCATCAGTATTCCTTTCTAATTACTCAGACCTGTTTGCAAGGTACACCTCCCTTGTATCTGTGTATTGACTTTGTGCGGATTGAGGTATTGACTGTAGCTCCTCTTCATCGGAAAAGCATCACGACAGTAACAACACTGACCAGATATTGTCTGAATGATGGACCATTCCCAGCACAGCAGTGTTTTATGCTGATACAAGTATCAGTTCATTTTCCTGTACACTCTTACAGGCCACTTCCTACTTTGTAGGGTCACCTTAATGTCTTCATCCAAGAATGGAAAAGGATCACCAAAAGACCACCACTGACCAGATATTGTCTGAATGGTGGGCCATTCTCAGCCCAGTAGTGGAACTAACATGGAATAGAAGTGTTTGACAAGTGAGAGTGTATGCATACTCCTATAGGCTACTTTATTAGACACGCCTACCTTGTGGGTTCACCTTTTCTCCCCCAGTGCAAATCATTAGTCATCAGTGGTCAGTTTCTGGCCACAGTTGGCTGAAGACACAGAGCAGTGCAAAGACTTCAGGTGCTGGGACCTTCACAGCCTGAAATACTCATAACAGCACCACAAACACATTTACATTCACAGCATTTAGCAGACGCTCTTCCCTAACTACAGGGGACAGATTCCCTGGAGCAACTTAGGGTTAGGAGTGTTGCTCAGGAACCCAGTGGTGGTATACTGAAGTTAGGATTCAAACCCATGACCTCTTGCTCCAGAGGCAAAGATCCTACCCACTAGGCCACACAACCACCAATGCCACTGCTGTGCTGAGAACAGTCCGGCACCTAAATATCTGTTCTGCTGTGGTCCAGTAGAGGTGCCTTAACATGTGTGGTCAAGGTTGAAGGGGGGTGGGGTGATGAATTATGCAGCAGCAGATTGGCTACAGTCAGTAACGGTAAACCTGTAAAGTGCATTTTGCAGGAAGGTGTTCTAGATATAGCAACTACAAGTACAGGTCCATCCGCCACTGGATTTTTGAATAAATTGGACATTTCTATCACATCCTCGGTCAGATTCTGTGGTCATTAACAGAACTAACTGAAATCGAGGCCACCTTACAGTAAAGTATTATGTTTTCCAAACAGAAGTAGTAAAGCCAGAACGGCTTTTTACAAATCTTACTGATTGATATTTTGGACGAAATCTCATTGTTCTTTCATTACACAAATAAAAGGAAAAGAAGTCCTTTGATTGCTTTGTCAGTATCTAAAATAATACCTACCTCAAATGAAGTATAGTATTTCTGCAGGTATGGATGCATGGGAATGAGTTGTTAGGACAAAGCCAGTATTCTGAAATATTAACATTCAGAAAATGTAGCAATTGGGACTGCATTTATCTGAATGGAAATGTTTATTTATGCTATAAAAATGAATAAATGCATGTTTTAGCAAAGTTTTCCAGTGATTTGCTCTTCCAGTGTACTAGAAATATATCGTCGCTGTCAGGCGGAAACCTCATATGTCCAAAATGGCTATTTTTCAGGAAACTGAAAAAAACTATTTCTATTCTAAATAAATGAATACTGTGTCATCAAACATCTCAAGCTATTTAACACTTATTGGTTAGTAATTTCTAAATTTTACAGAGACATGGAGACTGACCAATAGTATTGATTTATGAAAAAAACAAAGACCAAAAGTGGAGTTGCGGGGTTTCCGCCAGACAGCGACAATATATTGGTTTGAAATAGCAAATTTCATCATTAATCTTGCATCTATCTATGCCAACAATGCCAAGTTCGCAATTTTGCGAATGGTCCCTTTCACCTTTTGTTACAATCTGATGCAGAAGAGAGGAAGTCATTTCGACTGCTTGATGCAGAGATGGAAAAAACCTCTCTCAAGTCGAGCTTGTGTCTGAGCCTGAGAATAAAGGCACTGATATCACCACAAGACCCCATCAGCAGCCATTCAGAGTATTGGCACAGCTACCGCATCCTGTCTTGCCACTTAAGTCACAGATGTGACACTGGCCTGATGAATTTATGGGCGTTTTCTTTAAAGCACAGCAGACTTACCCACAGCGTGCATGTATTTTTAACCACGCGGCTTCAGGTCTGCCCGGCCTAATACAAGAACGCAAAAAATAAAAAAACAGTAATGTGGCTGATACACTGCTAGATTACACAAATTTATATTCACCTGCATCTGTGTGTCGGGTGCAGAAAAAAAAAAAAAAAGTAAAAGTCAGCGCTAAGCATGACAAGACGAGAGATACTTTCTTCAATTTATTGTTTAAAAGCTCATTTCCACTTTAAATACTCGCTTCTTTACACGGCATAGACAGAATCTGTTCCCAATGACTGATCTCGAACCGACTTAAGGGACATACCATGAGTTTTATGTATGTACCAAATTGTGTACAAAAAAAGGTCTTGGACACAGAACATAGTGTTTCTGGATTGCTGTTCATCTGATGAATTACAACTTCAATATTCTTTACACAGAATATGAAACATACGACATACTGCATACTACTGTGCTTGCTTTGCCGTTCAGAGAACCAGTAATTGGACAGTTTAAGTAACTTAATTACATGTAAAACGACTGTAATACTCATACAATTATACACAATTGTATAGGTGTTACACCTGTTATACATTTAATTGAATTTTTTTTAAATGGCAAAAGCATTTTTTTTAAAGCCTTCCTGCTAAGAAAAAAATATCCCAGCTTAGAACATTATACAACAAGATCCTTTTATCATTCTAACTCATGCAGTTTTCAATGGTAGGTTCCCTCTCCTGCTCCTTCCGAATAGTAAAGTGTCCTTTCCCTAGTTAACCAACATAGTAAATCAAATGCAGTGAGGAATATCGGGGGAGACAGCAACCACTGTGTGAGATGAGGACTCGTTTTGCATTCTGAGGAAGTCAGCCATTGGTGTGCGTTTCTTTAAAAATGACACCCTCACATGTCCAGGAGCAGCACCCTGGGGTCCTCGACCACAGCCTTGATCTTACGAAGGAAGGTGACCGCCTCTCTGCCATCAATCAGACGATGGTCGTATGTCAGGGCCACATACATCATGGGCCTGATCTCAACCTGAGAATGGAGAGAGGGGCGGAGCCACACAGTGAGGCACGGATGGAAGAAGAGTTAAGGAGTAGAAAAACAAAGATGTCGAGCTCGAGCTCTTAACTGACCTTGCCCCCGACAGCCACCGGCCTGTCAAAGATTCCATGCATGCCCAGAATGGCAGACTGGGGTGGGTTAATGATGGGTGTACCAAACATGGAGCCAAACACTCCGCCGTTACTGATGGTGAACGTGCCGCCGTCCATATCCTCCACTGCAAGCTCATTCTTACGAGCCTGCGCAAAACAAGGCATTCAGTTAACCCCATTATATAATCATGTATCTTGATTGAATGTGCCACATTTAAAGAGATAGAGTAAGAGACAGTAAATGTTAACTGAACTCTGAAGTGAAAACTGAACATATGCCTGGCAACTACAATTGTGCTACACAACCATAGGCACTTTGTGCCACATTTCCACATTTAAAAAAAAAAGAAATGCAGAAAAATGATAGCACTACTGATGGAAGGTGTTAAGAATATGACATTCTGTTCTAGGACGCCAAAGCGCTCTGAGGAATAACCACTTGTTTTTCAGAAGCTGCGTGGTCAGCGTCCCCCCACCCTTCACTTAACATCTGCTTAGCCCAAAACATAACCGCCTTTGATTTAGGTCATATCACTAATTTATCTAAAAAAGGCTTCTGGTTAGTTGCCCCATTTACAAGATACCGTTAGTTAGTGAGCTCTCTACTTGTGCGCCCAGAGCATTTGCAACCAAGTCCAAGCTGATGGTGCGAAGTGCATTAGAAGCATGAAAGCTCGAAAACCAATATCATTAACCATGATACAATGTGTGACGCACATAAAAGAAAGATTCCTACCTTTTCTCCAAGCTCATTAATGGCCTTTTCAATGTCAGTGAAGTTCATTCCTTCCACGCCTCTAACTACTGGTACCACTAGTCCCTGTGGAGGTAGATAATAAAGTTCTTCAGGAGTGAATATAAACATGGGTCATGGTCCACATGAGAGTAATACTTCAAACAGTCCTAAGGCGTTGAGGGTCCTCAGATTGAACTTTTGTTCTTAAGTGGTTATGATGCATTACCCAAGAAATAGCACACATTAAGTTTGACTCACCAGAGTAAGATTGCCATTTTGACTAAATGCATTTATTCACTTGACTCATCATGTCATTAGATGGTGCACAACGTGTTGTGGCAATCTGTTGCTAAGAGGAACAGACAAACTTAAGGAAGTACCTTTGGCGTTGCTACTGCCACACTGATGTCCACATAATCCCGGTAAACAATCTCTTTGGTTGTGTCATCAATAACTGAACACACAAAGGGAAAAATGTAAATGGTTAAACACAAGCCCTTTTAAACCCCTTACACCATATGGGGCCTCAGTCAGACAACTAATGAGATTTATTGATGTTACTGAACAGTTTTCTAACAATTCATACAACTATGAATCATGAAGTACATGATTTCCCAGCAGGCATTGCTAGGTGCCATTTAGCAATACAAACTGATATATATATAATATAAATAATCAAGCTAAACTAAGAACTCTGTTCAAGTTGTCTATCGCTGTATTCAAAAGTGAAATATTAGACACGGCTTGTGAGTACGGAACTGCTGGCCTTTTCAGATGCTGTACACACTGGCTTCGATAAAACCAGGTTCAGTGTGGGTGCCTATGTAGGCCAGGCTTCTGTGGTTCAGAAGGAAGCAGCGGGGGAAAGGTAGTCTGTAAATCGTGATCTTAGACTCGAAATGCACAACCACAATAACCACGCATACTTGCTAGTAGTTGATTTTGAAGTGGCGACATTAAAAACACGACCAAGCTGGGGTTGGAGTACGTACCGGCATTGACTGCCGGCTGATCTACCAGAGCGTAGGCAGCCGCTTTCACGAAGGCAGACATAAAACCCAGTTTGATGCCATGCTTCTTCAGAAAAGCATCTTTGTAGACCTTCCTCATCTCTGTGATGTTGCTGCAGTCATGGGAAAAAAAGGACAAAATTAACATGGAAGGCAAGCAACAGAAATCTGCAGCAAAGAGCCACATTCAATAGCAAAAGCAGAACTTACATTTATTAGCATTAAACTGGAACATGGTCAGAAAGAGCTCTTTTGATAAATAGTTCCCATGGTTGCTACTGACAGCAATGCAAAAAATTTCCTGTAGAGGCAACAACCTTGAAGTCCTACACCAGGGATGTTACTGACAGTAGTCTGAGTGTATGATAAAAATGGGGCACTTGCCCAGCTCTTTTTAATTGTCTGTTTTCCTGTCTCTAACTCCGCTTAGGCTCTAGGGTTTCTCCGCTAACGGAATTAGCACCGTCCCAAGACACACACTCTCCGAGAAAGGAGAGAAGACGAGATAAAAATCTTCACTCTCCAAACCTCTCAAATCTTATTGGCCTGTCATAAAAGCCCATAACACTGCAGGCTGCCCGCTCTCTGAGGGCCGCTCTCGAGGGAGAGCTGGGCAGATGCTCTTGGCCCCTGACCGGCCGTGCTCCTTCGTCTCCAGACTAACCCTGGCCTGCGGAGTCTTCCTCCATCCCATCAATGCCAACTTGATTTGCGTGAGTACGAAACCCCTGAGCAGCCGAAAGCCGACACCACCATTTGCGCCGGGAGAAATCCTCAAAGTGTCATCTTCTGGAGTGAGGGAGGGGCTCTGAGGACATTAACGTTTCCTTGTAAATTAATAAACCGTGTTTTACCCAAATCTTATCTTTGTTTTTACCTACATTAGTACCAAATATTTACATTCCATGCTTTAAGTGGGCATTGGGTTTCAAAAAGCTCTTCCTGTAGGGCAGATTCCAATCTATAACCATTTGTGTTAGCATTGCTGAGGTTTTAATCACATTTGGGCAACGAGCGGGATTTTCACTGCACTGTTACAAGACTTCTTTCCATATTATTGACCAGAACTCCATCCGTGACTCAGAGAGCGTCTTTTAAGAGAGATCTATGGTTCTGTGCGGACAAAAACCAATAAATGTCCTTTCAGTCAGGAAAAATAAATAAATAAATAAAGACAGATACTGGTAGTGAATCTGACCTCATGTCCACCTCATTGAAAGTTGTCAGCATGGCACAGGTGCTCTGGGCTTCCTTTAGCCTTTGGGCAATCCGCAACCTCATGCGGTTCATTTTAACCTGCAAAAAATACAAAACATCTGAATTGGCAAAATTACATTAGAATCACATTTTCTTGCTCTAAAATTAAGATCAGCTCTATATACAGGGCAACACATACGTTTATCTCTTTGTGGAGATCCACACTGAACTACACGGCCACTTTACATGCATTTCTTTATGACCTGAGGTGATAGGCAACACACTCATACAGAGAGGTCACAGTTACATGAGTCACAGTCTTTAGAATACTTAAATGTGTACATTAAATTCATGTCAATTTTGCAGAACATTAATAGATTTTATACTGTGCCCAGCTGTACCTTTGCTGCTGCTTTACAATCATCAGTAGATCCGTTAAAGAAAGATCCATAAATGCTACATGCTGTCTTACCCTGTGTTCTGACCTGGCCCCCTTGACTCCAGCGTCTGAAGGTGCAACAGCAGGAGCTGCAGTCGGTTTGACGGCTGAAACTGTTGAATAATGAAAGCATATTAAGCTGAATTACTTTATTGCAACACTGAATCTTGGTATTGTGTCCTTTTTTTTTTTAAATCACTGGAGTGAGTAAAAGTGACTATTTGTCATACGTGAACACACCACAGCACACAGTGTGAACAGCATGAAACCCACTGCATTTAACCCATTCACCAGGAACAGGGCGCCCGGGGAGCAGTGTGTGGGGACGGTACCTTGCTCAGGGTACCTCAGCGGTGCCTAGCGGTCTTGGGAATCGAACCCGGACTTTCTGATCACAGGGCGATTGCCTTAACCACTAGGCTACTAGCTGCTCAATTAGGTTGTTTCAATTAGGTGCAAAAGGTGATTCCAAGTACAAAACCCAATATAACTATTTGAAATCCATGCAATCTAAAATATTCAACATAATGCGCAGAAATTCTCATGGTTTTACTACTAAAGCAACTACAACATATTAAGCTCACTTTTGTTACAGACAAGAGCAAAAGGAGACAAAGGCAGGACAACTGCTTACTAAGTGAACTATGAATGCGGTGCGTCTCTCAGTCCTAAACCCAGATTACCTGGTTTGGAAGCGATGGGCTGTGCTGGCACTGGTGGCACCGGGGGCATGGTTGTTGGGATGGGCCCCACTGCAGCAGGAGCAGGGGCAGGGGTAGGTGGTGCAGAGGGTGGAGGAGGGGCTGCAGCCGCAGGTGCCTCTGCTGCCGGAGCTGGGGCAGGGGTCACTTTAGCAGCAGCAGCTGAGGGGAGCATGAAACCACAGAGAACATCGGTTTCAGTTTTCTCATCTCATTGAAATCATACAATATTTTGGAAGCCGTCTAAGATTACACTATACAGCCAAGGAACAAAAAAATAATAAATAGAGATAACTTCTCTTTATTTCTGTCCACTGTGTGTACAGTTTGCAGCAGTGTGTGTTTATAAAATTCTTAGGTTGCTATTCTTTTCTGAACTACTGCAGTGTGTGTGTGTGTGTGTGTGTGTGTGTGTAAAAATAAGAAAAGCCTTCATATGTGTTGTGAGTGCAGTAGTGTGTGTAGAGCAGCTTGTCTGTATTCCAGCAGCTTCACTCCTGATGGATGAAACACACTCTGCTCTTAGCTTCACTGTTTTAATTGTTGCAGTTGTAAAATATAGTTTCCAAGGTATAATAAATTATTTATATGCATTATTTTTTTTACACTTGCTCCAAACATTTGTTTGTTTGGAATTTTGAATCAAGTGTAGTCAATAGTATCTTAAACAATGACCTGCACATTTTACACAGACACACTCCCACACTCTTACAAAAGCAATGAGCAGAAAAAAATGCCAGTGTCTTATTTTTTTCCATGGCTGTATGCTCTGCTGTAAGCATACATTTTCTTTTGTTCACCAGATCTGATTAACGGTTGCTCTGATACCAACCTCCTTTTCTGAGTTTGAACAGAGGAGTGCCTCCTTCCACTTTGCCTCCATCAGGAACCAGGAGCTCCTCGATCACTCCGGCAGCAGGAGAGGGCACCTGCACTGATGTCTGCAGTAAAAGAGGAGAGTGCGTGTCATTTATACGACTGTGTAACCTTCGGAAATGAACCCCCTGAAGTCAAAGTTGTTGCCTGGGTATAAACAACTTTTACATTTAAGCATTTGGCAATTTGCTCTTATCTAGATCATCGCTGTATCAGGTTACAGATGGAGGTAAATGTAGTGTTAGTGTAACCTGATAAAGTATTTCTACCTGCAGACCACTGAAACAAGCAGGGTCAAGTCTGCTGAATTTGACTAAATGTATTGTGTGTGCCGCGTTTACACTGTTGCATCATATTGCTATTTCCATGCAATATGATTTAATCCAAAAATTAAAACAAAAAGGCCTTTACCTTATCAGTCTCAATTTCACAAACAACTTCATCCTCTGAGACTGAGTCTCCAACAGCTACATGACAAGACAAAACGATCGGAAAGAATATAAAATTAAAACGTCTTCCTAAAACATTAACGATGTATAAAGTGTTATGAAGGGAAGAGATGAAATTAAACATGTCTACCTTTCTCCCACCTCACATCCCCCTCTGTGACAGACTCCGCAAACGCAGGTGTGTTGACTGTAACAACTTCATTCCCTGCAAAGGAAAAAGATAAAACACATGAGGATCCTTGTCTTTACCATTCATGTCTTTTGGGAAAATAGCACCAAAGGTCTTCTTACAGCTTATGCTATTTAAGCCACTGACTGCAAAACTGAATATTAGAGGCTATTTGTGGTTGTTGGTCTTCTAACACTTGCAGGAGACTAAACTAACCAGCTTCTTGCTAAAGAAAGTATTTATGAATGATTTCCAATGCAGCCAAAGGGAGACAACATTAAAACCACTGACTGGTGAACATCATGGATTATCTTGTTAAAGAGACACCCATCAAGGGATGAGATATTAGGCAGCAAGAGAACAGTAAGTTGAAGATCTACACCATGCACTAAATTAAGACTTGACCTATATAATGTAATTTCAATAAGGAGAAGACGACCGAAATGACTTTGGTCTGTGGGCCTCAGATTAGAAACAAAGGGGGACCTGAGTGTGTTTAATAATGTAGGTTTGACTCTTCTCCTAATATGCCTTAAAATATATAACAAAAAACTACACTTTGCAACATATTAAGACCTGATCTATGTAACTTCCAAGATGTGAATAAGACAGAGATTACTTTTGCCTGTGGGCCTAAGATAAGAGAGAAGGGGTCCGACATGCACCCAAGAGCTTGTGTAGACAGCAAGTGAATAGTCAGCTCTTGTTAGAAGCAGGAAAACGGGTAAATGTGAAGATCTGAGCGACTCTGACAGGGGTCAAACTGTTAATTGTTATGGCATAATGGGTCAGAGCATCTCCAAATCTGAAAGTGATACATAGAAGTTCAACCAGTGACATTGTCACGGGTGACCATGACTCACTGATTGGCCTGGAGGAGCCAAATCTATCCCATCTGGACCTCAGAACAGCTACTGCAGCACAAATGTTACTGAGAGCTGAGAAAGGTGTGAGAACATACAGTGCACTGCGGTCTGCCCATGGTTTAGTAATGCATAATTTTATCTCTGCATCTCATTTTCATTTGTTAAAACCTGATAACCCATCAGGATACTACTGGTGACACTTACTGTGGGTCGCAGTGGTCTTGAAATATCTGATTTGGAAGATGCTGGGCCTGGTCTCACACTTTCTACAAAACAAAGTAAATATGGAATATTCACCAGAAGATATACATTTAAAAGCAAATCAACCATCAATATTTACAGCAAACCTAAGTACTTACAAACTGCTTTTGAAGGTGACACACTGAGAAGACGATATGCCTGGGAAGAAAAAAAAAAAACAACATTTCGGGAGAAATATGATCACAAAATCTGGCCTTGAGGCTTTTATAGTAATAAAACTACGATAAAAAACATTCTTCAAAAAACGTTCTTCAAGTAGACATCAAACTTAAACACAGTATGAAACTGCAGCTTCACTGAGGGACAGACTTACCTGAAGCAGCTCGTCTTCCTAGGACACTGTTACCCTATAAATAAAAAGGCATTCATGAATTTGTGTTAAATTCGTGTTAAAATACTAGACAGTATATTTAGTGGTGGTCTGCCAGACAGAAATTTTTAAAAAAGGGCATTTAAAATGTGTTGGTTAAGATTTTCATTGTGATCTTACATCACTTTGGCCATCTGCTCTTCTCTGTGGCCTTATTGACCATATTAACCACAGCAAGCCATGATCATATAAGATGTGTGACCAGATTAAAAACAAACACTGCTCTGCTGGGAAGGCACATGTACTTTAAACCTGGGGGAAAGGCTTGTAGCCACCAGGCTATATTTAACTCACACAGCTGACATGTTATGTCTGCCACTGGAGTAGGGAGTAAAATTTCACAATTATTCTCAATGGAAAGGCGAGTGGTTTGTGCACTCAGTTAAGATAATGGCTCTTAAAGCAATTACTCATTTGGAACTCACACACTTTGAGACTGCTGGGGTTGTAACTTTGCACCAGGCACTTCAGTGGAAGGTACAGAGGTCACGAAAGAAGTACAACTGAGAGAAATGGCTGTTTTCATGTGCTTATGCAGACTTGGTGACAAACTTTCCTTCACCTGTATATCTGCTTACTTCAACTTTAAAGCTTTCCTTAACAATGACAGACACGTTCTGCAAACCTTATTCAAAAAAGCAATTTTTCTTGACAGCACTTTCAGTGTGGTGTTTTCCTCCCCAGAAAATCCATTAATAAAGGCTTATTTCACGTCTGCTCTGTGCAGATCTGCCTTAAGCTGTCTAGTCAGTGACAACTGTCATATGACTGTGAAACAATATGCACGCTACAGGCAAAACACACAGTAGCATTATAACTGCCAGGTTAACAATCTAGGCCAAATTACTTTGTTTAAACAGTTCAAAGAGTAGACAGGGAGGGGGTTGAGAGGTCACTCAGTGAACTGACATCTCAGTGCTGTGGGAGTAATTTGGTTTTGCCCTTTATATAAAAAAAACTACAGGTGTTTGTATAAGAGACACACTAAGAGCAGCATGTTTCAGGTCAATAGACTGTCATTTCAATAAGGAGAAGAAAATATAGACGATTTTTCACCTGTGGGCCTAAGATGGAAAAGTAAAATCATGCTTGAACTTTTTCCTCTGCATTTAACCCATTCACAAAGTGAAGCAGTGAGTAGCCAGAGTGCCCAGGAAGTAGTCTGTGGGAAGCAATGGTTTGAAGTAGCGGTGCCGCTGTCAGAGAAAAACAGTGCTTGTAATTTTGACTCTCCTCGACCAAGATCTTTAAAAATGTGGTTCTTGAAAGCATAAACAAACAGCGACTTGTTTTGCATATTCAGATCTGATCGAACTTCAGTAAGGAGGCTAAGACTGAGATGACTTTGGGCCATGTGGCTAAAATAAGAGAAGTGTCTAACGTTTAACTAAGAGCTTATTTAAAATGAAATTTTCACTCTAGAAACAAAATTTGTGACAATATGTTTACTGAACGCATAAACAAACAATCTCCAGCATATGGTAGTCCAATGTTAAATTAGCTTAGCTTGCCAGCAAGCTAACATCATTTTCATGTTCTTATTCCTTCTTGGGCCAAAAACACGACGTGAAATGCTACATTGAAATACTAAAAGCAATGACGGACACTAAAACTGCCGGAATAACCTTGCTTGACCTCCGAGAGTAGACAGAAGCTGCAGGTGACAGATTGGGGGCTAATCGCTAACCTAACTAGCAAACATGGAAGTCCAGAGTGGTTTTCCTGGATGACCTCAGTGGAAAGACTGGATTTTCTGGGGTTTTGGGTCGAGGATAGAGCTATCGGGTCCCTCGGAATAAATAAGGGCGATTCAACATGTCGAAGTGGTGAGTAAAATGTTAAAATGAGCTCCAGAAGCTGGCAGCAGGTGGAGGGACATGCTGTCCTTGGTGTTATAGGGCTGCAGGCGAGGCCTCCAAGCCGGTCCTCTTTAAGGACTTGGTAAAAGGTTTTGGGACAGAAATGGAGAGACCCGTACCTGCCGGAGGGCTGAGATCGAGCGGCCTAGGGTGCGGCTGAGACAGCGGGATCGGGAGAACATATCGGCTCCGAAGCCAGAGATCCGGACCTCCCGGACACAGAGCTGTGAAGGCCCACAAGAGGAGCAGCAGCAGCAGCAACGGAGAGAGAGACTCAGCCACGCCGGGGCGAACCAACACCAGACCGGGGAGGGGACCAGGGCGGGTCATACCAAAAACAAAGCGGTCAAAAGTATGTGGACGAATCGAGGTTCAAGGTTACTTCATAGTAACCAGCAACTGTGAACACGTACCTAAGGTGACTAGACGTTTCTCCGTCGACAGAAAAAAAATAAGCAAACAATAAATAGAGAACCACCAAACACAATTGGTTCACGCAAAATCAAGGCTAATCCTAGTGTGGTCTACCCTTGCAGCCCCGACAACAAGGACATCACGTCACTCCACCTGTTCTCGTCTTCTGACACACAGTTTAGCCTGACATGTATGAATTCGGGTTCTATAATCGCGCTTATTTATGTTCAGGGACCCGATAGATATTCCCCTTAACCATGAAACTATGGGGTGAGGATTTGATGCATTAGCACTGCTGTGAATATTTGATTGCATCCACAAGAGCCCAAATTACATGATTAGCATGTCACAAACACCCCTCTCTGGAGAACGTGTTGGATGAGTGAAGCCTCAGATCAGGGTTCAAGGTTACTCTTTTTCATCTGCAGCAAATAGTGCAATGAAATGTTTCTCTATGAACATACAATATTCAGCAAGTTAAAACAGATAGTAAATAGACAAACAATACAAATACAACTAGTGGGTCATAACAAACACAGTGAACAAAAGTTTGTGGACGCCTAATCCAAAGGCCCTAGTGTACTCTTCAGAAGCTTTCACACTGATATGAAGATATGGTTGCAGCCACAAGTGCAAGATGCATGTTTAGTTATATATGTTTGTGTCATGGTTGTACTTCATGTCTTCATGTCATAACTTGACTAGTTGCATTATCACAAACACCACTCTCTCCAAAATGTTTGGAATGGTGACACCTCACATCAAGGCTAATCCTATTGAGCTCTACTCTTTAGATGCATTAACACTGCTGTGAGGATTTTATTGGATCCACTAGTGAATGCTGTGTATTTAGTTGTGGATCACAAACACCCCTCTCTCCGGAGTCTCCACAGCTCAGGGCTGGTCTGCTGTAAAACTTCATACAAGAATCAGTCATGGTGGCCTTATATGCAGTTTCTCCAAAGTGTCTCATTTGTTTAATATTAGTCCCATTAGTTGTTGTTTTTTTTTAACATTTGTACTCTCTCCAGAATGATGGATGGAAAACGTTATTGTCCCTGAAGGAAATCGCTAGAGACACAGAAACAAGAACAATATAAAAAATAAAGTCTAAAATACATTTAAATAAAAATCTGCAGACCTCGTTATGAAATACACTATAAACATGCTGGATTTAAATTATAAAGATAATTTACAGTTAAGTGAATTTCTAATGACACAGATTGTGGATAGCAGTCTGTTATTGTATGTAATTGAGTTCAGTTATACTGAGTAGTGATATTTCACATGGTAAGACTTTTGCATTTAATAAGACTGATTTACCACAAACTGGCATCAGTCATGGTGATTTCATATGTGGCTTCTTCCATAGCATTCCAAAAGTGAATGAATTTGACATATCATGTGTTCCACACGTGGTGGGTAAGCGGTTCCTTGGGGCTGAGAAAGCGAACAAAATGTTTAACATAACGTTTGCAAAGGTTTTTTTGCAATTTTTAGCCATCCATGTCATTTTTGGATGTAAATTTAAATCATATGTGCAATACTTGTTACCTATGTCCTATACATTTCTTATCCAAATATTACTTCTCTCTTGATACCTGCATTTTTGTAATTTCCCAATTTCATATTTTTGATAGAGGTACTTAGACGTAACTGTCTATTCTATTTATTTTACAGAGTGATTTAAACTATGTTCTCCTCTTGGTATACTTTTTATTATGGGTAAGTTGTACTCTATTTCCTTTTTAAATATATTTCTAGTCTGAGTATGTTCTATTATATATTCAGGTATTTTATTCTGTATTGTTCTGTCATGTGTGAATGTGCAGTCATGATGTGAACAGTTTCCTCTGGGATTAATAAGGTATTCTGATTCTGATTCTATGTTTTAATAGGGCATTTGCAAAAGTTTGCTTGCAGTTCTTAGTTATTTATTTCATTTTTTAATGAAAATTTGAATTATACATTTTAATATTAAATGTGCATTTTTTGCTACTTGAACCGTTTTTTTAATATTTGAAGGCAGATCTGGGCAATGAAATACATGCAGCAGGGTTCTCACGGTTCTGCATCTCTAATGTTCCTTGAACAGGAGGCTGTCCTCCTGCAGCAGAGAGAAGAGTGATGTGAAAGCAGGGCCTGTGTGAGCTGGCCTTGCCTGCGCTCTGATGCTCAGGCTCCTCCTCTCCATCCTGCAGAGGGTCTGGAGGCACAGCCCCTCTCACTGCCACTCACACCGAGCAGAGCAACAGGTAAGACGGGCTCTTCTCTCTCTCTCCTCTCTCCTCTCTCCTCCGGGGCTGCTGTTTTATCACATTTCACATTCTTGATCTGAGCAACTTTGCATGTTAAAGAGATAGTGGTGTTCTGTATGTTCTCCTCTCTGTTTACATACTTCTGTTTATTGGTACGTATATATATGTATGTATGTGTGTGTATGAGGCTGCATGCTTGGTCTGTAGATATGTTTCTCTTAGTGCAAGTTTTTGTTGCAGTTTCAAAACCTTTAGACACCTTGATAGGCCAAAAGATTTTAGCTTCAACATATTTTAGTGAAGTAATCTGTTATGGAGTATTGCAATAGAAGTACGTTGTTTGTTGTAGTAGTTGTGGTAGTGATATTAGTGTTATTGTTGTTATTGTGTTAGTATTGTAGTAGTATATATATATATATATATACTACAATAAGAATAACAACTCTTTAAAATAAATGAACATATATACAAATTCATATGAATTGTGTACTATTTTGCCAATATTATTATTACAATTATTTACTCTTTGTATAATTTGTTTTTCAGTGCAAAAATTTTTAGAGATATGAAGAAAAAATACACGTATTTCTTCATATCTCTAGGAATTACAACTCTTTCTCATATAAATATATATATTTACATTGAAGAGTTGTAGTTCCTAGAGATATGTAGAAATACATTGTATATATATTTACACATACATACAATGTGTATTTACAGTAATATTTATATTTACTATATATGTTTACAAGATGTGAATACATACATTCGGATTTCGGACCATTTTCTGTAATTCTCCCTTATTAAAGTCTCCGGTTCTCTGGTTCCTTTTAAACATCATCACATTTTTATAAAACCATTTAACGAAAGAGGAAAAAAGTAAATGTAAACATTTGGCATTTGTAGACCTTTGTGAAAACAGGATTTGACTGTTAGTAAAATTCTATAGTTTTTTCAGTTTTACTGTTACATTGCTTAATTGCTTATTATCACTCGTTTATTAATTGGATGAACATAAGGGGATCATTGGCTTGCTTTCGTTGTCTTTTCACTTATTATTTAATTCCTCCTCTATCTGAAAAAACGATACCCATTGAAGAGTTCTGCCACTTCACCTCCTTGTTTGTTTGCTTTTTAGACAAATCTATAATTCATCACTTCTTTTTTAGCTGAAATGGTATGCGGTAATGGGCAGTGTAAACAAAGTAAGAAAGGGTTACCGACCCCGGCGCATTTACTCTGAGGAAAGTGAAACAGATCTTTGTTTCATACAAAAGGAACTTCTCAGATTTGCTTTCAGTGCCCGTCAAGTTCACACAAGACTGCTAATCGATGACTTTGCTTTACTTTATACTGTTTTATACTTTCCCACAGTTTAAAATAATAGTGAAGGCATCCAAACTATGAAGTCTCATACAGGAAAAAGGACCTAGAAGGTATTAAACAAATGAAAACTTTGACTTTAGATTCTTCAAAGTGAAAGAATCCTTTGCCTTGATGCGGCTTTACTCTTGGCATGCTCTCAAGCAGCTTCATGAGGAGCCACCTGGGATGCTTTTCCAGCAGTCTTGAAGAAATCCACACATATGCTGTGCACTTGTTGGCTGCCGTTGAAAACAAAATTCATGCTTTTTTACATAAAGTTGTGAGAAAAAGGTATTTTTGTTTCTGTGTGGACCTTAATAATAATGACTCACTTCTATACTTAAATTGCTTTCTCCTTTAGGTTCACCACATTAATAGCTTGAAGTATCAAGTCTAACAAAAGGTAATTGAACTGATTGCTTTGCAAACATGAACCTAACGCCTCCGGACCAAAGCATTCATAAGCCTAATGAGGTCTGTCTGGAGGACAACAAAGCAGACCTAATGCTGCCCTGCTTCCGCAGAGGTGTGTACGAGGAATCTCTCTCGTCCTATCACAACGGATCCCTGATCTCTCATCTCCTGCGAAAAACCATCCACAATAAGCGTCCCGCTCTCAGCAGTAGCCACCTATACTTGCCGCCCACATCTGTGTCTGGAGCTGGATTGGTGGAATCGGGATCCACCATGGCTGAGTCTGTTCAGGAGGACCGGAGTAGCATGTCTTCCAAGGACAGCCTGGGGGAATCGGTGTCCCCTGGGGGTCACACTTCTGGTGGGATGAGCACTGAACCTGAACGTCCACTGAATGAGCACCTCCAAGCCAAACGGGCCAGAGTGGAGAACATTATACGAGGCATGGCGGGTTCCCCTAGTGACAGGTCCTACGGAGAAGGAGATGCTGGGGAGGCTGAATCCAACAGGTACGGTCCGGAAGTGTACAAAGAGAGCAAGCGCAAGCGGAAGTTTCCGCAGCACCAAGATCACAGCCACTCTACAACTCTGACCGCATCAAGCGGCTCTAATGCAAGCAAAGACGAAGAGTGTCACAAGCTGAGAGAGCAGCTCCAGAGCATGCAGCGCCTCTTGCGCCAACTCCAGGAGAAATTCCTACAGATGTATGACCACGGTAGCTCGGAAAATGAAGAAAGAGGGGAGGAAGATGCCCAAGAAGACTCCGGCGAGGCACAGCTGGACTTCAGCATTAACTCGGAGAACAAAAGGATTGCTAGCAAGGATAGAATGAAAGCGGACGGTGTCTACATGAGCTCAGAGAGAGATCAAAAGAGCCTGCAGGAGATGCTGAAGTGTGAGCTGTCCAGGGCTGTAAGTGAAAGTGTCGATACCGTGTTCAGAAAGCTCTCCATGACTCTGCAGAACCCACCGCCGCAGCCTCGAGTGTGTCAAAGCCCAGAGTACACGGTTGTTGAGAAACGGGCCCAACAAGTCTGCGCTCCAGAGCTGTCTGACTCTGAAGATGTCTCCAAGGCCAGGCCTCTGGAATTCTATGAGAGCAGCCCAGTCCCCAGCCCAGAGCACCAGACTGAAGCTCTGTCTCTAGTGGTCCGCAAGCCTACTCTGAACCAACTTAGTTCAGTGAGCCAGCAGGTCAAGAGGCCATATCCGCTCCACCAGACTCCCTTCCAGTTTAGCTACGGTGCCCCCCTCCATGACAGCCAGATTCTGGAGCATCTCCTCAAGTATGGACCTCATACCAATTTTGGGGGGATCCCCTGCCTTCCCCCGTCCTTGGACAGATCATCCCCAGATTCAATGGACCTTTCTTGGGAAAGCATTGCCATGAGGTCCAAGGTAAGCTCCGGGCACCTGGGCCAGCACCATCGTCCCGGGGGACTTGCGCAGGTCACAGTGGACGGCCTGTGCCTCCCACACGTCAAGATGGAGTGCAGTGACCTGCAGAGCATGGCAGAGAGGAGCACCTTCATGTCCCTCAATATATCCTTTTAAAAAGCCGGGCACACTTTGTGCAGCAGGTTTCTTATGTGTTTAAATAACAGCAGTTCATTGGCTTATGATGTATGTCACGGTATTAACAAATGCACACAGTGTTATAAGCAACAGTATTTTCCATGTTTTCTACCATGCATCCTTTTAACAGCATATCCATACACATTTCCAAGCACTTTGTCTAACTGTTTTCTGAACCACCTCGCTTGTTCTTTAATTTACCATTATTTGCCATGTAGTGGCATGTATATAGACGGGATTTAACGCGGAGAAGCAGCTGAACAAACCACCAGCTCTGAACCCTACCTTGGTGAACAATGACTCGTTGAATTGAGTGCTGCACTGAGCAGTTCCACTAACACAGACTTCAAGGAGAATTTTGACTTTGATCTTGGTAACCCCAAAGAAAATTGTAGCATCTTCTTTAATCTGGGCCCAGTAATGACTTTAAGTCCAGAAAAAGACAAATAAAAAGGAATACAAGGCTTTGATAAGAATTGTCAGGAACAAAAGCCAATTTTCAAAGGCAGAAAAAAGCAGCAGTTTCTGTTCAGGAAATTCTCTTGATTTTTTTTTTTCTTTCCTTTTTTTTCTCTCTTGACTTGAAAAGGTGCAGAATATGTTTCTGTACTCTCAATGTGATTGGAATGGATCAGAGAGGTCACTTTTGGTTGTTTGTGAGAAGGAAGCTCTCTGCTATCATTATATTTCGACCCCGCTGCACAGAGCACGGCGTGTATGTTGTTAGGTACACATGTTGAGGAGCATCGGACATTTGGCCTTTTATCATCATTAAATTCTTCACAAGAGTATTTTTTTTTCTGAAAGGATGATTACGATGGTGGTGAAGTTCACTTGTTTATTTTTTTATCCGCTGTTATTATAGCACGAGAAAGTGGTCAGAGTTGGAGCCCATCCATGGACGCAGTGATTTAAGGTGCATTATCAGGTCTCTTTCAGGATGTGCTTTATCTTTCCTCTGCATTGGGCAATGGCATGCCTCTCTTTGAACAAATTCTCATCAATCTTTTATTTCACTATCCCCATTTCAAAGGCACTGTTTCCTAATAAATGCATGCAGTGTTATGACCTTCCAGTAGATAAAAAGCTAATACCTGAGGTGTGGTTCCTTTCTATACCGTGAGCAGGGAAAAGCTCCCCCGCACTTGATGTAAAGGTGATGTTAATAGGGTCATTTTTTAAAACAAAGGACTCAATCTGTGCCAAATGATTGTTACAAATTTTTACAAGTTTTATTAGAAATATGAAAAAAGAAGATCAATTAAAATACGCAGATGAGATCTACATTTTTTTAATAAAAATCTTGCCTTTGAATGGGGTTGAATTAACGTGTTTTATTGAAACATATTATATTCAGTTGTTGTTTTATTGATACATTTGATAGAAATCGTTGCTTTATTGAAAAGCATCTTGTTTCAGGTTCAATTTCAGAACTAAATCTGGCAGGAATCCTGGGTTTAGCAGTATTTTAGTAAATGCATCCAAAAAATTCTTCACAGGATTAGAAAGGTGTTGAATTGGATGAATGTAGGTGTTCCTCTAGCTGAGATGTTTGTTATTAGTGTGGTGAAAAGATGGACCACTAGAGTTTTGAGAGTGAATCTCATTGCTGCATCAGAGACCTCCGAGAACTTTTGTCTGGTACAAAAGAATTAGGCGTATATAATCGTTCCAGTTAGGTTGTATAACTTTTTCAGTGCATGGTGTGGGCAGAGCTACGTTAAAGTGACTAAACACTGGATTAGAGTGGATGTGAAGTGACTAAACGCACGGCTTTAATGTATTTCTGTTATGTTAAGATCACAGTTTAAGAGAAGACATTATAGATTTATCCATTTTATCCCAAGATATTTTTAAAAAAGTGAGCAGTAGCAGCGTCTCAGCCCAGGACCTGCAGGCCCCCGGCTGACACATTTAAATATGGTCGCTTCTAACAACTAATCGTCTCATTAAAAACCCCTCAGTGAGCTGTTAAGGCAGGGAAGGCATTAACATGTTCAGGGCCGGGTGTCTCCAGGACCAGGGTGTGAAACACTGCCTTAAACAATTAGGCCGTTTTTAAGTGTGGCTCGGGAGTAAGAGATCCAAATTGTGTTTGGTCTTCTCAGTATTTTCACAACAAACCGGTTACGGCTGGCAGACATGAAACTAAACGCGTTCGCTGGAAGTCACTTATTGAAGTCCCTAAACTAATTTATTTAGCTCTTTTTTCCAATTAGCACATGCTGCTGCTGTGTTAATTGACTCTCCGGTTGGACGAGAGTTGTCTAAATGTATTTCATTTGCGCTGCACAGTAAAGTCACCAGTGTCAAATTAAATCCCAGAGAGTTAAACAGAGGTACATATGTGCTTTCAGATCTAAACTGAAAACGGGATCTGAAGCAAGGAGTCAGAAACATTTCGTGCATTAATATACACGCTCTTGCGTGCCCCCAGCAAATTACGTGTTGATTTTCTGCCTGTAAATAAGTACGCCTCCTCTACAGAGGGACACTTTTATACGTGATTGCTGCTTATTGGCTGGATTTAACATTAAATGTGAAAATAAATGCGTCAAATACATAGAAAATGCGCTAAAAATAAATGAAAAAACACCACGTTTTAGTTTGCTCTTTGTAGAGGATCTATAATAATCATTTTCACTTGTAATTTGATTGGGGTTGCTCAAACTTTAGCCTGCTTTTGTAATGTCGAAGTCAATTATTATTGCGTTTTTTCTCTATGAGTGTGTGAAATGTCTGTATCAGATTGTTTGGTCCTTAACTGTGCTACATCCAAGAGGGTCTAACCCCCAACCATCTGAAGAAAGCCAAGCTGATGTTCTTCTACACGCGCTACCCGAGTTCAAACGTACTGAAGACCTTTTTTCCTGATGTCAAGGTAAATCATATATCAGCTGCACCCGGACATCTCCTTCGTCTTTGTTAAGGCCGCTTCCCTTCCAGTAACTTCAAATAGGGTTCTTTTCTATATAGATGTGATTTATTTATTGTGGAATACCCAGTGCCAGTGTGAAGTCTGGACATGCCATAAATTACTTTCCCCATTTTTGAACAATGGTGAAAACATCAACACTTTGAAATAAGACATGAACCATTATGTAGTCACCAAAAAGAGTATAGGAGTCACCTTAGCTTGGTCAGAGTGGGCCTTTAGCTTAAGCAGCTTTATGAAGAACCACCTAGGATGCTTTCCTTCCCAGGTCCACACATGCTGGGCTGAAAAGAGTCATAAAGTCTGACCACCCCCAGTCAAATAAAATGGTTTGTTGATCCTGAAAGTGAAAATAGGTTCATGTACTCGGATGTACACACTCAAATATGGTATTTTCCATAGTTTACCGTGCTATAACTTTTGCACATGTTTCCAACAATTAGTTTAATTCAGGAAATCAACAGTAATTGTGTATTAAAATGCGTAGTTGTGTGTTCTGGAGAATGTGCACTTCTTTACACTTGGAAGACAACACAATGTCTTTAATAGTGTGAAGAATGTAAAATTAAATGTGCAGTATAATCATGTAATGCATAACTTTACATAGAACTTTATATATAATACATAATTGCACAGGCAATTTCCCAGAATATGAAACATTTGGCAAATAAAAAGTGTGTTATTTTGACCCTGGGGCACCCAAACTATTGCAAACAAATGTAACATTTTTATATGTAAAGCGTCATATATATTTCTCTAAGAATTCAAGCCTTTAAGACTTTAAGATTATAATTATGGAAAACATATCTTCAATCTGGTACGTTTACACTGAAGTTTTCATTTTATTCTGATATAAAGTATTTACCTCAGAGACTAAGTATGTCAGTGAAATGTCCACGAGGTATTTGAGGATTTCCAAAAGGCCTTCAGGAGTTTAGGTGACTGAGGGCTGCTGGTTTATCTTTAACATGGGTTTTAAAAAAAAGTTCCTCAAGTCAGCAAAAGAAGACAAAAGGAGAAAGGAGATGAGGCTGCTTTCTTCTGTGTTTGGAGTTAACCCTCGATGCTGAGCAGCCAGTGAGCTGTCAATAGGCAACAATAGAGCTGTGAACCGTGGACTTTAGGCACCACAACAACAACCTTCACCAGCCGCACATCCTGTGAGTCCTGGGGCACAACACTGGGGATGAGTCATCTAAACACGCACTTGTTCGGAAGGGCTTATTATCTCTTGTATGTTCAGAAGTGCAGTTCGCTGTTATTTGTCTTACAAACCACTCAAGCAGGGCTTTCAAATCACAGTGAATGTTTTTTTTTTTATCCCTTTTAAATCACTGTTTGTGACTTATAAAAGGGAACATGGCATTTCTTTCCGCTAATATTGCTTCAGTTTATCAAAACGTTCAGTGCTTAGTAACAGCACTGACCCTTTCCGTCTGGCGCTGAGAACACAGCTGTTCTGTACTTAATTTTTTTTGCGTTTGGAATAAAAGTGATCATCAGAGCCATGAATTAACTTGTGCGGAGATATGAAGTGACTAGAAAAGTCTAAAAGAAATCAAAACAATCTGATATTTTTGATTCTTCAAAGTAGCCGCTCTTTGCCTTGATGACAGCTTTGCACATTCTTGGCAGCTCCGTGAGGAGCCACCTGGGATGCTTTTCCAGCAGTCTTGAAGACATTCCCACATATGCTGAGCACTTGTGGGCTCCTGAAAATTACTTTTGATGGGGGAGGGAGATCACAAAAATAAAATATATATATATAAATATACAGTACTGTGCAAAAGTCTTAGGCACCTGAGAAAATTATACTTAAAAGCTGTTTGCTACTGGGCAGTAGTG
>JBBPDH010000001.1:23376033-23390807 GCA_037974565.1 Clupeocharax schoutedeni
AAAACTATTTCCAAACATTGTCCTGTTGTGGTCACTGAGTCAGTTGAACTTGCTTTGAGCATAGTAATTGCAGTTATGGGTTGAATGGGTTGAATAGAAAAAGGTCAGTCGTAAGCAAGCTGTATTTCAGTGTTGGGGCTAGGCCCCCAGTAAAGGATTAAAAATGCTGCAGCAGATCAAGACATTTTGTACTCCATATTAAACTCTATGGATCTGAATGCAAAGTCAAAGTTTCTGTTGGTGTAACACTCAGACGTCCCAATACTTTTGTCCATTTAGTGTATCCTTATTGGGGGTCTTTCTTTTGAGTGGGACAAAGAGACCTGGAGGGTTTGAAGCAATGAGGCTGTGATTTATGCCACTACACTCTCACCTACAGAAGGTTTAAATCAGCCGAGAGCGCAGTGCAGATCAAATGAAAGGGACGGTCATCCTGACGTTGCCAGATCAGTACTTTTAGGCTGGTTGTGATGAGCAGTCAGAATCCGATATCTTCTTTTCTCATTGTTAATTGTCCATTTTGTGGTCTTTCGTGCATCACTTCCTTACCTGAAAATACTGTTCGTAACTGACCACTGAAATGGGCGATTATTTGATATCCTTATTAGTCGGCAATGCAAATATACAAAACTGTCATGTCAGACAAGGTCAAGCGTGGCCGGTCCACCTTCCTCTCCTGCATGGCAATTAAAGCGAGACCCAAGGGAGCACTCGGCTCGATTTTACAGACCCGGGAAAGTGCCAGCTTCAGCTGCGACTGCTACATGTAACCTCTTTTTCACATTGCTGGCGTGGAAGTCGGATTAACCGTCATCTCCATAAATTGATCTCCATCTCAAAGACCAACTGCACATTACCCGCCCCTTTTTTTGGGGTTACACAATGGCCGGGCCTGATTTAATTAACACTTCAATTAGTAGTAATTGTATGAACACTTTGCTAATAAAGGCTGAGACCCACTGTAAGAGAACAGCTTTTTTCTCATTATGGTACGTAGGGCCACGTTATTATGGAAATGATAATTAGCCGTCATTAGCACACGCACAAACTGGGTTAATTGCAGCAACACAAACAGTTTAGACCAGGGCTTCCCAACCTTTTTCAGCTGGTGGGCCACACAAGACTACAGAGGCTTTCACAATCCACAGAAACGATTAAAAGACATTTTTATGACTTGCATAAAGACATGCTTGGTGTTCAGTAGCTACCAATTGCTGGATGTCAGGCTGGTTGAAGACAGCTGGTTGAGGTTGACTCAGATCAGTGGTGATGGTGTTTGGGCTTTGCAAGGTACATATCTGACATGTACCTTCCAGTGAGCACCCCGATGCAGCAAAAGTTCATGTTTACCGTTCAGTTGAAATGGGGGATTTGTTATGAGCCCCCCTGTGATTCCTGAGCTGTAGTGGGAGCACAAGTATATTTTTGCCCTTGGTTGTGAGCCTATTGTCAACAGAATGGGGTGAAGAATGATACTTTATGTTAATGGGTTCTCTCTCCCTGTCTCTCTCTCTCTCTCTGCTTTGTTGGCTTACTCTACAAAAAATCATTTTCCGTGGTTTTGTTTACATTTTGCAGAGCTGTGCCAAAGAAAATGTTTTAGCTCTTGTTTGAATTAAAAATGAGTAAATTGTAATTATATATCAATTGTTGAAAGTGTACAAAGCTGAGTGTTTCCTGATGACAAAGAAGCCTTTAAGACCTTTTATTTCTTTCACATTTGAATGCACACTTTGACACGACATCTATATGACATAACTCTATATAATCTATTTGTGCTTCAGAATGTGTTCTATGCAAACAAAGGAGAATATTGTTGTACCAGAGTGACGTACTGAGGTATAGAATGATTGTTATAAATACATTTTCTCCTCCGTGTGAGAGTTTCAGGTGTTAAAATGCGAGGTGGTGTCTGAGTACAGTTTACATATGTACGACAGGTACAAACAAGATGCATTTTGGCTTAGATTCTATGTGTGTGTCTGCACGTATTGAGTGTGTGTGCATCATTACTTGTGGGTTTTTCTCTTTTTATTCATGAGTTTGTGTGAGTAGTAGCCAGAGAAGACAAACGCGTGGTCCGGTGCGGAGCGGCACGGCACGGCGTGGCCTGGAGGCCGGTTTGCACCTCAACTTTGATACTCTTTAGAATAATTGCATATCAGCACGTGGTATCACTGCTGCACTCTCCAAACACACTCTTATGCATGGCACAAACCCCACTGTTTGCATAAGCCCATTTATTATGAGTGATAGCGCTGCCGTTGCTGACATTTCGTAAACTGGAAGCACCTAATCTTGTTTGGGCCTGATGCTTATTAAAATACGGGTGTGGGGAGGAAGCCATGCCAGTGGCTGCTCTTCCCCCATGTCCTGATAGGCCCAGTGCTGCTTCCTGTTCAAAATAAATACATTTGTCTTGTTTGCGCCGTGCGTCCCTGTCCGTGTCTGAGGTGAGAAGGGTGTCTGTGGCTGCCTGGTTCAATCACATGATTTATGAATGCGCCCGCTCCCCCCTTCCACTGAAACGCTGTCGGGACTGCAACGGTTAAGAAGACGCTGCTGGGCTGGAGCACAGCCTGCACTGAGAATCTGAATACTGAGGTCCTGTAACACTTTTAATGGGGGTATAATGATCAGTTTCATTACTCAGTTTGATATGATCTATTCGAAGCGGTTGTCACTGCAGCAAAACTAAGGAATGACTTAAAATGTGCCTCATATTGATATCTTAATATTTTTTAGAGCATTCATTGTAAAGGTGGCAATCTCAAGGCACTTCATGCGTCTTGATTTTCTATAACAAGGTTCATGCAGCTTACATCTACTTGTGTATTTTTTAGAATGGTTTTTAAATAAACTTTTCTTACATTTAAATGTTCAGTGCTGTAATATTGAATTGCATTTTTTTAAACTCATTCTTTGAATGACAATAAAAGGGTCCCTTATGGTGCCCCCTCCTGGAGAAACAGACATTGGCTCTACTACTGTCTGAGAGCTACAGATGCTGCCACAGATGCTGGAGGCATTATTTTTTCTTGATTTTGCTCATCTACATTATCAGGATGTTCATGTTTTGCAATGGTCATGTGAGGAAAGAAGAAAATCTCATCATTTGAAGTTGTGTCGAATCTGGCAGGTTAAATAGTGGACCTGAATTTAAGCTGCTTTACAGGATTAAGAAACAGTAGTAGACAACTTGGGCACTGATGTACGTCGCTCTGGACATGAGCATCAGCTAAATGCCCTAAATGTTATTGTTGTACGATGCAAAATCTGAAGCTATAAATGAAACTCAGCAAAAAGACTCGCACTCCACACTCTCAGGACCAGATCCCAGAGACTCGTGACTCGACTTGGACTGAGACCAACAAGTTTCATCATGTCCCAATCTAATGGCCTCACCTCGTGCAAATATCCCCAGACTTTTTTTTTACCTCGAAGGTGTTAAGAAGCAGCCATTCCAAAAAAACTGGGAAAAAGCTTGACTGCAACATCAAATTTACCAGTGTTAACTCTATTACAACCAATGCAGCTAATTTTTTATGACCATATAAAATAATCTTTTTCGTTAGATCACTTAAACACAGGGGTGTGGAACTCTGGTCCTGGAGGGCCATGGTCCAGCATGTTTTGGTGATTTCCCTGCTCAGAAACACCTGGTTCACCTCTACAGTTAACTGTCAGGTCTAGTGAATGTGTTTGAGGAGGAGAACCATCAGACTGTGCTTGACGCCAGTTCTCCAGGACCAGTATTTAGAGAATCATTTTTAATAGTGAGGAATAGACTATGAGGCCAAAACAGCTGTTTTTTAAATGAAGAAGAGAACACAGTCATTTAAACAGTTCAACGAAACACATTTAAATTGACAGAAAAGCGTGTGGAACCTGAACGTTTCGATGCTTGTTGGCCTTAGACTCCAGACTCCAGCAGCGTCAGCTGCGCAGGATGCCTGTCAGCCTCGGAGGAGCGAGAGGAGGACGATGGCGGACAGGTGCAGGCCAGTGGGAGGGGTGGCAGATGAGGACAGGTGGAGGGGGAGTGTTTAGGAAATAATTGAATTCTACAATGGCTGGCAGATATCTGAATGTGACTTTGCAGGGCTTCCTATCCTTTATCCCTCTCGCAGTCTGTGTATCGACAGGTAAAAACAACAGTCATTATCTGTTAATTACATTAACATTTTATCAGCCACACTGGGGTGGGGGTGGGGTGGGAGATAGCTGTCAGTCTGCTGCTGAAGGTTTGAAAAGGCCGAGGTGGGAAGCGAGCGTAGATCCTCAGGGCTGGACCAGAGGGAGAAGGGCCGTGTGAGTTTCCACCTCTCTGGAGTAATGAGGACCGCCTAAAGAAGGCTTTGTTAAAAAATGAATGCCCCTCCTTATATAGATGGCCTTCAATGACTAGAATACATGGAACTGTAATTGGCCTCTTTGCTGACTATTCCTGTGTATCAAAGTCCAGGATAGCAGAGCAGATGAGACCCTAAGAACTGCTATTTTTTTATTTTTAATTACATTTTAATTTAAGCTTGGAAAATTACTACAGTACTACTGGTCTTACTAAATTAGTAAATTTTGATTGAAACTATAGGGTTAAATTCTTGAAAAATATGTGTTCAATGGTACACATTTTTACAAGCGTCCACTGTCCATTTCTAAACTGTTCTTGTGCAATTAGCTCAAAATTATAATAGGGGTGTTTTCAGAAATTAGCATTATAACAGACAGTATTTTTTTTATATTTCTAGGCTATACTCAAAAGCCTTATTCTAATAGTCATGGTTCATCACTATGTAGATCATTATCATTGGTAATAATGACAAATGAATGAATAATTTCTTAAGTTGAGCTTAAATTTTTGAATTTGGTTTAAAAATCTGGTTTAATTTTGTCCTACCTGGCCCACAGCACCAAATCTATATGTTGCCTGCTGTTGCAACATAACGACAGTGGGACTATCATCATATCATTAATAAAATGAATAAAAATGAATCTAAAATTTGATTAATATTTCACTTTGTCACCTTTTTTATGGACTGTGGTGTAAGGAAAAAGAACAAAGTAATAAATATGAAACGGCGCAAACTTTTACAGTAGAAGAGGAATCATGAAAAGTCTGAGGTTGTAATTTTGGCTTGAACAGAGCCTGACAAATTACAAATGACAAATGATCTCTAAAACTGTTTATTGAGAATTTAACTTTATTGGTTCCTTTAGTTTAAGTTCTAATAAGGTTTCACATACCCCACCCCCCCACCCCTATGCTACCGACTGTGATTGCCCTGCTGCTCTGCTGGTAGTTGAACCGCTGTCCTCACTCACTCAGCTGCCCCCTGGCAGGCCTCCTCGGCCCCGCTGGGGCTAACAGGGGCCAGTCACCTCAGGTGAGACCCAGGGGCCTGGCTGGGCCATTGTTGCCCTGACCCCTGTCCTGCAAGCAAAGGAAATGACTAATGACTTCTAGCTGTGTGCCTTTTTCTGCATCACACAGCTTGTACTGGTCAGTGCAGTGCAGTTTTGTTGAAACAGAGATGAAAAGTTGTCAGAACAGAATATTTTAGACTGGTTTAAAAACAATTGAAAGCCATACGACAGTTGCTGTACCAGAACATTGTAACTCGTTAATCCTAAAAGGTAGATGACACTGAAATGGTGTGTGAGATTCATATCTTTTTAACCTCTTAAAGATCATTAAAGTCTTAATGATTTATATAAATCCCACACAGTCGTCACAGCAGTCACGGTTTCAGCCCAAAGCAGATTCTGAGAACCAAACCAATAATTGTCTACTGAAACCCCCACACTAACGTGGAAACTGCAGATCCTCCATGCCCCCTTGTCCTCCCCTGGACATTACAGCTTTTTTCATGGCAATATATCATTTTCATACATTTAAGTGCTAAATTATTAAGAAAATGAATAATTTTAAACTTAAATTATTAAATATATATCATTTTGTAACATAAATATTCATGTAAATTCATTTTTTGGATCAACGAGTAACAATTTATGGCAGGAGTCATATGGCTTACTTGTGTAAACATATATTTCTCTTCCAGTGTGGTTGCAGGGCATTACTGAGTACTGAGCAAACTGAGTGGAACCAGTGGAAGCAGACGTGCTCAGGCTTGTTTTGAATGAACACCTGTGACCACACTGGCCCATCGCACCTTTTGAGACACATGGACCAAAATAAATAGTCCAAAATTACTCAAAATAAACCTTTGTGACAATAACATTAAAGAACATCAATTTTGAAATCACAGAAAGTAATAGTCCAAAGCTGAACCTGACACAGACTCGCATTGCTAGCATGACAGAAACCCTTGACCATATGTTTCGGACAGGTGCCATGTTTATTTTACTGATTTATTTATTTTTGAGTTCATGTGATGTGCTCTGCTCAATGTCAAAGCCTGCCTCCCCGCTGCTCGTGGCTTTAGGTGACTGGTGACTTGCCGTTTGGGCTGCGTGGCCCAGTCCTGTCCTTCGCATCCATGACCAAGTGCTTGCTGCTGGCCCTGTCCTTATTTCCTCATTACGGCGCTCATATGTTTTATTTATGCGCTCTGTACTGTGTCCAGTTCTGCCAAAACTACCCTGGGCACGGGCGCTGGTGGCAGTGCCAGAGCGGGGAGGACAGGAGCAGCAGATGCCAGCTCAGTCGATAAAGAAGTTGGCCGCGAGGCAAAAGCTGCGAGTGTGTGATCAGGGCTGGGCGAGGCCCACGGAGCTTTGGTCTGGATCCACGTGCGCTCCCAATCCCTCAATCATATTATGAGGGTCCGCCATCCAGGGACGTAACCTCTCTGCCCACTGTAGTCATGGGGGCTGTTTATTGATTGGGACCTGCCCCCATAACTTAATATTTCACCTGCTTATTTCCCTGACGGAGGCCGCCTCCTGTCACTCCAGCCGGAAAAGGATCAATGCGAACGTTGTCCCTTCAGGAAAAGGCACGGGCCGGGGTCGGCAGCTGACTGACAGGGCTCCAGTCTCTGGCTGGCAGCTGGACAGCCAGCCAGCGGTCAATGCACAAAACCACAGAACTCCGGACGCATGCAGCCTTTTCAAAGCAAGTATTCACCGGCGCCAAATACCGGAGGATGGCTTTTTTAAATGAGAAACACAAAATGACAACAGTAGCATCTGGTTATGGAGAGGTTAAGGAACGAGTCTGTAGAGAGAAAGATCCTGAAAAGGGTTAGAAGGGGAGGGAGGGAGAGATTGCGTGTGTGTGTGTGTGTGTGTGTGTGAGAGAGAGAGAGAGACAGAGAGGGAGACAGAGACAGAGAGAGAGAGACAGAGAGAGAGAGGTGGGTGCTTGACCACATAGTCTTGATACACAAAAATGCAAAGGACCATTGCTGACAAAGAAAGAGTAAGAAAGAAAGAGATATCAAGTGTAGTAATCAAAATGAAAAATGGGCCCCCAGCTACTTTAAACAAGAGCTAATTTATCACCAGAAAGTACGGATAAGTAGCCGAGTTGTTGCCGTTCAGTAAGTACCCGTTCTGCACCAAATTATTCCACCCCTGCTTGCGTGCAACCATAAATCATACACTTCCACACATCTTTTCCCATTAGCGCCCATGCTAGGCATGGGTGCGTGCTCAGCTACCAAACAGAGACTAATAGGCTACAACTTTTAATTTTAAGAATGCCCCAAATGCCCCGCAGCCACCACCCCCAATACAAACCTTTCATTCGCCTCCCCTTCCGACCGACACACAATTCACACAGGAGCATGAAGCAATTTTGATCACCATCATCCAACAGTAATTCTCTTCTTGATTGTGGCACAACAGTATTTACTGCGGTTCTCATAGCAGAATTCCTGGGTGGCTTCGAGTGTTTTGAGGGACATTCAGCGTGTGTTAGAGATAGAGCTGATCTCCTGCCATTGGGAGCTGAGGGGTCAGTGCTTTCTACAGTAGCGGGGCGCTCCCATGGCTGCTTTAACCAATAGAGGCTGTTGATTAAAGTGGCTCTTTAGGGGGAAAGCTGGTAAGCTTGTATTTGTGAAGAACAATAGCATCGAAATGAAGCCAAAGCCGTCCATTCAAAAGCCGTCTTCAGTGCTACTGATTTGGGACTAATATGTGTGAAAGTCAACTACTTAAGAGATTTTCCACATTAGGGTGTATTGTGAAATGGCCAGAATGGTGCAACACACATCTCGGCTTTTACATCCTGTTTACATAACACGGAGCAGGCCGTCACATACACTCATCTTTTTCTTCATGGATGTGATAAAGTCTGTCAATGTCAGTGAAAAGTGATTCATATACATTTGACCCTTTAAAGCCAAAACAATATGTGTAACTTTTTCTCAGGCCACAGTTTATGTTTAATGTGATGCAATATGTTACATTTAGAAGATAAATTGTACTTGTGCAGTAAAACATACAGGCATGAGTTCTCTGTAGTGTACTTACATTACATAACTGAGGACGTGCACTGGAATTACATAAGTGCACATTCTGAATAATATATTAGAAACATGAGTTGGGCAAAAGGAACATTTTAAAACACTTTTAACTTCCTCCAGATCAGCTAAGAGATGTAAAGTCCAAATTTTGTGGCTAATAAAGTAATCCCCCAGTTTTACGCAGATCAGGAGTTGTGGATTCAGTCACACGCAAGATCACAGATTTTTTTGAGAACCAAACTCATAGTTTTGCATGGAAATCCCCACAATATCGGGAAAACTGCAAATGTTCTCCACCTTTTTTGCTTTTTTGTGGCAGTAAATATATTTTTTCTGGATGTTTTCACAGAAGGGGTCCCGTTCACCTCGCCGCGGTGTCCCAATACTTTTGTCTCCTGTACTTCAGAGTTTCATAGCTCGGCAATGAATTTCAATTAGAATACGGGTTTACCTTTTCATTTTCTTTAAGGGTAACGCATTAAACTGAATTTAAAATGACATTAAAGTGTTCTGGGAGCAGATTTTGGAGCATATTTAGGGTTTACACTTTAAAATAGGCTTTTCTTTTTTACCAAACCACAATGCTTTTGTGTTTTTTCAGTATATGTGAGTGCTCTCGGACATAACCCCCAGGAAAAGTGCGGGATTACTGTATTTCTAACAAACAAGAATAAAGCATTCACTCAGATATCATTAAGGTGAAAACGTCTTGTGGATGTGGTTTAAGACAAGGTGTGACTTCACTGAAAATTGGGGACATATTCACAGAAAAGATTTGGGTGACTATTGATTTCCAAACTCTCGGCTTCAACAATAATTAGACATAAAAAATCCAAAATAGCTGTTCTGAATTCATTGTTTTCATGATGGAAACCAACACATTTACAAATATTTTACGGCAGTTTAGCTCCTCCTAATGTTTCAGTCCAGCCTACATTTTTCAAAAGGCAGATTCAAGGCAGCCAATCAGAAAATATATTTATGTACAGCCCATTAGTCTTAAGGAAACTGTAATGTGCTGTATATTAATTAAAGTACCAGTTTAATGAATGGCAGAAGAATAGGTCGGTGTAAAACTGAGTTATGGCTATACTTCTAAATAAATTTTATTGATGAACATTAGGAAAAGTAATAAAATCTATGAAAAATGTGTGATACGGGCCCTTAAATGATTGAATATTAAGCTTCCAGAATAAAGGGTTCATTCATATCCGTGCATCCAGAGGACTGTGAGGTGTACAGCCGCTCTTAAGCTCAACACTGAATCTGGCTGAATAATTATACAGACTCTGGCCAGTCATTTTATTCCTTCTTCATTTTCCTCTGAAACTCGGCGGAATACGGAAGGAAGCAAAAACAATGGCAGGAAAAATAAATTCATCAAAGTGAGCGCTCTTGAGTGACTCAGGGAAGTCCCTTGCAAGACAGTTCAGGAGCATCGAATGCCGCTCTCAGTCAAATGCTAAAGGGAGCTGGCGCATGATGGATGGAGTCTTTGACTTCCAATAGAAGTGGCATGATGGCCTGGCATCTCTCAGAAGTACTCCCACTCACATTGTGACCAAATCCCGTTCTGTCCCTGTTTCATTGCGGTGACAGTATGAGGAATGCTTGGTTTTGTTCCCCCTACTGTTGCTATCCATCATCCATGGAAAGCTGGGACGCCTTGCTTCACCCCCCCCCCCCCCTCCACCCAGCTCCCCATACATACACTCGCATACACACTCTCTCACATGCACACAGACCCACACACACCTTCAGTTCCATCCACACACCAGTCGAGTCCCAGGGTCTCTCACTTACACACACAAATATCTGCACACACACGGTTAAATTGCTCTTCATGTTTGCCACACAGCCCAAACTCCATTCCTCTGGCTCGGCTTTTATGAGACATGTGAGAGAACGACAAGAGGAACGCGTGCCATCTCTTCTCCGAGCCGCAGCTTGTAAAGCCAAGCATTTTCAGATCAGTTCGCTTCTAGGAAGCAGCTGACGCCACGCGATGTGTGTGCTGGTTATTGCGTGCTGTGAAACACTAGTGTCCCAGGGAACATTAATCGAGTCCCTCGCCATTAACCTGGACATTTAGTGCAACATGTCTTTATGAACAGATGGCATCAAAGATGACGGCACTAAAATTTTATAGTGTTCAACAAATGCAAAAGGCCTGGTCACCTTTCTCAATAGTTAATCAAATCAGAAGAACTGAAGAACCTGCAACCTGTACAGCGTTATATTACAGTTGCAACTGGCTTTGAAATCCTGTGAGATATTTTTACTTTAAGACATATTTAGTGCTGTCTTTCTCATATGATGAAGCAGTTTGTTTGTTAAGGGCCTTCTGGGCCTCCAGCAAAAGGTCTTATGATGTTTTGGAAGAGGATCTTTTTTTTTCAGCAGAAACATTATTGTATTTAAAATGTGCAAGTACTTCTGTATTAGTATGTCATAACAGCTGGTGTGTTGTAATGGAATAATGCTGCTATAACAATAAGAGTCTTGGGCAATACTCTAATGGTACATTCGCCTCCTGTACTGTAATCTGTTATATGATTAAAAATGCTATTTGCCAAATCCATAAATGTAAAAATTGGTTAGAATCAATAAGACTGAGATCGTCAAATGGTCAAAAACATTTTATCCCATCAGTTTTCTCTCTCTGTGGTATCTTGGTACATTTAGCTTGCTGTTCCATTGGTTATGCCTTCAGTAATTGGATAGCAGTCCCACAACATCAGACTAACCATCAGTATAATTAGGAAGTCATTAACCAAAACCAAAATCCAAAAAGTTACAATTTATTATCCATCTCTGGGTATTTTTGTATCATGACATTCATTCATTCATTTTTTGTAACCACTTATTCTGTATTAGCGTTGTGGGTACCAGGAGTCTATCCCAGGATCTGCAGCGTGAGGCAGGGACTCACCCTGGGTGGGGCACACACACACACACACAGTCAATTTAGAATCTCCAATTCACCTGACACTCATGTATTTGAACTGTGGGAGAAACCCCCAGCACCATAAGAAGACCATGCAAACTCCACACACGCACACACACACACACAGACACACACACACACAGACACACACACACACACACAGACACACACACACACACACAGAGGACCCAGGTTCAAACCCCCAACCCTGCAGTTGTGAGGCAACAATGCTACCCACTGCACCACTGTGGGTCCCTGTCATGACAGATTATGAATGACAATTTGTGAAAGTTAATTACGACAGCTGATATTTAAAGGAATAAATTATAAATAAATGCCCACAGTATGATCTTCTATAGGCTGCTCGAAGTGTGTATGACGTGAGCTCAAGTGTCAAGATGTTATCTCATAAAGGAGCTTATAAATGTACAACTCTCTCCAGCCACGTAAAGAGCAGCTGTGATTTATGGCCATTGATCAGCTGCCGGAGGCTCTGACAGCTTTGTAGACAGCATCAGCACCCTTTACACTGTCAAGGTACAGATGCATCTTTAGCAGATAGAAACATAGTCTTGGAGCCTCACGCCCTAAACAATGAGGCTTCAAATAACATGTACATTTCAGAGCTTCAGCACGTCACTCTTAGTCAATGTGACAGACATTTCTCTGCAAATAATTGGGAGGAAACACACCCTTTTGGCTTTAATTAAATAAAAAACAACAGAATACATGCAAATGAGCCCTCTAGCCAATCACAAAATCGTTTACTGAGTGCTAAAAGGATCCACATCATTCTCTTCCTGGGTAATTTTGTGCCTTAACTAGGGCTGGGGGATTTGGCCTTAAATCAAAATCTCGATTAATAGAACATTTTAACTCGATTACGATTAATGAACGATTATTTTATTTATTTCCTGTTTTTCTGCCCTCATAGTTCACTGACATGTTGCTCAGCTGTCTCAGTGTTGAACTCTCCATGCTTGACATATCGGCGGAATAACGTAACATAACGGAGCGGGGTCATGTGACTCCACATGCGGAAGTGTTATTAAAGGGAAAGTAATCGAAATAATCGACCTGGAAAAATTTGAACGATTATAGGTTCTGAATGTTCGATTACTTTTCGATTAATCACCCAGCCCTAGCCTTAACAACAAATAATTTAGGTATAAAGTTTGTTCACATTCTGTTTTTAACATAAAGTAGAAAAAATAACACAGTGTTAAGGGCCCATATCAAGTTACCTTGGTGCCACATGTTAAAGTTTGAGAGTGTTTGTTTTCTACTCCATTCCATACATGGGAACTAAGTTTCCAAAACATGCCTTTTTGATTGTGATGTCATAAACATCAGCAAATTTAAATAGATCCACCTATTCAGCCAAGAGTGGTTTAGCCCCACCCAAAGCTCTTTAATTATTAAGGAGAGAGAGAGAGGGGCTGGGAATCGTCATGTAAAATCGTCATGAAAAAGCAAAGATAACCTTGAGTATTAAAGGGCCTCATTCAAAAAGTAGTCCTGCATGAAACACTCATTATAGCTTTTGCATAAATGAGCTGGGCTGAACTGTTGAAGGCCAAATAGGCGGTGTTGTGTGAAAGCATTGTTTGTTTATTTGTTTCCATACATATATGACTTTAGAGTGAACGGTACCTTTTAAACTTTAATACTGACACACTTCATCAAACATATTTAAAAAGGGGATTTTTCATGACATGGGCCCTTTAAATGAGTGGCATTAACTCAATGGTTTAGGACTCATTATATTGCATGCTGTATTGTATATTGCTTTTAATGTAATGCACTGGAGGAATCTATATATAACGAAACATTATTTCGTGCCACTCCGTTCAGATTCCTCCAGTGCATTATATTAAAAGCAATATACAATACAGCATGCAATATAATGTGTCTGGTTCTGCTACAAGGTAGCCTGTTATAAGCATGTTTGAGGATTGTACTGGTGTCATCTATAAAACCCTTCCTACGTTAGCCACCCAATGTTTGTAATCCTCAGCCGCGGCTCCATCCGAACCGTTACGAAGAGAAATCTCTGCTTCTCCAGTGGAGCCTAATTGTCTCCCGTGAGAATGGATAGCACGTCCATTGCACAGCTTAGTTTAAAATGCAAAATGTGGACATTATCTGGCACTGAGATTCAGCGGCATCCATCATGCTATGCTAATGCGGCTGGCTGGTTAAGATATTCTAATATAAGCCACCCTGGAGATGTAGAGGAATTAACACAAACAGAGAGGGGAGGCAGGAACACAGAGGGGTCAGGAGATTGAAAGGGACAGGGGAGTGTCGGGCAGACGGGATCACACGCATAGACAAACGCACGCACACACACACACACACACACACACACACACACACACACACACACACACACACACATACATGCATGGACAACAAAACATACAGATATTTTACATCACAGGCCAGGCCAGTGCATCAAGCACTCACAGCTCCACTTTCCTCTTACCTTTCTTCTCTTCATGAAGTAACCACTGCTCCACAGAGGCCTCAGGTGGGTCTCAGCCAGGCTCGTCACCTGAGGAAGATTCCTCCCTGCCCCTGGTTCTCCAGCTCCACACACACACACACACACATACAGTCACACATACACCAGCTCCCTGCTCCAGCCCGCCAGCGCTGCAAGGGAAGGTATTATTATCATTATATTAATGTGACATTAATTGCTTTTACTTTTTCACTCCATTAAGTGAGCTCTATCTCTTTGGGAGCCAGGCCAGATGGTTTATCACTTTGCCGGTGTTGCTCGCGCCATTAATGGGCTAAGACACTGGGCTATAAAATGATTGCGCCGCAGTGTTGAAAATGTTCATCGCACTAATTGAAAAGTAATTGTGGAGGTATAGTGCAACTGTCACTCCATAAAGAGCCTGATTATTGAAGAGGAGGAGGGCTGGCGGGCGCGAGGCTGTTGTTTGGCAGCAATTACAAGGTGTTCTGAGTAAAAAAAAAAAAAACTCTCGCAATGATCATCCATGCGAACTCTTTCAAAGAATAATAGACTGAAGACAGCTGTTTCGCCGTTTCCTCCATTCAGTTCAGTTCAGTCAGTCAGTTTGGCTTAGCCATGCCTGTGTTGTGCGACTGAGTGCAGATTTCATTGGTCCAAGGCACCCAGGGATGGGGGTTGAAACTGTGGGTGCTGAAGATTTAAGCAGCATATGTGATGTACACACTCACAACATGCTAAATTATACACTCTTATCAAAAATAGAATCAACAAAACATTGTTTGACATAAAACCTTCTAGTGCTGTATATCAGTGGTCCCCGACCTTTATTTCGTCATGGATCGGTTGAATATGCGAAACTATTTTCACGGCCCGGCCTTTAAGGAGTAGCAGATAAATATAC
>JBBPDH010000001.1:23395617-23407873 GCA_037974565.1 Clupeocharax schoutedeni
CGCACGATAAGAGTCTCACGTTAACGCAGCACATTAACCCCGATAACGGCCCACCACTAATATATATATATATATACTGTTTTATATATGTAAATGTGTATATATGAACATCTGTTAGGGCATTAGTTTGTGTCAAATGTGGATCAATAGATGAATAACAAGGACAGATGTGAAAGAAAACAGCTACTTTAGTCTTCAGAGCTACTATAGCTTGCTTACTTTATAATGAAAGCGAGCGATCGCAGCAGAAATCACCAGCTTTGGCCATATGTCTGCTGTTCAAGGGCTGGGAAGTGGCTTCGAAGGCTATAAGCAGTAAGCAAGTGCATAAAATCATATGACAGCTCAAATGGCTCTGGTAGGTCCGGTTGGGCCAGAGATAATGCACTCTGCGCACTCTGCTCTTGGACAATAATGCTGGCCAGACACTGGAGTAAAAAATGAAACATATACCTAAACTCAATTCCACAGAGGTACATCCACGCTCATAAATCTCTCCCTCCCACCCCACCCCACCCCCACCCCCTTTTTTTGCCACAGGCTTGTCAAACCTCTGAGCTCTTCCTGCAAAAAAGTAGAAAAGAAAACAGAGAGGGAGAGGGAGATGGGGGAGGGGGAGAGAGAGACAACACGCAGCGGTGAGGCGATTACAAGTGTCGAGCCAAGAACAAGCAGTCCCCTGTGAGCCTCAGCCAGGAGCAGCGAGAAAAAACTCACACACAAACACAGCCATCACACTCCACTGTCCACTGCGCTTATCACACACTATAATTCTCCAACTCTCACACCAACTCTCTCATAATCAATAGAAGATGAATACCGCACTACTTCTGAAAAGGGACGGTGGCTGGCACTGATATGGCAAACAGTAGTGAAGGTATGAGCTATAGTGATATAGTGCTATAGTATCAACATAGTCATACTATAGCAATATGGCAAGATAGTATATTGATAACATTAAAAAGTTCTTGATGTAAGGCCGCCATGTTTACTTGATTTCACTGGTTTCTGTGATTAAATTAACTAAGGTTTACCTGATTGATCGACTGACTACATTGATACGTTTTGAAACTGGTCTCACAGTATAAAGGAGAGCTTAATGGAGATAAATGGATTTATGTTGATGTTTTAAAATTTTTTTTCTTCTTTTAAGATATTCTGCCATCTTTGTTGGTCATACAAACTTTTTCTTGCATTCTATTAGTTTCTCTTTGTATCCATTAGAATTAAATGAGCAAACTTTTTTTTAACAGCCTTTAAGATTTATATATGCAAATAACCTATATTCCCATCGGCTGCCCTGTATTGTCCCTCAGTTAAAAAGCAATCCGAGTTGAAACACTGCTTATAACTTCAGCATCAATCGCTACGAAACACAATGTTCTTAAAATGTGCCTAACCCTCCCTTAATTTACCCCTGAAAATACAACGAAACCCCTTTATTTGAATTAAGAGGCCAATCATTTGGGAAACTGGCCCCTTAACTTTACCGTAAAAGTGGATATAAGATGTAAGTGTAAAACCCAGTAATCTTAATCTTGAGGCAGTAATTCAGGAGGTTTTATTATTTAAATTTGAAAAAGTAAAGGGAAAATTCAGTAGTTTTGCCCGTTAATCAGTCATAACACTACAAAACCAAACCCCTTAATTTTACCCCTTAAAATTGCCTTAATTTACAGGAAATTAAGGAAAATTAAGGGGAAGGTGCACAGATTAAGGCTGATTAAGGGGGTAAAGCTATTGAATTTCCCCCTTAAAAAATTTTTAAGGTAAAATTAAGCGATTGATTCACAAATGAATGACCAATTAATTCTTTGATTTCAGAATTTAGGAAATTATAAATGTATATGTATGTGTTTTTATGCATGTTATTTAATGTATAAATGTATTTTTAAAGGCTTTGTAGTTTGCCAATTTTTTTAAAGAATTTTTCAAGCTATGCAGTTTTTCACTGTTCAGTTTTAATGAGAACCTAAAATACTCTGATAACTCAATACAACTTCGGTGTATTTATTTTATTACTAATGTAGTCAGTGGGGACAGGTTTGCTTTTGTGTATGAAAACACTCCTTCTCAGCGACATCTGAAATCTGCTCCCATTTACTGTTTCAAGTGGCTTAATCCAAAGTCCTTAACCTCCATTCAAAAAGCTACAACACAATGAGTGCACTGTAGCGCTGATGTCATGGATTCCTAGTGACTGAGGTAGACAAACAGTAACCCACTGTCATTTGTAACTCAGGACAGCTGTCCTCTCTTCTCTCTATCTCCCACGGTGAGCTTTAGCGGGCTTTAATTGGAGGGGGTTAAGAAGAAATCGACAAAGTTAAAGCAGAGACTTAGTTTGACAAATGAGGTGGGGAAAAGCGGTGTGGGGCTGTTGGCTGCAATTAGCTTTCACAGAACTTAATGTGACGGGGCACTCTATCCAGCTCTGAGGCCTGGTGGAAAAATGAGGCCCGCTGTAACTGTTCATTAAAATCTAAAATACAGCCTTTAGATTTTATTTTTAATCCCAAAAGGTTTTAAATTGCAGTTTCTTATATTTGGTCAGTTGAGTAGCCAAACCTATACTCCATTTATGTTACTTTATTGATATGTATATGTTGAGTACCATGAAAGTACCAAAATCTAAACCAAAAACCAAATGAAATAGAACTTATAAGTGAAAAACTACTCAAATTTTCACAATTTGATTCTTTACACAATCTTAATTTGAAATACTTGTATACAACTGAAACAACTGGCACTTGAAAGTTATGTATTTTATAGTTTCCCAATCTAAGTCTAATGTTGTGGGGATGAAAATGTGTTGAATTGTTCTGAGATCCTCTAACAAATTGATGTCCCTCTTCAAATGCATGTCCAGTCCAAACTTTTGACATCTCTGGAGCTAAGTCGTAATACAATAACAGCATCCATGGACTAACTAACATCCATGGACTATCAGGTTTGTTATTTGACAATGCTCATCGGTGCCCCCTACTTTGAGATCCACCTCTAATAACATAACAATAACAACATTTTTAAATCTCACTTAAAAACCTACTTTTTTCTGTTGCCTTTGAGTGTGAGTACCGGAAGTTGGTGTATGGTGTTTGAAGCTAATATATTAGCCCCTAGCTAACACACTCGGCACAAGTTAACACACCAGTCATGATTCAGCAAAATGAAAGTTTAATCCAATATGATGTTGTACATCCCTGTAAAGTCTTGATTTGATTGTACTGCATTTTCTTAGCATGTACCAGCCTAAGAAGGCAAAGTTCTTCTTTCGTTTAATCCTTTCCATCTAAAATAAAATGCTAAAGCTCCCAAAGCAGCCCAGACACTAGACAAGCAAACTGAAATTAAACTAAAAATGTACATTAATTAAATGTTAATCTTTGAAACTATACACATTAAATCAATAGTCTACAAGCATGTATGTAATAGGATGATTGAACCCAGCTGTGGTTAGCTAAGAGCTTTTGAGATAAAAAAATATATACGACTGGAAAGCAGCTAACACCCAGAAATACCATTTTCTCACAGTGACAGTTAACATTACATGATCAGATTAGTACTACAATATAACTGCGGTTACACCCTGTGTTGACAACAAAAAGAAGATTCCTATAATCATAGGCATTTTTAACTACAGGTAAATGTCATTAAAATTACCCAGGAATACACACATCTGTCACATTTTGGCTTGAGCACATGTAATCATGACCATCCAGCCTACACCTGGCAGCTTGTGGCTATAGACACAACCACAGTACAGGCCATCCCATTCTTTCCCTATTTAAGGTACAATGATGGACCCATCGCAACAAAATAAGCATCACTAGCAATTCCCGCTCTGGCCTCATGTTAACAAAACCAGCCTGAACATGGCGGCTCACCGTCTTCCCCTCGACAAAAGGAGCCCAAACGCCCGGCAAACTTTTTTTTCCCAGAAGAACCTGCAAGGATGAGAAAGGGGATGATTTGCATAGAAAAGTTCATAAGCTTGGGACATAAGGATACGGTCGTAAAAAGAGGGGAGCAATAAAGATTTAAGTATGACAGAATATTAAAAGGAGGCAGTAAATCTTAAAGCAGGCGGGCAGAGTGACCCCTGCAGACACCGCTGACGCGGAGGCTGCTAGGCTAACATGGCCGCGCTGAGGGGGAGATGTTCTCTCACTGTACACAGAGAATAAAGCATTTCCCCTCCTTCAGACCACTGACAGATACGGCTGTCGCTCACTCCTGCGCTGCTGGGGGATAGTTAAGATTTAAGATAATGACGCACCCACTCTCGACATTGATATGCCCGGGCGAAAGGCCTCCCGTCTCGCCGGAGATGGCTGTCAGGCGTTTGGCAATGAAAGAGTTGAATGTCTTGGCGCGTTTCCCCCGCGTCAGGCAGAAATTGTTCGAAGCACCGGGTCTGGTACACTTGTCTCAACTCATTTATTTCAGCCAAGGTCTACAGATATAAATAAAAGGAAATGTTACTGGAGCATTTTAACTCTGTGGCCAGCCTTGAGACCCGTAATGTAACCCACATATCATCAAAAGTGCTGAATCTCCCTTTGTCACTAGCTGTGACACACCATTCCTCCAAAACACATTCATGTCCGCATCTCTGAATCCCACAAATGCTAATCAAACCCTGACGGGGAGAACGATGTGTGCTGACCTCCACATTAGTATTGCCTGCAGACTTTCAGTGTTAATGTTCACTAAATAGCAGCTTGACTAATACTATGTTTTTACATATATGTGTACAGTTTCAAACCAAGCTATTTGTTCCCTTTTCAATTCAGTGGGGGAAGAAAACACACTTCTGCAGTTCAACAGGTGGTCCATAGATGGAGCTCTTCTCATTAGAATACATTAAAAAGCCTGTCCTCGGTGCACTCTGTAGTTAATAGCCCAGCAGTGGAGGCTTCTCAGATCCCTGAAAGGATCCTACCAAGCTGTCCCTGAGTCAAAGAACAAACATCCATTCCACCCCAACAGGCCTGTAATTGTACAAATACTCCTCATCCTTTACTTAACACACCGGACCGCCCCAAGTGTGCAGCCAGAGAGCCACAGTTGTCCACAGTCCCCTGCAGCAGAATGACTTAATTTAGCTAACTGGAGAAATCTAATTACAATAATGCACAGAGAGGACTGTTCTTTCAGTGTGCCCCCCCCCTCCAACCCACCCACCCACCTTGGACATTCTCTTACCTCACTCCGGGCGACTGAGGAGGAGATAATACACACCCAAAGGCAACAGCGACAACAGTAAAGACTTTCAATGGAGGGGTTTTAATCAGAATTCACAGCCTCATAAAGTTTTCAGCAGCCGGTGATAGGTGTGGAGGCGTGGGCTCTGAGGAACCGCGTGAGAGGGGCTCTTTTCCTCACTGTGTTCCTCTGATGCACATTTTCCAGAGATGTGCTAGAGTCACAGGACTGGATATTAAACAAAACAATCAAATAAATAAATACACACAAAATAAACAAAGGTAAATATATACATAAAGAAATAGCTACATATACATGTGTGTGTATATAGATAGATAGATAGATAGATAGATAGATAGATAGATAGATAGATAGATAGATAGATAGATAGATAGATAGATATTTTTGAATTTTTGAATACTTTATTTATCCAGGAGGAATAGATAGGTATCCCGGAGATATAAATGTATATTCATCATTCATTTTCAGCTGAATGCACTGGTATAACTATCATAGTTCTCAGTGGGACAGAGTGACACTACAGGCACAAAAGTGCTTTGACTTTGAGAAAAAAAAGCCTCTTTGTTTATCTAATTGATATTTTCTTGAATAATCCATTCTCCAACCATTCTCAATTAGCTGCGTAGTGACAATGCTAATTCCCTGTAAAAGAGGCCCAAAATGCCTGCCGATATGTGAGCTTTAACTACACAAAGCCATTAGGCGGGCGCAGCAGCTGCAGGAGGCTGCTATTGATCAGCTTGAGGAACTGACAGAGGTATTCTCTGTGTCTCTGTATTGTGGCGCGAGAGACTGACATTGTAAGAGACACTTTCCACTGCATTCTCCCTTTATAAAGCACAAAGAGCCTCCAAGCTGTCAAGCCAAGTTTTACTGCGACGCTGTGACAGAGGCGAGCCTGACTGGCCTTCGTTTCCAGCCTTGCTTAATCAAATGCTTTGGGATGAAAGAGTGAAAATGCTTCATTAACACACTTTAGCACTAAAGGCATTAGAGAGGTGGTGAGGGATTATTTCTAGAGGTGTAACAATACACAGATTTTAGTTAATTAATGAATTATTTTGTTAATTAGCTAATTTTTTGGCAATTATTATAATTACATCATAAAATGCTTTTCTGAGAGCATAATTAGTTTCATTGGACAGTGTTTAAAATATGAATAAAAATAATGTATAGTATAGTATAGTAGTATATACACTATATGTAAGTACATGTTTATACACACATACTGTATATTTATATATATTTGCATTTGCAGATGTCAGATAAAAAGAAACATATCATGTCTCATGAAACTGTATTAGTTTTGTAATTATATTTTGTGTTTGTGATTATATATTGTTATATTTTGTCATATCCCTAAGAAGATATGATTTGATTTGTTTTTTGATGTTCTGAGTATTAAACATATCTTGTTTTTTTAAAAGCCTTTCACATTGACTGGACTGGCTTTAGTGGCTTCATAAGATGTAGCTTGTCCTTGTTGAAAGATTTTTGAAGTATCCTCTGCACTTAAATGGCATTTTCTCTAGTTTATTGCACAATTTCTATAGTTTGCATGAATGATTAAATATATCATATATTTTGCATGGTTTTATGTGCTAAAAGCAGCAAAAACATCACGTTCTCTGATGTGTCCTTACTTTTACTTAGAAATGACTGAGAATGTCCAAACTTTTACAATCCCATTACAGCTCTATAAACAATACAAAAACTGGAACTTCCATTCAGCTTAATACAGTGGGTCTCAGCCGTCCAGTTCAGTAATATTAACCCCTCAATGCCACCAAAGCATGCATGGTGTGTGAGTCTGAATCCAAGCATTCATAATGAGTTACTAATTAATGTTTGGATTAATCTGAATGACTGGGTCCGTGAATTGATTGATTCCTTCACAGTGCAGCTGACTGTTAATTTTTTTCAGATTTTTGATGATGTATTGAAGTTGTCGCACCCTCACTGTTGCCGTCTGGGGGATGTGAGGTTGTGCGCATCGCTTATTAGCTTCCATGTGACCCTAAACCCTGCTCCCTGGCTTTACCCACAGTGCACCACTGCACGCCCCGTAGACGCAGGACGGGTGCATTTGCACATGAGGCCGATTTATGAAAGTCTCTCACTGTCGGTATCAAGGTCACCCCGGACGGAGAGGAGACAGGAGCGGCGTGCCCAAGGCCATTCCTGTGCAGACGGCGATCATATTGAAATTAGCAAATGGACCGCACACTTCAGCTCTCTGCCCCATTTGTGGGCCCTTCCCTTCCTCAATGATATACCGACATGAACTGTGACGGAACATCACCATTTGCAGGACATCAGCGTGAGAGGGGGAGGGTATCTAACCACCCCTAGCCCCCCAACCCAACCCCCCCCCCAACCTTCCTCCCTCGCCTCGCATCCTAAAATAAAATGGATTGACTCTTATTTATTTACAGCATGTTTTGCACTCATCCCATAACACTGTAAATTACCTGCATGGTCAAGGTTCCGTTCTCAGGCAAGGAGAGTGTGGGGGGTGCGGTGGGGGGTGGGGGGAACATAAAGCATGTGATCTATAAGACATTTAATCCAGGAATCACATATGATCTGTCAATTTCCATATATCAAGCTTTATAGGTCATATTTTAAATACAAAATCACATTTATGAATATAAACGTGTGAATTACAGCTGGTCATGTGCATTATGCTGCGTAAAGTATGTCCATGAGCTCGGGACAACTAAGCAGGCCTGTATTTATGATTTTTGATCTCTACCGTGAGAACAAAGAAAGGGCGCACTTGCAACCGGCGTTAAATCAAGATCAGATTTATTTTCCCGAAGGCTGTTCAGCTCTCTGTGATGCTCTGGTTCTGTGGACACTCAGGGCTGGACGGATGAACAGAAGAAAACCGGAGAGGTGCCTTTAAACTAAAATAGTATGGGCTAAAGGTGTGTGTGCACTTTGTCTACACTGGAGCTTTGATCTTTCAGTTGTTGGCTACATTGCAACAAGCTGATGCATCGTTCAGAAATGTCATCAGTTCTTTTAGAGAGGGAGAGAGAGAGAGAGAGAGAGATAGAGTGAGAGACAGAGTGACCAATAGAAAGACTGATAGACAGACAGAGAAAGAGAATGAGAGGTAGAAAGAGAGAGACCGATAGAGAAAGAGAGCGAGAGGTAGACAGAGAGGGAGAGAGAGAAATAGAGAAAGAGAGCAAGCGGTAGACAGAGAGAGAGAGAGAGTGGGTTTGTAGGCACTCATGAATGCCATGCGTGAGCGTCCCCGGGGACGGTGTGCCAGACTCCTGCTTGCTGCAATAAGGGGGATCTCCACCGTAATGGCAAACAAGTGCATTTCCTTTAAGGCCAGTGGAGATTTCTAACCTTTGGTTGACATGGAGAAAAGGTCAGGTCCATCCTGAGCGTCCGGCCCTGAGGAGCCCCTAACCATTTCTCTCCCTCCAACCTGAACCCTGCCTGCGCCTCCCTCTGCAGCCGCACCCATTCTGAGCCTTTCATACCACAAGACTTGTAAAATAGATCCCCTCTGATGAGCCCCTTAGTCCGGTAGTTAGTCAATTTGCACCTTCAAACACAATTGAGGAAACAAACTGAATTGAAAAAGAAACTGAAACAAAAGAATTGGGCAGATCTATTAATTAAAGGAGATATTTAACATCAGTCATATTTGAATGTGTTTCAGATAAACATTTGTTTAGAAGATGCTACACCAGTTTGCATGCACGACATATTATATTTAGTACTAAGCATTTTCTGAGTATTTCGGCAAATTTTTAAAAAGTATTTTATATCATTCTTGTATCTGTGTGTCTGTGCAGTCATAGAGTAAGGTGCTGTTTATCTCATTTGACAGTTAAATACTTTTAAAATAGAAGTAGAAATTCCTATTTTCCCCGTTCTGTTTTTTTTTAACACCTTTAACAAAAGAGGTGTTTGGTATAAAATCAATCATTCAATAATGCTGTTGAGGATTTTTTTTCTGTAAACTTCATTATGAGCTTAATTAAAGGGCCCATATCACTGAAAAAAAACATTGTCTCTTTTTTTTAAAAATAGACCTGGGATGAAGTATGTGAACACTATTAAAGTTTTAATATATACAAAGAACTTGCAATTCTGTAAGTCAATATCAGGGAACTAAGCTTTAAAGTGTTCTTATGATGTCACAAATACATATTTACATACATTCCCCTCCACTGGGTCAACAAAAATTTAGCCCCCCCATCCCCCATCCAAATCAACAAAGTTTTTTTTTTCATCTGATCACCTGCCACCCCACCCACCCAAAGGTCTCTCCAGCCTACAGCGGTTTAGCCCCTCCCATTCACAATGACTTTAGAAGGAGTGTTTCAGTCCAGACTGTTAGGTGCAATAGAAGCCAATTAATTCGGAGGTGACTCAGATACATCAGGCACAACAAAAAAAACAGCCTTATTTCAAAAGAATAAGGCCATGTAAAAAGTATTGTTTTTATACGTGAATGTTAGAAGTGAACCTTAAAGTGAACAAATGTGGAATATGGGCTCCTTAGAAAAACAGGGAAGCTATTTGGCTCACTTTTCCTAAACAAGTTAAATTCATAAAGTGATTTTATTGGGAATATTTGTAAATAACATTTCCCGATGTGTTCTGTTTTTTTTGAAAATGTAAATATTTCGAGTAAACTGTCGTTTTTTTTTTTTTAATGTAAATGTCATTCACAGCATGTGATTTGGGTTGTCGCCGAAAAATAAACAAAAAAGAAAAATATATGAAATATATATGGGAGGAAATATATATTGAGGAAACTTCTCTTTTTAAAGCTTGTTTGTGTAAGCTCTAGCTTTTCAACTCCTAAAGCTGGGTTTAGACCTCCGTCTTATTGTGACCCCAGAAAAATAACAGCTTCTTCTTATTAACACACAGCAAAATCCTGCATCTGTGTAGAACATTTGAGTTGTGATGAATTTTCAAATGTGCTTTAACACAGACTATTCAATACAAATACAAACAATGGCTGGAGGAACCGAGGAGGAATCTGGAACCGAACCTGTGTTTGTTCTCCTCACCACCTCACACAATATCATCAACTTTTACAAAAAAATCTTTACACTTTACACTTTCTTGTTGAAAAATTTTGACTGAGAGTTTTGCACAGCACTGTACATATATATGTGTGTGTGTATATATATATACATATGTGTGTGTGTGTGTGTGTGTGTGTGTGTGTGTGTGTGTGTAAAGAGATATTTCAGTTTTTTTCATTTCTGAGTCTAGAACGAACTGGATTCATTCTGATTAAACCCAGAACTCCTCCCTCCTTTCAACTAACCCAAATATAGTAGCACCTGTTGTCCTGTGTAACACGGTGAACATTTGTGGAAGTCTTTACACGTCCACACACACCAGCACTGACACTTCAGCACCAGCACACTTCATTATTAGGGCCACTGTACGTCCAGTCGAGGTCTAGCCAACACCACAAAAACACGAAAAACAAAATGGGACGAGAAGAATGGACAGATACAAAACAGGACGACCATGAGGCAGGGACGTGGGGAGGAAGAGGAAAGAGCAAGAAGCCGGAGACTGATGAGGGAGCGAGGCTTATATTTTATTTCTGTGCCACAAGCTCTCCTGGGACGTTCGCTCGCTCCGTTTTCAATCCTAAGTGTAATTTGAGCCATCGCTTTATGCAAAGTGTATACTGCAGCTCAGTTCAAACCCAATCACTCACACTGACATGCAATTCTTTCCCCGCTCATCATCAACAGCCAGAATAATGGAGCTCAGTTAGGAAATATAAAGGCCTGATCACACACTGATGGGGACGGCATCCTGATGAATAATCTGCAGACGCAACAGAGGAAAACACGAAAACTGCTAACACACACACACCTTAGCTTCTCCCACCACAGATCACACATTAAACACACACTCCGGCTTCAGAGGCCTGATGGCTGTGTATCTAATTGTAAAATTTAATACATTTGAAAAACATATTTAATGATATTTAAAACACTGTTTAAAGCATTGTTTACATCAGTGCTGGTCAGGTCAGTTGTGTGGGAAAGTTGGGGCAGCCCAGTCCAAATCACATGTTTTTTAGATTTACTAATTGTAAATAAGCATATATCATCTATTCCTGTCTGATGTCTTACTGCTGAATTTACAGTATTTGACACAATTTTTAAAAAAATATGATAAGCACGAAAGTGATCTGCAACTTTTATGTCAAATTCAGTTCTAAAATCTTTGTGTGTTTTTGGTATATGATGTGTAAACCTATTTAGCCGAGAGATCCAACAATTGATATAATTTTAGTGGGGAAATTGAGACATTTTGAATACAGCTGAATGAAGAAACACAAAACTGCATTCAATTTCTTTTGGAAAGTAACAATTACACCCATCTGTTAAACATCAAAAGCTATGAAGCATTATAGCAGAGTTAACTGGAGCCCACTGTCCATTCTGCAGCCTGCAGAGCTCATACTGCTCCACTGCTTGGGCCTGTTTAATCTATGCACATGTACTCAAGATTTTCGTCTTGAAAAAAGAGTGGGAAAATGGGCCTCTGCTCACCAGACGGACTGTAGAATAATGAAAAGTGTGCAGTTTAAATTGTTTTTAAAAGCAAGGCCCATTTCATATAAGGAGGGACCTAATTGTTAAGTTTTTTTCATGTGGAAAAAGAAAATTGCCTCGTATTAATTATATAGATTGGGGAATTAACTAATCCCAGGAAAGTGTTTCATTTTACACAGGCCTTAATGGAAGTGCACAGACTGATATCATCTCACATCGTCCTCTACAGTCATCTGATTACTGTAACTGAGGAACAGTGGACCCTGTAGAAGAGCATTCATATGCAAAGTGATATTAAATCAGCACCTTATACATATAAATATACACAAACACACAAACACACAAACACACACACACACACATGTGACCCCATATGTGTGTGTGTGTGTGTGTGTGTATACATGTATGTATACATTATGTATGTATATATACATGCATATTTATGGTCTGGGTGTGTA
>JBBPDH010000001.1:23431798-23445489 GCA_037974565.1 Clupeocharax schoutedeni
TGAGTGTGTGAGTGTGTGTGAGTGTGTGTGCGTGTGTGAGTGTGTGAGAGTGTGTGAGTGTGTGAGTGTGTGTGTGTGTGTGTGTGTTGTGTTAGTGTGAATAGAAGTATTGACTCTGACAGACGTGTGAGTGGGACAGTTGTTGTGTTGTGTTAGAGTGCTATTGTGGTGTGTTAGTGTGTGTGTGTAAATCTATGTGCTATGCTTTTTTTGTTTGTCTGATGGGAACAGAAGCAATGAAACAGAAAAATCAGCTCCAGACATGTTCTGCTGTGCACACCATTCAGTAGGACTGTATTTGTGTGTGTGTGTGTAGGTGTGTGTGTGTGTGTGTGTGTAAATCTATGTGCTATGCTTTTTAATTCTCATTGTGAAGTAGGCACTATGCTATGTTTATATTTAATCTGTGGTGCTATTTATTTGTTTATTTAAGTGCTGAAATGGGTGAGTGGTGTGTGAGATGGATAATTAGTGTCAGTGTTTGGTTTCTCTTGAGTAGTAAAATATGTTAAGAGTTTAGGGATGGCTGATGGTATCGACATTATATCGTCATTTTCAGAAAATTGCACATATAAAAACATATATATATTTAAAAAAAAAACAAAACATATAATTCAATATATATAAAGAGTGAGGACTTCAAAAAGAAGCTGCAGAAAATCGAAACACACACACAATTTATATTACCATGTTTGGCATTCTACTGTAATACAGTATCTCAGTAATGCGAGACCTTCACCTGACCCTGACCTTAACCTCAGTGACCAAAAGGCAACTTTTATGCGCCTTGGGGTTGATTTTACTAAAAAAATTAAGTTGTGGCAAAACAGCCCATGGTCTTATGAGGACCAGCAAAATGCCCCCACGTCTATTCCTACTACTACAAGGACCTCACAAAGAGATAAATACAGGCACATACATGCACACATAAATATAGAACAAGTAAAACATGCATAGAAATGTGTGTGTGTGCACTGGACTCTGTATCTCGGAGAAACCAAGCAGTGCAGGACCAGACAAGAAGTTCCGTTTGTAGTCATTTTTAACTGATCTGAATACAGTGAGAGCTGTAGAGATCTTACATGGTTTCTTGGCTGGGGGCGGCAGTGTGAGGCCCAGGTAAGCGCTGTTCTCCGTGTCAATCCTCCTCTTATACTTCTGTCTCCCTCCTCGCACACGGTCCAGACGAACACCTGCAAGAACAAGAACAGCAGGTTACACACACACATACACACATACACACACGCAATGAGCCAACTACATATTAAATGCATTCTACTATGTGGACAATGAATGAATAAATGAATAGGTATGGCAGCTCTTCTTCTATCCTGATACTGAAACTTTGAGTATTGATTGTGATGTGGCTCTAGTATATTATGATCTAAGTAATCTTAAACATTTAGCTGTTTTAACTGTAGAATTAGGTTTTTCATATAGGATTAGCACATGTCCTGCTCAAATAAATCAAACAACTCCACCAACCCACATCAAAACGAAGGAAAAGACAGTGTGAAAAGACAGGATGGATTCATTACAGGACTGGAACAGACTTTTTCTTCCCTTAATATACGTATCAGAATTGAATATGTATGATAGAGTTGTGGGGTAATGCTTATCCTAAATAAGGAGTCTTTAAATAAAAATATATTAGACCTACATCACAATCAGTGTTGTTCTGTCAATAACTTTCCAAAGGTTAACAAAAATAAAAATGGATCAGCGGTAAAATCCTGTGGTGTGCAAAATATATTTCATCACTTAATGATGTCACGAAAATCGAACGTGGGATTAAATTAAAATCACGTTACTTAACTATTTTGGAGATACAAGGCCTAATGTAATATATTGATGCATCATTTTACTTTCAACTACATATTTACAGAAAAGCTGATTCTATGATGCAAATGTGATACTTTTCAGAGCATCTAAACCCCCCTCCCCACCCACCCACCAATCTCACTGCACTCATACACACTCAAATGTGCGCACACACTAAAAATCCTCTGCGGTAACACTATCAGAGTGTAAATAAATAATTTCATCTCCTCAAAGGCTATTTAAAACCAAGAAAGACTGGCATTCAAACCACTCACACCAACATACACTGACCAGTGTGAGTCAGAGAGAGAGAGAGAGTAGAGCGAGAGAGATACAGAGAGAGACACAGAAAAAGAGAGAGACAGAGAGAGAGAGACAGAGAGAGAGATACGAAGAGAGAGAGAGAGGAGAGCAAGAGAGATATAGAGAGAGACACAGAAAAAGAGAGAGACAGAGAGAGAGAGAGGAGAGCAAGAGAGATATAGAGAGAGACACAGAAAAAGAGAGAGACAGAGAGAAAGAGAAACAGAGAGAGAGAGAGAGAGAGAGAGATGAGGTGTCCAGTAGAGGCAGGTTGGGCTGGTGTGTGTCACGGCGGTGGCAGAGCTCCATATGTGAGAGCTGAGCTATGTGCTGCTTCTGCTCCGCTGTCACACTACAGAGCCAGCACCTCAGCCTACTGCACAACAAACACATGAATATTTAAACCGGGGTCAATGATCTCACAGACAGGCCCTCTAATTATTTAGCTTTTCAGCAGCAGCCGCTGAGCATGCTAACCAGACACTCGCTCATTTCATACACACACACACAACAGCAGCGGCGGCGGCGGGTACACACCAGAGCAGGGCCAGTCATGAAATTTAGCACACTGTGCTGTAACAGGCCGGGTGAGTGAGCGCCCGCATGCTCCCAATAAATCAGCTTGGTTTTATTTAACCAACCCCAGCAGGACGAGTGGAGAAGCTTATCAGGGTGCTTCTCCCGCCGAGCCCACCAGCTAATGTAGCACAATAAACGCCACACCGCTCATCACAACATCTGTTATTTATTAGCCAATTATTTGATAAGAATGCTTTTTACATTTTTACATTTCACACAATGCAAATGCACAACCTCTAATATCTGAACGTTTCATAGTCCATTTATTTAATTCCATAGAAAACAAGTATTCGCTTCTGTTTATGTGGATGAATTATGAAGCTAAAGGCTTTCAAATTACATACATACAGCATTAAGCAAATGCTAAACTTCAAGAAATACTTCAGAAATGGCCTGAATATTTTAGGGAGAACCTAAATAAGTCTAATACTCAAGAATTCAATCAGTTCATTAGTATTTGATTCTGTATTTAATATTCAGAAGCTTTTTAATGGCTGAAACTATGACAGATCTCAGCAAATAAATTTAGCCATATCAAATAAAATGATAAAAAACTTCAACATAAGAAATAAAACTCATGCATTACATATACCCTTTTTAAGTCTATCATTTAAAAAAAACAGTTATGAATGAGAGACTACAAGCGGGGCTTCTATTGAAACATATGGCGTGCCCGCAGCTGACTGTTAATATACTGTTGCTGCCTACTGGATATATTTTGAACTACAACAATTAAAAGTATAGTTTAAAAATGCCAGGTGTGATTTTATGTACTCTTGGAGACAAAAGATATTTAAAGTAAAATGCTTTTAAAGTGCTTTTTGTGCATAACCAAAAATGTACCCATCCAAACTGTGGCCCCATCAACAGACTGAAAAGACCCCCAAAGGATTCATATGCATTTTGCAGACCTAGAAATAATATTTCGTTTGATCACATTTCGGCTATTGAGTCAGAAATGGCAAATGTGGCGTTATTGTGTCTCATTCAGTCTTCACTCAAGAGAGGTATGTTGAAATAAATGGTGCCAAAAACAACCTCTGCGGAGGCTCCCAGACAGGTTGAGCGACTGGACCAGCAAGACACTAGCATTGACTATTTGTGGTTGTTTATTAAAGTATATGGAGGAGGAATCTACAAGTTTACTCGAGCAAAAGCATCTTGATATTACGGAACAGTAACGTTCAGATTCTGTAAAAAGTGACAGACATAATTACCAGGTTGCACCACAGGTCATGAAAAGTTCATGTTTGTCCAAGACTGTAAAAACAAACTGCTCACTTTCAGTAGCTGTGTCTCATTCTGCAGCACGCTCAGAAGTAAACCCCCCCCCTTGCAGTACTGAAGGTGAAAATGTTGCGATTTCTAAAATAAAACTCATAGAGATAGAGATCCCTGGAATAAATATATACATTTCCTGGAGTGTGATGAGACACACTGAGCCCTGCTCGTCTAATTCATGTTCAGGGAGTTTAAATGTTAGGATTGTACAGGTGAATCATGCCTTAAAGGAATAAATAAAAATACATGGTCATACAGAGCAATGGGGGGATAAGGCAAGAGGCAGAAGAGACACAGCTCAGTGCCTTCAAGCACATCCTCAGCTGTCGAATGGGGGAGCACTCGCTAAATGATTTCATCACATTAGAAGAAGACAGAGGCAAATGAGGCTAGAGTGTTACTACTGAACATTATGCTAATTTCCTTCCCCTTTTTCCTTTAAAAAATGAAACTGGAGGGCAGGAGAGGAGAGGGAAAAAAAGAACATAGACGAACCCTTATTACACCACCACTTGATATACAGCAGGACACAGCGAGCTGATTTACGCCTGTAGGAACTAAGGAACTGCAGGTTTGCTCGGGATGAATAAGGAGGAATGTAACCCCGCAAATTACACAGGATCAGAAATGTGTAAATATTTACGTATCTCACTAAAAAGGCATCGGCCCGACCCCCTCAGTCATTCCCTCTTTCCGGAGAGGACCGAATGAATCCAGGATAACCGTGCACACAAACCAAGAGCTGCTCAAACAAACCGCATGATGGTTTTACCAGAGGAATGAGGAGATTTCTGTTACTTATATAAATTATTTGATTCCCTAGAAACAGAAATCTGATTAGGATTGTCTTTCAATTTCCTGACACTGACAACCCACTAACCTAATTACCCACTGGTCCCTGTGGTCCCTCCCTTCCTAGCAAACACTGGGAGATCATTAGATGGTTGTTAAATCGCAGTAAAAATCTCATTTCTCCTGACTGCAACTTTAATTGCGCCGCCAGACAGTGGGCAACACAAATATGGGAATATTTACTTCTGAATATGGCAGCGCAGTATTAATCCAATGCTGAAATCAAATCAGACCCGACACACTGCCCTCCGGCTACATTACGTAAGAAATCAAATCATCTTCGTACGAGTATTTTGAGCAAATTTGTGTCGATGAGGTGCTCCAGTGTGGCCAATAAGTGGCACGGGCTGGTTCGGGCCTTCTAAGGGGGGTGGAAAATTCTGGTGGGTTAATTTTGATGTCATCACATTCTACTGTTTCCTCCCTGTTCCTCTGAGGCTCTCTGGTCCCGCGAAGCGAGCGGTGCATTGTGAGCCCACGTCTCTCCGTGTCACATGTTAGTGTCAGCTATGGCAAAGCCGGTGTGAAGATTCCGAGGTACATGGGTGCCTGTTTTAATTAGAACAGTGCCTGCCATAATTAACAGATGCTGACAGGAATTAAAGCTTGGCACTAACCAGTCTCCCTTACACTCGGAGAGGGTCAGAGAGAGAGAGAGAGAGGGAGGGAAGGAGAGAGAGAGGGAAGGAGAGAGAGAGAGAAGAGCTCACTAGTGGAGCTAATGGAAAAACAGTGACTTATCACACTACTCTCATACTGTCACCAGCACCTCTGTGAAGTAAAGTAATGGACGGTAAAGATAATGGGTCAAAATGCTGTCCTGGTGCCAAACAATGACTTCAATCCAAATCTAACTTCGCCGTGCTTGAATATTGTGCTTATTGCTTGCGGTCAGTCTCTAATGTGCAACAACAATCAAGACGCAGGGATTAAATGCGGCCACGCCGAGTGCGGCTGGAATTTGCCTGGTGGAAACACATGCTGACTGGAATTATAAAGACAAGGAGAATGATAAACAAACAATGTGCAGTTCATTTAACCTCAGGTAGTGGGTAATGTGCTTAGAATGACAAAAAATTACAAAAAAATATACCACTCAACTAGTTACTATTAAGGGTTCACGAACCACAAAGCGACCACACATACGGGCTTGAACTGATTCCCTTTCCCTGAGACAACAACCCAATTTAAAGAGTGCGTAATGCAAACACAAGGTGACAAATTTAACTGAGTGCTAAATCACACGTTGTGCTAAATCACAAGAAGTGTTTTGTGGTGCATATATTTATGGTCTCTATTGATCTGTTCCTGGTAAGTGTGAGTGGGATTCTGAACCAAGATGATAAAGATCATGTTTGGTATGAGTACGCCAGAAGTATTCTCCAGTAGTGTAGACAGAAAACACAGAGATGGCATAAACTGACCATTATGTAAAGAATATAATTACTATGGGCCAAAATGATTTAAATAATGTAATATAAATAAAATATTTATAGGGAGTCCTGCACCGTTTGGTGATTTTCCAGCTCAAACACATCTCAGCGGTTATTTGCCAGGTTTAGTTGGTGTGTTAAGAGCAGTCAAATCAGCATGACTGCTGGATACAGTGGCCTCCAGGTTTACACCTATTTGCTGGTAGTTACCACAACCTAAACACAGAAAGTAAGCCAGGAGTGGGGGCCAGGTCCGAATGAGGAACAGACTTGGTCACACTGTGTGCACTTCTGAAGTTCATTCCCAAGAGATCCTCAAGGATTGCTCCAGTGGGATGAGCCCACAATCACTATCGGCTTAATCAACAGACATGTGTGTGCGAATGTGTGTTTTACGGCTCTGACCGCTGATGCTGGTGCGGAGAAGATAGCGGTTGGCTCTCGGGTGTCACCTCTTCAAAGCAAATGGGGTGCTGGTGGAGAGAGGGAGGGCTCAGAGCCAAAGCGGTTGGCATTTGCGTGGGGATTAGCCCCGGGCCTGAGGCTGCACAGGGGCCAGCTGACCCCAGGCTCCTCTTTCTCTCCAAAAACAATAATAATCCCTCTCCGAGCACGGCCCCTACAAAAGGGCCTGTCCCCACTCACTCTGTGAGGGCCGGGCTGGGAAGGCCAGCGAGGGTTGGCCGGGACCCTTATTTTTGGGTCTCTCACCTGTTCTGGGTGCCTGTCCCCTGGGAGAGGGGAAAGTGTCAGCATGGCTGGGATCTTTGGCAGTGCCAAGGGGAGCTTAGGCGGACTTGTTTTTAGCTGGGAAAAGCGCAGGGGCATGTCCCAGGGCCACGGCGAACCCTGCCTTTCATGGTTGCCGCCGCTAACACCCCACTCCGTCAGCACTATTTCACAGGGCCTCTGGCAGCGCCTCATGCCTGCAAGTGTGTCATGGCATTCGTCCTCACGAGCGGTGACGATAGAAGGAGTAGGATGAAGAAAGCTTCTCCTGCAGAACCCTGAAAAACCCCAAGCCGCAAAAGACCCCCCACCCCACTCTCGTGCAATCCCACCTTCAAAGGGTGGATGTGCTGAATTTCTAACCCATCAGTCAGACAAAAATATTTTTTAGCTTTCTGTCCACACAAGAGTATGAGCCTTTTAAGGGGCAATTATATCTCATTAAGTTTGAAGCCATATGCTTCAATAAGAACACAGTGAGCATGTGTACTGCACAAAATATAGAGCCCAGAACACAACGACTTAAGGCAAACCTCTAGAATTTGATATTAACTACTCCTCCAAGTGCAGTTTTCTCCAGATATTAAATAAAAACAAACACTGAGTGAACACTGAGTGTCACCATGACGTCCACACAGTCCTGCATTTAAATATAAATCGACAACGTGTGATCACTAAACACACTCTACTGAAGTCAAAAGTGCACTCATACGTGTCCATGCTTAAGTATGTGTGAGCCATGAGGAGCTTGTTTGGGCTGCGGTTGGTCCGTCCCACACATGCCTCTCTCCCAGAAGAAATGAAACACAATGTGTACGACCACATGAAGAAGTGGGCCACCTCGCCTGTCCCACTACCCACCCCGCTGGAAAACACGTGTTCTCGCCTGTTGTAATCCTCTCACCTGTTAGACTGAGGAACAGGCTGGCCTCGAGGGGACTGGCTGCCAGACAGACAGTTCACACACTTAGCCACCTCCCTGTAAGCACAAGGAGAAGGTGCTGCTAAGGGTTTACAGCACCTTCTGGAATGCTCCTGTGAACTGGATGGCTAATTTTGTTCAGGCTATGTACTGACATGAACAGAATGAGACGGGAGGATGGCAATGCAGAGTCGGAGTTTCTTGGTCTGTGATGGTATGACGTCTCACATTACCGTATTGTGACAATTCTCAGTTTCATCATTAATGATTTATGTGATGCCAGGTGATGAAAACTGCTTATTTTTGGTTCAAACATAAAGTCTCAATACACATCTGTGTGGATTACCACCAGAGTGTGAATTACCCCTCCATAATTGGGGGGTACTGCCTTCATAACACTTCATAAGACTATTTTTGTCCTTTGGAGGAGCTCTGGGTCTTGATCGGGGTACAGTACCCCCCAGCAACCCCTGGAATCCGAATCATATGAGAGTAGGTGAGAGTGACCTAATGTGTAGGATATTTGCCTTTAGACCAAGCGCTCATGGGTTCATATCCTACATTCAGCAAACCACCACTGGGTTCCTGAGGAAGACCCTTAACCCCAAGTTGCTCTGGGGAGGCTGTCCCTTCAGTTAGGGAAGGAAAGATAGCTGTTCCTTCACTTTTTGTTAGGGTTCATGTTTCATGCCTCAGAATGTGCTTCTACTACCTTCTATGCTACAATTGTTGATGGAATAAGGCAGTTTTGATGACCTCATTACAAACTAAATTAGAAAGTACAGACCGAGCTTATTTGCATGGTAATCTCTGGATGTAGCAAACTGAACGATTTCCTTCATGAGTGCCATGGAATTCTTGCCTCATTGAGCAAGAGCACTGCATCCTGACTCAGCATTTTTTATTTGGAACTGAGTCTATACCTGAACAAGAGGAGACACTCCTTTGCGTCTTGTCCTATTAGCCCAGAAGACGGACACAGTGTTTCTAAACGAGGTTTGTGCATTGACATGATGAGTCTTTTCAGACAGGCTTTTTTCTCTCACAGCTCTTTTTGACAGGTGTGCTGGGTTATTGCTTAGAAGTCAATGTTCAATTTCGGCTTTGAAATGTAGCCATCAGCAACTTCCTTGTCTTCTCTGTGTCCACAAATTGGACAGGACAAAGATTCTCCTAAGGCACTTTCTGCCTCTGGGTCATTAAGAGACATCTACAGGACGCCCCAGGGCAGGGATACTGCATCCTTCTAATAATTACCAATGCAGACATTAGTATGACTATTCATGCCTTCCTGTTCCTGAGAATACAGAATCTACAGTAGAATCTGAATATATCCACATATCTCCGAACTGCTGTTTGTGCAGACCTGGGAATTCTCCATATCCAGTGATATCAGAGCTTGTATAGTTTTGCCACAGCAGTCCAGTCTCTATCATTTGACTGTCTCACAGACTTAATCCTATTGGACAACTACACCAACATTCTGGTTATTGTGGATAGATTTACAAAATAATGTCAACTAATCCCACTGACATTCTCCTGCCTTCCAGACCGCAGAGGCCCTGTTTTCCTGTTATTCAGAATTTTAACCATGTGTGGTTCCAGCATGGAGAACAAGTCTCCACCGCCTTTCATGGTCACCTCCAGAGGGCTGTTTGCAATCAGAAGGTTGTGCGCCCCCAGAATACTAAACTATCTAGCTGGGATGCCATGTTATAAACTAAAACTAACACATCAAGTAATGTCCATGTCTCCAAGACATTCGGTCAAGTAACATACAAATCACAATATATCACCCAGAACGGTCTCTCCTCAGGCCAATGGTTCCTGGTCCTCTTTCTAAACTCTCAAGTTTAAGGATTTTCTAGAATAAACTATCAACAACTCTTGGAGATCCAGGGTTATGTCCAGTATCTTGGACCACTCCCTGACCTTTTATCCCATTATGTTTTTTCCTGGATTCGGATATTCAACCTGTCTGAACTCCATATTTTTTATTTTCTTGGTTGAGTTTGCATAAACATGTATGAATACACATATATCATTGATGTTCTATACTGTTACAACTGTTCTCTGAATGTCCATGGCCTGTGTGGATAAAGGAGTCTGCTAGTGAGTTAAAGGGCAGTAGCCATTGGATTACATCAGTGTAATCTCTCAATAGTATCTGTTCCTATCCTCTCAGCTCCGATCTTCTTCCATTGATCAGAGGAAAAAAACCTGTAGTCCCTGACATTTGAGTCCCTCTATTGATCACTTCCTCTTTTATACAGACGGGGGGAAATGAAGCAATTTCACAGGAGTTTCAGGCCAACTTCTGCTGCGTATCCCTCATCTGAGAACAGCGGGCTCATTACACTGTCTGGCATCTGTGAGTTTGCACCAAAACACAGCCAGATATGAAGACATTGACACTGAGAACACAGTACTGCTCAGAAAAGGATGCACATTTTCATTTTATTTGCAAATCTGACTCTTTATAGAGACTTAACTTGTAATTAATAAATGATTTAAAATTTTAATTCGGATGTTGCTGACACAACATTTGCACAATGCCTTATACAATTAGCCTTGTACTAAATTATACCACATTTTACTCCTAGTTCAGAGCTTATATTCACAGTTATATTCAGTGCCTTTTTGTACTCAATAAAATCTGGAGCCACGCCATTCTGTATATGTTTATATAGCTGACAGTTTGCTATGACTTTGACTAAATGGTCCTTAATATAATCCTAACCCTAACACAACACTGTTAAAAAGTACCAGCTGATAGATTCCTAATAGGAAAAAATGCCCTCAGTGCAGTTGAGCACCTCAGGTATCATCAAAGAGACTGTAATCCAGCTGTAACACACATTTGCCAGAACCTGTGACATAATCCTTGGTGTATTAATGTTACGAGGACAATTAAACAGTGCGGAAAGTTTGTAGTGTTCTACGCTGCCCCATGCTGTAAAGTTATAATTAGGGTGGATGGTTTCCATTCACTGCCTGACCTTTCCTCTTCTAACCCAGCCCAATAGCTGTCCTTAGCCGAGAGTGACTGGAGGTGGCCTTCTCCTGAGCTGAGACAGGGTTATCCAGAGACGGGCTGAGTCTGAGGGAGACGGACACTGTTCTCCGTGTTTTGTTCTTGTCTCCTTGAAAGGCCTGATTGATTTCGCGCTCACGTAGCGTAGGCAGGGAGACAGACGCCCGACCTTGCGTTGAGGAGAGATACCAAACGTAGACCAAGATGCCTTTCACGTCTTCATATTCATTTGCAAAATGTATTGACTTATTTTGATAGTGTTTGGAAACGGTAGGTGAAGGTGAGAGTGTTGTGGGTGTGCGTTGGGGGGGCGGGGGATGGGGGGGGGGCAGGTTAGTACCGGCACAGAGCTTAAGAGCCTCATGTGTTAAATGCTAAGTGGTACCTGTTAGCGGTCACATTCATAACTAATAAAGGGCACGCCGAGGACACCTCATAAGTGAAGACACATTGAAGGAGGACATGGGTACGTGCAACCAGAATGAAGCGAGGATGGGTGATATGACCTTTTCTAAATAGTGCAGGACAAGAGGAGAATTGGAGAGGTGCACTGTGTTTCATACTGCAATGTTCTCTGGCACGGCACTCTGTGTATAAATCAACCGAAGTGTAAATCACCTGCTTAAAACGCTTCTATTAGCTCATGTGGTAATGTCTGACACTTTTGGATATCCAAGTCCAGGGTGGTAATAAACTATTCTGAGAACTGTTTGGGGTGCATTTGTGGAGCAATGTTACGAGGAAATGATGTGAAATAATGTGAAGAAATATGTGAAAATATTGAATGTAAACAAACAAGGCTCATGTAGCTTAGTTAGTTGGTTGTAAATGCACATCTTATCATATGCTTGCTTCTCTTCATATTAAAATACACGTTTTTATATATAAAATAAGACTAATCTCTAACATTTAGTTACGTTTATAATGAGAAAAGTTGACCCAAATAGTATTTTACATCTTTTAAAATAACATTTGGTATTCACAAATGTGTACTTCACTATTTACTCTAAATACTACCCTTAAAACAATCATATTCACACACACACACACACACATATATATATATATATCCTAATTTTAGGCATTTTTCTTTGTACGATTTGCGACAAATTTTGTGGGCAGTCGTGGCCTAGTGGTTAGGGCGTTCGCCCTGCGACCAGACAGTCCAGGTTCGATTCCCAAGCCAGCTAGGCACTGCTGAGGTACCCTGAGCAAGGTACCGTCCCCGCGCACTGCTCCCCGGGCGCCGTGTTTGTAGCTGCCCCCTGCTTCACTTGGTGAATGGGTTAAATACAGAGGTTGAATTTTGTGGTGTGTTCACGTATGACAAATGGTCACTTCACTTCAAATAGGTTTATACATTTATTTTTACAATGAATAAGGAGACAAAAGAGTCTTTCTGGACTGATTGGCAACGCTGGTGCAGAATGCATCAACATTTTTATTTCCTTTTTTAAAACAATGCATTTTCAGTAAACCTGGAGAGAAAGGAGAGAATGTTCTATTGCCAACTTCTAGTTCTAGTGCTCCAAGGTTGGTTCCATCATGAGTGATGTAAGTTCAAACCTAGTTCAGGATCTACCGTCAGGATCTCTTTCAGTTCCGCGGGGCTAAATGAGTGACTGAGGACGAGCTCAGCTTCTTCACTTGAATGTCGCTTAACAGTCAAAGCTAGACCCAAACAAAAGGTATTTGGCTACTTCTCTTTGTTTAAATGTCTTATCTTGCTTCTGTCTTTCTGAGAAAGGAGATTATTTGGAAAATTGTAGTCTAGCAGCATTTAGATTACTTTAAGTACTTTAAGTATGCCATGATTTTTCAATTTCTCCTGGTTTTATGATAAAACATATTTTGTTTAAAAGCAAGACTATGAAATTTGTCTAGAGTTCTGCTGGGTTATAAAGGTCTCAACAAAAGCCAAAGCTTCCAAGCACTAGATACAGTGCAGAATACTGATGTAATGAACAAACCCAAGAGTTCTTTGAATTGTTGGTGCCAGCCCTTATAATAATGTAAGAACAATAATATTGTATAGTTTTTGATTCTAGGAGAAAAAAAATATTTTTCTTTTTAAGAAGGATTTACTCTCAATACAGTGCTGTAATACCGAGTTGGGCTACAATGCCTTCCCTTTGTCCTGTCTTGGACATGTCTGTGGACGTGTAATCGGCTGGCCTTTTACTCTCTTGTTTAAGCTAAGCTTCATATTTGCCCTGACACTGGTGATTCATTTATGACCATCTCTCCCTATTTTCTAGTCTCTTATTCCTCCAGATAATATATTTCCATTAATTTTTCATCAGCTAGTAATGCGATTACTCCCTCATTCTCCCTCTCTCTCGCTCTCCCTCCCTCTATCTCAACATGCAGTTGAGAGATTCCGTTACCTCACTTAGCTCCATATAGATTGCTCTCTGCTGCTTTGAGGAAGAGCCTTTTAGAGACACTAAATGGATGGATTGGATGTACTATAGACCACTACAGCTATTCTATTCACCTGTTCTAAATGCCTGCATGTAGCACTGCCTATATATGGATTGTCCCATGTTTCCACATTTTGTAGAGCAGATTCTGTAATGTTCTTCTTACTTGCACTGTGGAAAAATGCAGGATTTGAGTGCATAGAAAAAAGGACAGATATGTGGTCTCTTCATCATTTTTGGTTCAAAAGAAATGTGGTAAGCACTTTTTATATAAAAAAAACATGTGTTAATGTGTGATAAAACATTTGTTAACG
>JBBPDH010000001.1:23445589-23464236 GCA_037974565.1 Clupeocharax schoutedeni
ACACACACACACACACACACACACATACACACATTGCTAGAAAAGCAAATGCCAAAGGAAAAGCTAGCAAACACAACCCTCCAGAGAGCTCAAACGGAGCAAGAGAGAGAAACCCATCCATGAGAAGGAAAAAAAATCCATGGCCAGCATGTTTAATTGTCACTGAATTCCCAGCTGGCGTGACTTTAAAAAAGCATCCACAGGAAGGGAGCTGAGATGTTCGGAAAACATTTAGCGGATCAATATGCCGGGGAGAGCTGAGAGCGGCTGGAGTGTGTGCTCGGGGACCGCACCGAAGCCTTTCCAGTCGGAATACTGTTACACTTCTATTAGTCAGATGCAGGGATCGACCTATTCAGCATATTTCTGTCCCTCTGCCCAACAGCCACATTATTTACTGCTCTGTGGCTGGGACATGGGGGTGGACAGCCGGGCCATGCCAACAGCCCCTCGAGCTCCACTCTGGCCTGGCATCGGTCCACCGATACGCCAGCCAGCCATGTTTATGACACCAGCATCAGATGTGTGTCTTCAACAGATACAGGCCTTCATCTGCCACAGATGGTGTGTTCGAGGATCACAGTACAGGGATCCAAACTACTCTCTGAGCTGGCGGATAGTTTTAAAAGCTGTGAGTTAATGATGAGTAAGGTGATTGGGCTTTTTAGAACTGGTGAGCTGGTAAAGCTCTGAAAGGAGGAAGCTCCAGTTTTCACGTTTATAGTATGTAGAGATCCTACTCATGAGCTAGGTTGCTTTGCCACATTTTAACTGTTACAATGGGACGTTTTATGTTGTATAATGAACATGGAAAGAGCCTGCACTAATGCCTAACAAGTCACCTGAGCCGTCTGGCAGATAGTGGACCAGTCAGCTGGAAGTCTGAGATGTTTGAGGAGCTCCTTACCTTCCTTCAGCATGCCCACTTTCAGACACTTCATGAAGCGACAGGCTTGACAGGACTTGCGTCTCCGCTTTGTGATCTCACACTCGTTGGTGGCCGGACAGCTGTACTCTATGTTACCTGGGAAGAAGAGGCAAGAGCAAAAGTCAGGACTCCTGTCAACTTCTTTCTCTACTGGATGTCACATGACCATGAAATATTGTATATATTAATTAATTTAATAAAATTAATAATAAAATTAATTTATTATTGTTAATATATGTGTGTGTGACCTCTGTTTGTCACTTCAGTTGCATGTATGTATTTATAAACAGGTAGATTAGCCTCCCAAACTGTGAGCATCCCAGAGATCGGCGGCCCTCAGCATTCACCTAAGCCCTCCACCCTGACTGCTGCCAGCAGCCAGCCACTTTACATTATGCCCCACCAAACCTGAACCCCCTCTGCACAACCCTTCAGTATTTACATACAGTGCGTCCAGGGCACTGATACATTATTCAAGTCAAGCACTTCAGCGCTTGATTCCAATGAATAGGAGTTTCATTGGAACACAATAAAAGAGCTGTTTCTGCTGTATGGTGTGACTAACAATAGGTTGAGTGCTTGATATACGATGCCATTCTGCTTGTGTCCATGTAGGTACATTTAACTGTAGGGAGGCATTTCAATTAGAATGTGTATGGGTAATGGCAAGGGGGGAGCACTGAATGCAGAATGACAGTCCACTATAAATGGGGAATGATGAGAAGGCACACCTACAATACCAGACAGGCCTCGCTCCCATGCACGGGCATGTTTTGAATATCTATACCTGGGCTCCTCTGTCTGAATTTATATGGGCTTGTGTTGCTATTGTGAACTGCATGTGGTCGTCCAAAGTGCTCCATGAGTCTTAGGGCTTTCTGAGGGCCCGGCCTGATGCGGGATGCAACAATACACTCACAATGTGCCCATTCAAAATAGTGGAGTAAATATCTGGAGTGTAATTAGATAGCACCCCCCCACCCCCCGACAAAAACGCACCGCATGCATTATCATATGCTAAAGCTACGCTCAGACTCGATATGCGACTTGGATTTCTGAAATAAATACGTAAGAGGTAACATGATACATTCAGTTGATTTACATTCCATTCCTTTGACCCCGGCTCTGTTTTTTTTTCTGTTGTTGCTTTTTTTTTTTTTTTTTTGCAGAGTAGAAGCCGCATCGCAATACTCCTCCATCCCCATCCCTCTGTCTCTTATTCCCAACTCGGGCAATTATGTTAACATTATTGCACAGATCAAGCCGGGGGTCCCTAGATGTATTAAATAATTAGAAATTCTGCCTTTTATCTGGGTTATACAAATCAGTATGCAAATTCCACAGATCTCTTTGGGTTTGGGGTAAATAAAGGTGTGAAAATTAATGTGATGAGATCTGATTGCTCTTCTTCCTGTTTTCCCCTTTGTTGATAGGGAAAACAAAACAGTTATAATCAAATATATTTCCTAAGTGCTTATGGGCGGAGGCGGAGCCGGAGAGCTGCTGAGAATTCAACACGTCTAGCAAAGCATTTATTTATTTATTTGTTGCTTTGTTTCTTTGTTTCATTCATTCATCCATTCATCCCTCCCTCCAGTTTTTCCTTTTAAGTCTGGCTTACCTAGGATACTTGTAAAGAGATCAAATCTATAGTGCAACAGTTTGACAAAGTTTACCATAAATTTTATAACAAAAAATGAAAAAAAAAATGTATTATGCTGCCACAAGGAGCCACCAAACTGTGACAGTAAAGACTATTCTATTCTATTAAATATGGCCTATGCAAACGGTATGGCATATTTAAAATGTTACTTTTTTTTTCTTTCAAAACACTAAACTTAGCAAATAAATATCCATTACTGGACTAAAACTCACAAAACAAATTCTATGGTTCATACAATTTGAACAAGGATGTTTTTGCATCCTGATGTTTATTACAGATCGGCTCTGGGCTGCACTGTTGGTAGGGGCTAGACTGGCTGCCTGACTGGCGCACTCTGTCAGCAAAGGAGCAGAACCTGTAGGTCCCACAGGACACTCATGTTCATGGACCGCCTGTGTGTTGTGGGGGTGGGGGCAGGGTATGAGGTACATGTGCACTCGTTACACCTGTGGGCTCAACAACTGCAGCCATTCAGACGCACATGAATGCATGTAAACGAGAGAACTGGGTATTAACACACACTCGCAATGCTGAATAACAGACACCAGGCAAACCAGAAAGGGTTCTGATGCCACAGAAGAACCATTTAGCTCCCTGAAGAGCCATTTTTGTAAATGAGATGTGTGAAGAACCTTTAAAGAGCTTTCATAATGTAAAGGTTCTCGACCAGTTTAAGGGTTCTTCCTAAAATCTTTCCATTGGGTGGAGTTTATTGAAAGGGTTCTTTACTTCACTCATGCCTCTCATTTACAGAAATGACTCACTGAAATGTGTCCAAAAGTGGAACCAAAGGTGGTTCTTCTCTGGCATAGTGCATAGAACCCTTTCTGGCACCTGGACCTATTGTCAAAAAACATTCTATTTCTTAAAAGAAAGGGACTGGAAGATTAATCCACAGATATGGAGGCGGATGAAAGAAGCTGGCTATAGTATCCAGTGGTTTGTCCAGTAAATAAAGTTAATACAGGTCACTGTGCAGAACTCGAGCACTTTCAGATAATCTGGTTCAACATTAAAGGTTACTTTATTAAACCTAAAAATAATAATCTAAGGGTGGGGGGGGGGGGGCACATATAAAGCAAAGAGTTTTATCTTCTCAATATTTATCTGTCTCAATTTCTTTTATGGCTTTTCAGGACCTGTGCCAGGGCATGGTTTGGGGCAGGGTAAGTAAATTAGAGTAAAATGGCAGGTATTTCTCATCAAAATCTAAACTGACTTTTACAGGCTTACTGTCAGGCTCTATTACTGCACAGGGCCAGTCGATATGGTTTAGGTTTCATACAATTCCACACTTGTGTTCTAAATGACAGTAAAATAGGGCTCGGTTGGAGATGTATAGGCTTTGATTGGTGGTGCATGCGAGGTGTTTGGGGGCAACGGGGAGATGAAGACGGTCGTCCGCGATGGATGGTGATCAGACCTGACGTTAATTTGAGGCTTGGCTTTGACTGATGTAACTATCTCCATGCGCAAGTTCAGAGGGTTTTTACAGTGGATGAATGGGCGACAGGAGACGGATTTGCCGTCCACCTCTGTGTTGAAAAGGTAAGGCCAGTGGGGTCTTTGTCTGTAGGGAGGCGGAGGGTAGAGGGGAACTGAACCGAAAGAGAAAGCTAAATGAAGCTCGGACAGGGGTGAGGGAACGAGGGGAATAAAGAATAAAGAGAAATTCCTGTTCTCCACTCACGACAGGCCAGTGTTCTCTCAGTGTGACAACGCCCAACAAAATATCAATAATTAGACAGAAATACGGCAACTCTTATTACCAGAAAACACTTCCTTTGACCTTTTCCGGCTCCGCCTGCTCATGGTGGAGCCGAGCTGTTTTGATACGCGAGCACCGTGACAGAAAGTCATGGCTCGGTTGCGGGAGGTGTGGAAAGAGATAAAGCTTATGAAATATGGAACAATAAAAAGTTTAGTGTTGGTTTAGATATACAACATGCATCAATGCCTCTCAATAGACGAAAAAACCCAGTGATGTTCAGGAGGAAAAAAGGAAAGCGCGGGATTATGTACTGAATGTTTTTTTTTTGGTGCCTTCTTGAGCGTTTAAATGCCGGCGGTTGGCCCACTGTTCATCGGGAGGCTTTAGATCACTCTCTTTTAACAATGTTGTCTGTGTGATAAAGAGGCAAAAGCAGCGCGTGCAGCTGTGACAACTCATTTTTCAATAAGACGCGTGAATGGGGAGAAGGTATTACATGTTTGGCAGTAAAAAAAAGCCATTTTGCAGCGGCGTTAAGGCTGAATGGAACTGATTAAAATGACGAGGCAAATTAAACGCCACCACTCCTGCTTTGTCCTCATTAAAGGGACGCTGGCTCACACTCGCAACCCTCGTCGGCCTCGTTATTTACTTAATTAATCACGTCTAATTCACATCACTTATCCTGTTTTTCCTTCAAGAGCTCTTTGTCTGCCCATTCTCTTCCCCCACTCATCCTGTCCGCCTCTTTTCCCCCCTTTTCTTTTTTCTCCCCCCAAAAAATCCTCACCCGCTTCTGCTTATTATGCCATTAGCCCGCCCTCTCCCACTCTTTCAGAAGAGCAGACGAGTCCCTCTCCAATCTAAAGAAAGTCCGCTGTTTTTTTTTTTACTCTTTTTTTCATCCCTTCTTCCTTCCCTTCGCCGAAATTACCCAGCGACGCGTGCCTGCGTTTCTAATTGCGGCGGTCGTCCCCGGAGACAGCCCCCTCCCCTTGGCCTAATGAAAAGCCTCGGCCTTAATTACTCCTTCTGAACGCTGATTGTTATTGACAAAACTCCTGTGGCTCGGACAAACGGCACAAGATTAGGTCCATTACAGGCAGCCCTCCAAGAGGAAGAAAAGAGGGAAAGAGAGGGAGAGATAGAAGGAAATTTCAACCTGACAACGCACAGAATAAAAGGAGAGGTCTTGGATGTTTTCTCTCTTTTCTTTTTCATGTAACTCTCCTCTTCTTAATTGTTTAGGCCACCGTTCCACTTAAGATCATTCTTTGCTTTTTTCCCCCTTCCCTCTCTCCATTGTGATGGCTTTTGTGCCCCTCCCGCCGGGGTCAAAAGCCTGCGTCTAAATATGTGACTTGAGGGAAAATTCTCATCTTTTGTCAACAGAGGAGATTGCTGGCGGAAGTGAGTGTAAATAGCTGCGTTTGAACAAAGGGAATTGTTTGTCTGCAAAAAGGTACATAGCCTGTTTAAAGCCGATAGGACCGCTGGGCCAACATCAACAGCCCCAGTATTCAAACACCTGAGTAATGCGAGACCGTGCCACTGCGCAAAAGAACTTTTTTTGCCGTTACTATGAGCGTGCACTGAGACTAGGAGCATCCCACGGTGGCGCCCGCTCCGTTGAAGCACGGCTCCCATCTGCTTGCGTGATAAGGGCGCCCAGTCCTTGAGATATGCATTAGCGTTAGCATGTTGTTAAAAGTTTACGACGCCCGAGCAATGGGATCGGGTCATAATTGCCGGTGGTCACCCTTCCTTTCTTTTTTTTTTTCTTCACTCTCTTTCTCTGTTACTCTCACACAGAGACACACATATACACACACCTGTGCGACTCCATCTGATTAATATCTGGGTCATCACACACTGACTGTTCTGCCTGAGCCAATCCAATGTGACCCTGTTGTGCCTGCACTGTCTGTACCACAGCAGGCACGAAAAATCAGACGAATGCTCTGCACACGGATAAACAGCGCAGCTCGGCTTCACAAAACATCAGAAGAATCAGGCAATGCTCCTCCACTTAAATGAGCAGAAGCCATTCATTAAATGGATGAACATTTGTAAAAGCCTGAAATGCATTCGGGCTCAGGCAGACACACTGATGGCATTGCTGGAATTTAGTGCATTTAATCTGATGCAATGTAGGGCAGAAAGCAGCAAAAGCTGTCCATCCTGTCGTTCTATTCCTGTCTGGTCAGTGTGGTCATCTGATCATGTGTCAGTGTAACAATATACGCCTTTTAGGCAATCAAATGAATTGATCCCAGTGATGATGTCACCACTGGCGCCAAACGGCACACTGCCCAGCTTGTGTCCACAGTGGACTGGAGCTGGACGTGAGCTGGACCGTCACCAATTGGTCAGCACAAATTTGGGTAGAACTCATTTACGTACTGTTCTCGGCACACTGCACTGCTTTTATGGAACTGCGGCACATTTTGAAGTAAAGACAGCATTAATTGAGATGAAAGCCAACCACATAAAAAAACAAAAAAATTAACAAAGTGTTCAAATCTAAGACTTCACAAATTGTAAGGTCAATTGAATAAAAAACAGTTGAATGAAATCAATTAAATTAAATGAAAAACAGACTTTCCTGTCAACCCCTGCATACAGACACATTCAGAGCAACATCAGATGAAAACGCTGGCTGTGTAGAACTACTAGTACTGGTACTGATGATGCCCATGACATGCTCAGAAATGTGTACTATCATGTACCTAATCACTGTAGGAGTAACACTGCCCATCCCTACTCAGAACGTTCCAACAGTGAGGGAGATGCTGAAGTGTGGGTGTACCTTGTATCGTCCTCTTGAAGAAGGCCTTGCAGGCCTCGCAGGAGGCCACGCCGTAGTGGTAGCCTGAAGCGATGTCTCCACACACCAGGCACAGGCGTTTGGGGATGGAGTTGAGCATGTATTCGCACTTGATGGGGCCCGAATCCTCCAGTAGAGTACTGGAGCAGTCCTCATAGCGCTTGCGGCAGGCACTGCCCGCGGCCCCCAGGGGCCCAGCCGGTGTGAACATGGGCGGAGAGTCCAGGCCGTTGGAGTGGCTGTTGATGGCACTGGCGTAGCCGCCACTGGCGTCCGAGTGGGCTCCGGGACTCGGGTGGCTGGCCGTGTCCACCAGCGAGGACGGACTGGATGGTTCCGTCTTTATGTACGAGCCACAGCTGGACGGCAGGTGCCGCTCCTCAGCGGCCATCCTGTTCAACAGCCTGGGAGGGAGATGCGGAACGAGAGAGAGGGAAAGAGAGTCAGTGCGACTGGGCTCCATTCAATGTGCAATACAGCCAATAATGCTAATGTCGCTAACAATTAATGAAAGTCACCAATTAGCATTGTTCAAATGATAATGTGGTAACTGCTGACTACAATACATCATTAGTGACATTAAAACAGTCCCTCAACAGCAATAATTAAAAATGTCTTATATCATTTTATTTCTTATATGATACTTATACGGATTGTCTCTGGTCACAGAAGCTGCCCTTTACATTAGATTTAGCTCAAAATTACACAGTACATTTTAGTACACAGTTCCACCCTGCTTTAAACCTGACATCTATATAGAGAGGATTTTCTCGCTGTGTCTTTGGCAAGCTTGTCCATACATTCCGCTTCGTAATACACTGGCATCACTGTTACTCACAAGTAATTAACATCTGATGACCCAATCATCAAGATCTGATTCTGGGACAAATGACAGCATGGCAGCAATATGATAAAAGGGTGTTAAAAATAGTTTATCCTGTCAGAATATGGAGCATCTGCATCATGGAAGCTCTGAGAGGAAGAAAAAGCCACGAAAGAAAGAGAAAAAGAGAATGGGACATTTTTTATCTTAATGAATGAGTCTTTACTGAGTTATGCCATGTTGCAGTAGAAAAACGCTGCAGAGGGGCTTTAGGACCACGACTGGGAAAATGCATTAAAAAAAGTGATAACGTTCTTTTGTTGACAGGAATAAAAGGAGGAGAACATGTTGGTGAGATGCAAAACAGGCACATGATGATCCATAGCAAACATAATGATCTGTAAGTAGTAAAGTGCTGGCAGGTCGGCCTACATGGTGCACTCTGCAACTGTGGAGCAGAGAAGAGAGCCTCCGTATTATCTGTTAATAAACCTACAGCCCATCTGGACTCAGAAAGGGGTCTCTGGGACACATAAAGGCTATTTTACATGCAGTTGTTTTGCTGTATTAGTGTGGCAGTATCATAAAAAAAGATACAACACTGGATTAGTTTTCTTCTCTCTCTCTCTCTCCCTCTCTAACACCATGAGAGCACTTTAGCAGCTCTACTGATCTGTGTAGGCACTACAAGAGAGACGCTCTTCACTAACACTCTATAGGCATGTTTGTTCCTGTGCCTCAATTTAGTCCAGGGAGGAAAAAATGATATATGTAGCGATTGTGTGTGTATATATGTATATATTAGTGCAGGCGACAGGGGTGAGGGGTCAGATGCATTCGCTCACATTAATGAAATTGAGCTTTGCCTGGCTTTATGCAAATGGAGCTGCCGGGGTTACAGTCTGAGTGGCAGGCCCACACCCCAAGTGTTTTGCTTTAATTAGCATACTGCTAACTAATGGCAAATATTGACATACAGAAGCTTACATGTCACCGGCAGGTTTCCCCTCATCAGGAGCTATTATTCTCTCTCAGACGACACGAAACGCAAAGAAAGCAAAGAGTGGAGATGGAGAAGAAAGAGAATCCGGCACAAGACGGAACTGAAACATGCAGCCGCCTTCTGTCCCTGGGCTGCCTCAGTCTCTCTCTCAATCGCTCTGTCTCTCTCTCTCAATCTCTCTGTCTTTCTCCCTCTGTCCCTCTCTCTCTCTCTCTCTCTCTCTCCCTCTCTGGCTGATTTAATTGTAAGTGTGGGTGACTGTAGGGTTCAGGCCCAGGGGTCACCAGGTCAACCTTATTTTCTCACCCCGGCTTCCTGGGCCCGCGGAGACAGGGTCAACGTGTCAAATTAAATCTCATTGCTTGGTTTCCCTCTCTATCGGCCCCGCCATGTATATTCATCGCCGCGGCAGCTGCCGCCACCTCTGGAAATTCACAAAAAGGTTAACTGCTAAAATAAATAATAAAAAACGCCCCGTTAAAACCGTTGACCTTGTAGAATAAGGCCTTTGCCTGCACACTCCCAGGTTTTTTCCCCTTTTTCTCAGGCCAGCGTGGTAGGACTGGACACATTTACATCGAGAATAAAAGTATATATTTCAAATTCAAAGTTTCACACTGAAGTCAGCAACGGCGGAAATGAAAATTCAGTCGCGTCGAGGCCAAGAATAAAAAATCGTTTTGCATGAGAAAAAAGGGTGAAAATTTCAAACCCGAGAGCCCGTTCTCCGAGCGAGCGCCGGGCCTGGACGCCATCGGCTGGCCGCTCCTGAATACAGATGCGCGTGTTCACTTGACTTATTAAAAGCTATATATTAGAAACGTCAGCATACACGACAGTTCCATTTAGCCTTTATTTCTCAAATTCAGGGAGAGCTTAACCCCAGTTCAAAGGTTACAGGGGAGGTGACACTTAGCATAATTGCATAAGTGTGTTAACTGTTGTCCTCTCAGCTCTGCGCTCATATATAATGAATACACGCTCGTGCAATCCAGCACTGCTCAATAATACGATTATTTCATTAAAAGCATTTAACTATTCCCACACTTCAACTCAGATCAATCACTCAGTTCTGTTTTCTATTCAGCTGGACAAACTTTACAACTTGGATATGATAGCCCATAGAAATATAGTGGGTCTGGCATTGTAATCCCTTAGAAGGCTGTTTCGCTATATTAAAGGCACATAAAAAAACTTTTATTTCACCTTCCTCCCCTGCTCCTCCTCCTCCTCCCTGTCCTTTTGTACATCCACCAAGCATAATGTTCAGTTTGAGTCTAATCTGATTCCTCCTGGCCGTCCTAACAGAATTTCAGCTCTGTAATATCGTTGTGCGGCGGTGGCAGTGCCGGAGATTAGCTGCTCTAATGATCCTGTGCCCTCGCGCTCGGGCGGGCCACGGGACCGGCGCTCAGTCTCTCGCCCTCTGTGCCACCGCCTTTTTCTAACCTCAACACACCGCCGGGCTTCTCGGAACGAGCTCATAATCTTTACAGAAAGTCCATCTAGCCCTGCACCCAGTCCACCTCGGCCCACACCATTACCGCCCTGTACTTTTAAAACCATCAGATATAACTGAGAGTCTGTCTAAAGAAATGAGCATCAAGCACAAAACGAAATAAAATGCTGTTTCTGCTTAAATACATTTGTAATCAATTCTTGAAAGAAATGTGCACACAACCTCTTTATGTATGAGATGAAATGTCTAAACTAACAGTAAATTATACAAGCAAAATGCTGTGCTTTTCTAAATTGATTCAGCATGAAATGTCTAAAGAAATTTGCAAACATTGTGATGATTCATGAGTTGGTGAAAGCATCTTGGAAAATTATTCCTTTATGACATTGTAAAATGAGTGTCTGGGATATAGAGTCCTTTCTCACTTCCTCTTGCTTTTCTCAGTTTTTCTTTCTCTCCCTCACACACACACACACACACACACACACACACAAACACACACAGTGAGCGCAGTGCGAGCGGGAAGCCCTTCGCAGACAGGGTGCTATCAGATGGCCCGGTGCGGAGGCGGGGGTGGGGGGATCAGAGAGAGGACCCCAGGCGATGGGCCTGATAAGGGTCTGGCCTGGGAGCAGCCATTGGAGGAGGAACTCAATTAACTCCTGACAGGCACTCACACTCCTCTGGGCTCAGAGGCAACAGTGAAGCCTCGCAGGCAGCTGCCCCACTGCCCTCCTCCTCTGGAGGCAGCCGGTGGTGCAGAGAGATCAGACTGAGGCCAGGCAACACACCAGGCAAATTTACTAAACACTGCAGGGGACCACAGCCACGAGAACGGGGTCCATACGCGCTGCTTTAATGTCAAAACCTCAATCCTTTTCTTTATTTGTGTGACAAAGGGACATTTTACACACATTTATTGTATAAAGATTTCTGGACCAATAAAAATCAATAATCTTTTTATATTATGTTACAGTCGATTTAAAATCTCTATGAAGTTGCCATTCTGGAGATGCCAGGTTTAGTCATGGTGTGTGTTTCAGATTTACTATGGGCAATCAGTGGTTTGGTGTTTTGGCCATCAATGTGCAGACAATATGCTGTTTGAACTCGACACCATGCAAATGAAATGGGCCTTTTTTAGACAAACTGCTCTCTCCAGGGGGAGGGGGTACAAGCCAGACTGGCCCACTGAGGACCACTAGGAAATATGGAGAATGCCCCTGCCTAGCCATATAAATGCTTTGGGTTAACAGCTACCAAGGGAATATTGGGGCCCCAGACCTAGGGGGCAATTTCAAAATATGTGTCTGTGTGTGTAAGAGGTAAGAAAGAGATTGAGAGAGAGAGAGAAAGAGAGAGAAAGAGAAATGAATATACACCCAAAGCATCACCAGTGAAGGGTAGCAGGGCAGGAAAGGTAAGTGGCACTCGCCGTGCTCCACTGGGATCCATTTGAGTCTGTGGCCGGAAGCAGCCCCTAATTTTGGACTCTCTCATTCATTAGTATTTTCTGGGCAGACAGAGAGCCGACTAGAGGTGAAGGAGGAACTCTGTGTTATTAAGCATAAAACACAGCCCTTCACGTGAACCCGACAAAGATTTACGATCAGCTGATCTAAAGAGGCAAATAAAAGACAAGGAGAAAAGGATATGGAGGGAGGGAAATACAAGGGGAAAACAGGGGGAGCGCGAGGACGACACTGTGGAACAGACAATGTTGAGATGTTTGCAATAAATATTGCGATAACTGATTAAATAAAAAGAGCACCTGGAAAAAACTATTGGATTTCATTTACTCCATGTAAATCGGACATTATGGACGAACTACTTGTTTTACATTATAATCGGGTTTGAAACTGTGGGCCGGGATGGTACTGATAGGGTTAAACAAACGATTTTAGATTCGAGACAAATTATTGGTGAGTAGTCTGTCAAAATGCAATTACGATGTAACTGGCATCGCTTATCGCACTTTTACTTCCAAACATTTTTCTGTTTAATTCATCCACCATTAATATACAGCTACACATGGTGCCCAGTACGTCTAATTATACAGTCAAGCCACACTGGCCAAAATAATTATTGTGTTTTATTATTGTTTGCATGTTAAACAACCAGGTTGGTTAAATCTGAAGCTTTTGTGGTCAGCAGTTAAAGCTTTGGTTGTGGGATCATTTATCAAACATTCATGTTTGAATTTGTTCCTGTTTGTTTGTCTATGTGAGTGCTTTGAATCTGCAATATAAGACTGAAGGAACATTTTATTGTGGAGTGGAGAACAACCTGAGTGATGCAGGAAAGAGGAGAGCAGGCAGAGGGAGTGAGGGAGGGAGGGAGTAAGGGAGTGAGGGAGGGAGACAGAGAGAGACAGAGAGAGAGAGACAGAGAGAGAGGGAGAGACAGAGAGAGAAAGAGAGAGAAAGAGAAAGAAAGAGAGAGACAGAGAGACGTAGAGAGAGATATAGAGAGACAGAGACAGAGAGAGAGACAGACAGAGACAGAGAGAGAGGGAGACAGACAGAGAGACACAGAGAGAAGGACAGACAGAGAGAGAGAGAGACAGAGAGAGGGAGAGAGAGAGAGAGAGAGAGACGGAGTGAGAGAGACAGAGAGACGTAGAGAGAGAGAGAGAGACAAAGACGACAGAAAGACAGAGACAGAGAGAGAGGGAGACAGACAGAGAGACAGAGAGAGAGAGAGAGAGAGACAGAGACAGAGAGAGAGGGAAACAGACAGAGAGAGACAGAGACAGAGAGAGGGTGGGCAGAGAAAAAGAGAGAGAGAGAGACAGAGACAGAGAGAAAAAGAGAGAGAGAGAGATAGGGCAGCGGATCAATAGTTGGTGTGGCCTGCTCGCTATGGTGGCTGGTGCTGGGTTACCACGAGGGGGACGGAGCCTGGGCCTAGCGGGCTGGCAATTAAGCTCCTGCGTCTCCAGCCCAGGATTAAATTTAGCCCCTTGCCTGGCTTCTCCACTGCAGGCTTTATAAAACTATGAGCTCACTCATGACAACAACATGAGCCCCAGCCGTGCCTGCGGCCCCGGGCCAGCCTGACAGCCCCAGCCCAGACGTAGATCACATCTATTGATCATTCTCTTCCTTCCTGTTCCGGAGGGGGGGTCTTCACAGACGAGAACTCTGTAACCTGACGTAAACCCCACAAGAGGGAGGTCAGTTCAGCTGAAGAACTCCAATCAGCTTGCAAACTGACAGGGCTGCTCTAACGAGGAATCTGCGTATTAAAGCATCTGCCCAAGAAATGTAATGTAAAGTGTCGAGCACAAGAGGAATCCATGTTTTGGCAGAATATCTGAATACAGAGGCATTTATTCTGTAACTTCTTCCATTCATACATAAAAAGTAACATATTTATAATACATTTACATGCAAATGCATACATTCAGATTTCCTTTTTTTCAAGGAAATGTTGCTCTGCTAAACTGCTGGAAGATGAACAAAATATTACATCATTTCTATAAACATTTTCCCATATTTCACCAAACAAAATCTTATAAACGTGACTTTGAAGTGAGTGGCTATGCAATATTATGCCAGTCCAACACCAAACACTCTACTGAGGAGCCCGATCAGTTCAATCATCCGTCAAAGGAGCTCAGTAAAGCTGAGATTAATGCCTGGTGTCATTCTGATTTATCATTCTACTCACACTTTAGCTGGAACTTGACTGTAAAAAAGCCATTTGTCGAGTTCCTCCATTTAATGAGCATGTTTGCTACATCCATGCACTGAGTTCATAAACAAGCTACGAAGGGTGTTTTTTTCAAAGATCAGTTATTTTATTTAGAGAGCTTGCTAAACATATCTATCCAAATGCACCATGGACTGAATAAATATACTTAATTTCTGTACTCAGAATATGTTTTCTTAGGGCAATTTCATTCAATCCCAAGCCTGGATGCAGCCTATTGAAGTCCATACTTAAAGCACTTCATTTCGTTTATTACGTTCTGCAGCTGACGGCTCTTTAAAAACCCTTTAAGCAGGCAGTGCACTTATACACTGTCTCTTTAATGTTGTATCTAAGAAACAGTAACTATAAAGGGAAAAACGAACTTTACCTTCACTTTAATGCGTGTCAGTGTAAGCAACTTTTGTTTCAAGCAATTCTATTGGTCCATTCATCACAAAATGTTTACACAATGTAAACAAATAAAAACCAGTTATGGGCTTTTCACCTGACAGTGAAGAAACACACCCCACTACGTTATTTACAGAAAAACCGCGTCGGCCTGCAGCTTTTGCAGCATGAGCACAGTGGAACAGCTCCCTTCGCAGCGCGGCAGTGAATGAGTTAACATGTAACTGTGTAAGCCCAAAGGTAAAGATCCCACTTGAATTGAACAGCTCATCATATGGAAAAAGTAGTTCAGTCCTCGCTCGGTGCTCACAAGGGAGGGTTTTTTAAATTGTTCCCTTTTTTCCCTTTTTACACTAGAAATAATGTATAATGGTGCTTTTCCTGCTAAATAATTAGCTGACATCAAATATATTCTGGGCCTAGAAATGAGTGTGTGGGTGTCTCTTTCGCAGACAATGTTCAGAGCGTCTTTGGTTTATTAAAGGGGGAAAAAAAAGACTCGACATTCGTCTTCGTTCAGCATCGCTCACCCTGCTGACGGAGGAATCTCAGGTGGTGTGTGAGGGGCTGATATGAGAGCGTTCTCCACCTTGCCTTTGTCACATCTCTCGCTTCTTCTAAACACACCTCAGAATTCGTGCGAATGCAGTGACATCATACTTAACCGTGGGTTGGATGAACATCAAAATTCTGATCTCCTTATAAAAACCGAGATAAAGGCTGTGCTGGGATCAGCTGTGGCAGGTCTTGAGATCCCTAATGCTACAGAAATACAAAGGAACTCTCCAAAGACTCCCTAATAAAAATGTAGCGTTCACCATGGTCAGTTTAATGGGCAGTAAAGCAGGCAGCAGCATGCCGAGGGTTAACATCATTGTGAGCCCCCCGTTCACACCAGATGGAAGTAATGTTGTAAAGATACACCGTTCTGTGTATATTTCAGGTTTCAGCGCATAAGCCGGGGGTAGACGCAGACAGAAGCAAGGAACGATGCATGAAATTAGTTCATTAATCTTCCTCTCATAGGCTGCCCTTGTTTAGGGGGGAACTCTACCTGCAATGAACAAAGAGCCCGTTGCTCCATAGTCATCAATTACTCTCTTCATCACAGGGAATGCCCAGCGGAGAACGCAGCGCACATCCACTGCAGGAGAGATGAAAAGATCCACCTGGCCTGCCCAATGCACCTGACAATTACTGAACAATCAAACGTAGCGGCGCCTGCATCTTCACTCACACACTCAGAACCAATAACACAACAGCACCATGCATTCGCTACACTGACACCAACTGGATACATGGGTTCTAGATACACAGGACTCCCAAAGAGGACCACCTTCATATTCAATTCTGAAAGCAGCACTAAAGCAGAAGTGACGGTTTACAAAATTGTAATTGACACGCCTCCCAGCGTCTATCAGTGATGACAGCAGATTATTACAGAGTAGGTGCTAATATTTAATTCAAAGATTCACGCTATGCTGATCATTTGGGAAGGGTTTTATTTCAGTACTGAAATGAAATGATTTGCACTAATAATTTAAGTATTAATACAATGAGAATAAATACTATTATATAATAGTATATAATATTATTAGAGGTGGGCATAGATTAATTTTTTAATCTAGATTAATCTCATTGTAATCTTGGAATTAATCTAGATTAATCTAGATTAAAATTTGAATTCTGCCGAAGGTCTGAAGCCCCAGCGACCCCCCACTCCTCCAAATGATCCCAATGCCTATTTTTATAGTGTAAACTATAAATATGCCTCCAAATTTCTCTCAGATCACTATAATTTCATTTTGAACTTTAAGGGTAATGTTTAATATATTAGCCTTAAAGAAAATGTAAAAAAACCCCAGAGGTTTAAATACGGAAAAGTCAGGAATGAGAGAGAGACAGAGAGAGACAGAGAGAGCGAGAGAGAGACAGAGAGAATGAGTAAGGGAGGGCGAGACAGAGAGTAAAAGAGAGAGAGAGAGACAGAGAGAGCGAGAGACGATCCGCACGCTCCAGAAAAGTCACGAACGAGAGAGAGTAATAGAGAGCGAGAGAGAGAGAGAGTGAGAGAGAGAGAGTGAGTGCGCATGCGAGAGACAGCGAGCAACAGAGAGAGAAGCAGAGAGACCTTTAAAGACAACCTTTAGAGACAGGTTTAAAACAGGCTCGGTCTGGAAAAGTCACGAACGAGAGAGAGCCAGAGAGAGAGAGAGACAGACAGAGAGAGAGAGAGACTGACAGACAGAGAGAGAGAGTAAATCCGCGCTAAAATATCAAGGTGAAAGTCATCATAGCTTGTGTAGTATAGACCCAGCTCCCAACCCAACTTTGTGAATAGATTAACGGCGATATTTTTTATATCGTGCGATAAGAGTCTCACATTAACGCAGCACGTTAACGCTGATAACAGCCCAGCACTAAATATTATATAATATTTATAATGTCTGATAAATAATGATATAGAAAAAAATTTATATTAACTATGTTAGTCAGAAAAGTCTTTACTTGGCTGCAGACAAATCATGAATAAAGATAATCAGAATTAACAAGAATGCACAGTGGCCACATTGTCTAATATGATGTGATAAGACTAAAAAGTTTTTTTTGTCAGCATTAGATCATTGAAAGCGGAAGCTTCTTTTACTGAAACCTCCTCTGATTGGCTAATCAATTTCACTGGCTTTATTTATGTAATCATGGCTTCCAGTTTTGTATTTGTTCACTATAAATGGGTTATCTTCATAATTCGTCTATTCTTAAACACGGAACACCTCGTAAAGTACAACATTTCAAACATAAACATATACTTTTAAACTCTTCAGTGCTGAAGTGAACTGAATATTTGGTATAAGTGCTATAAACCCAGCCAGGTAACCTGAGCTCCCTGGTGACATAAACAGGATTTTTTTTTTATAATGATGGTACTTTTTTTTATAATAATGGTACTGAGAGCTAAAGGAATGTTAGCAACAGAAAATGACAAACACTTCAGTTAAATGATGTAACATGTAGGTATCTTTTCTGAAAGAATGTCAGAATGTTTTTTTTAACTGCATTTCTCTGTATCAGTGTTTGGAGTAACCCTGTCCTGCTGAAACCCACCATCTGAACAGCCTTAAACAAACAACAACACCTTTTTTAACATTAACTGTAACAAATTAAATGATCTCTCTCATACAGGACGAGCAAATATGACCTGTCGGTGCAATATTGTCTCCTGTAAACTACTATTACCACCATTTCAAGACAAATTCTCAAACTATAGGACTGCTTGCACTGTCTGCACATTCAAATTCAAACTCAGGACGCCCCGCGGCTGCAGCAGGAGTGTGTAACCCACTCCTTCCCCGCCCAAGCTCTCCCTCGGCCTGGCTGCCACTTTCACCCAGCAGCGTTTGCCAAAAAGTTGGTGTGCTGCTCCCAGTGTGGCTCGTCCCCCCACTGCGCCTCAGATACCGGAGCAGCGCCGCTCTCTTGGCGGACGAAGATTTACATTATAATGCACTCTGCTTTTCCGTGAACGCGCCACTCGTCATTCACAGGTCAGCACCGGAGAGCGGGAGGAACAAAAGCAGCCGTATAATAGACTTTGATTTACGTGGCGGAGATAACACACTGACATTGAATTAAAACAAAGAAATTAAATGGAGGTGATAACCTTCGGAAGAATCAGGAGAGGGAGAGGTCTGAAGGATACCTAACACAGCCAGGGTGAAATCATCCTCCAAGACTGTGGGCTGCTTGAAAGATCTTTGAAAAAAATGCAGCATTCACTGCTGAGACTTTTTATTTGTAAGAAAATAATAACAAAACGATTCTTTTTAAATGTTCTATTAGATAGTATTTAATTGACACTAGTCTAAGTGGGCACTGGAGGCATGGTCTTTCGCATTCAGTGCCATTTACATGTTTACAGGAGCAAAGTTTCAGTGTAATTTGTCTTTAAAAAGAGTTGCTTCCTGATTAAAGCCCATTCATGGACTGATGTCCAGTTCACTGTGCACTCCTACACACTGCTGAACTTTCCCCCGAGTTTCCATACTACTGTTTGTTCTGTGTGTGTGTGTGTGTGTGTGTGTGTGTGTGTGTGTGTGTGTGTGTGTGTGTGTGTGTGTGTGTGTGTGTG
>JBBPDH010000001.1:23483125-23495829 GCA_037974565.1 Clupeocharax schoutedeni
TCTGGCTTGCTTATGTCATGGCAACAGCAGTGGCTAAAACCGCCAGCATCTCTCTCTCTCTCTCTCTCTCTCTCTCTCTCTCTTTCTTTCTCTGTGTGTGTGTCTCTCTCTCTCTCTCTGTCTTTCTGTGGCTCTGTCTCTATCTCTCTCTCTCTCGCGATCTCTCCATCAGAAAGGCTGCTGTATCTGCTGGGATATGTGAGAGATGGGTCCACAGGCGAGATGAGGATGTCTCCTTCATGGGATCTGACAGCAAATCCATACACTGCAATGTTTATCATTGAGTCATTACTACACAGCCAAATGAAAGAACAATAATCCAATCATTTAAGACAGATTTAACTGAGGAACATTCACAGCTTTTCGTTTTTCTTTTAAACTCTCACACTCATGCGAACCCCAGTGATGCCACAGCCATCTGTGGGACTATAGAACATATGTGTCCTCCTCCTCCCCCATAATTCAGCATAATGCTAGCTTACAGTCAACCAGTTATGCCTTCAAGACTTATACTGCTGATGCAACAATAATTTATTGCCTGTTAGCTGTAAAATGTCAACACCGTAGTGCAATTAAGCAATCAAAGAGGGTCTTAGGATCTTCCACCTGAGGAGAATCTGTGGCAAAAAAGCAACAATGGCAAACCAGAATTAGAGAAACAGAGGTGTTTCACAACAGAGGTGTTAGACATTTTCAAACAGAGACCTGTGTCCTTTCTAAGGTCCCGTAGTCCCTTCTGTATTCAAGTGGCCACTAGTAGCACAGAGGAGAAAGCTGCCAGGAATATTAACTCCAAACCTCATCTTAGTGGTGATGAGCAGCAGCCTTGGTCAATATTCATGGATTTTGCAATGTTTCTAATTGTTTTGGTTAGTTTGGTTAGTTTCCTCATTCTTATTGGCTGATTACTGCTCCTACTGTTCCCTGAAGCTCAGATTATGAAATTAATCGCACAGAAAGGGTGCCACTTTACAATAGGAGCACCCTAAAAGGATTTTGTAACCAGGTTATTAATTCAACAGTTTATAAATCATTAATAAGCAGTTATAAACAATGTATAACAGTAAGGTCTGGCGTCTTAATGGTTGTAATGATCTAAGATCTGAGCCTATGTCAATGTAAGACAACAGTTATAACTCGTTTATAGTTGCTTATTAATGATTTATAAACTTTCTGCAACATAATTAAAAATCTGATTATAAATAATTTATTATGCCTTTATACAGGTGAAATGCCACTGCACCTGTGACACCTCACAGGCTTCTGTTCACACCGGCATGAGTCATTTGTCTCTGAGCCCCAAAAATGGTCTCTGAGCTAAATCAGGGTTTTTATGTGTCAGAATATACAAATTTTAAATTTTAAATTTTAATTTTGCACAGTCAGTAACAGGAGCGGTTCAGGATACATTTCACTGTGTGTTGTACTAGTATGACTGCATGTAATGAATAAAGTATCTGGAATCTTGAATCAATAGGGGCCTCTTTTGTCCTTGGCACCCAGAGCAACAGCCCAGAGTGTTTTATGAAAAACCCTCAACCTCTATCCTAGAAGACTCCTTTACTTTCCTCACTGCTATAACACCCACATTAACCCAAGAAAGGCTTCCTGACTAGTTGACAAGATGGATCAAGTGTTTTGAGACATGGAAAACTCAGAAATGTGCAAAGGTGGATGGTCTTAAGGACCATGGTAGAAAATCACCGTGTCAGAACATTAAAACAGGTTATAGGTGTGAAGTTTTGTGGACTGATGGATTTAAATTTGGGATTGGGATTAAATTTGGGATTGAGATTCACTCGGACGGTGAAAAGCATCCTAAGACTGAACTTTTGCGGAGTGTGGAAAAATGTGACCCACACCCTACACTTAATTGGCTTTGGTTGTCAACACAGGTAGCCTCCATTGGGCATCCAGCACTACAGCCCAGAATGTTTTATGAATACACCCAAACCTAAAAAATAATAAAAATGTGGTGGCATTCAGCCAAGCTGTATTTGTCCAATTTTCTCACATGTAAATCCTATCTTCCAAGCTGTTTATAGGACATAATTTCAAATGCCACATGCCACAATTACAGCATTTACATTTACGGAATTTGGCTGACGCTCTTATCCACAACGATGTACATCAGTGCTCTTTAAGAAACAGTAGCCCGCAACTGTTTCTTAAACCTGTAAATCAGCTTAAATGTCCACTATTTAACTGAAATACTGCATATTCAGTGCAACTATACAACATCTGTCAAATAAGACCTAAACAACACCTGCCAAAGAATACCTAAACAACACAAATCATAGAAAAGACAAGAGTTAAGACAAGAGTAGGTTTTTTTTGTTTGTTTTATTTCCCAGAGCGACATACTTCAGATGGCCAGTTGAAGGCACCCCCCAGTTCTACTTCCTCGGCTAGTTTGTTTAGTTGTGATGCTAGTTTGGACCCAGCTTCTAATTGATTTCTTTGCTCCTATTAAATCTGAGCCATCCCTTATAACAATAATCTGAAAAATGAATGAAAAAAACAAAAAAAAATAAAAACAATTCTTGTCTCTGAAGCCTTATAAATTTCAACCATAAACAACTGGTCGACTTTGGAGCACCCTGCTGCTTCCTATAGTCCTTCCAGTCATAAAACTAATCAGGAGTTTCTAAAATTGAAGTACAGGCGATAAAAGATAAAGAAAGAAACCCAACAAGCATACACCCACCGGTAGACCACCAGAACTGTCCCCATCAGATAAACAGAACTTAAAGCTTTCATCTTTGAGAGTGAAGAGAAAATCAGGCTCCATTCTTGCTTCAAGTCTGTGGGGCTTTCTGTCAATCATTCTTCCACTGTGAGAGGACGACACAAGACATGAAATCTGAAATCTAGATCTGAAAGTAGGTGGACCTGTTCAAGAAGATGATTCCCACCATCAGTCTTGGAAGATCCCTTCGTTTCTTTACTGCTGTAACCCAAGAAAGGCTTCTTCACAAGTTGACTTGTTGGATCAGGTGTGTTGACACATGGAAAACACTAAAATATGGCAAGGGAAACCACTGTATTAGAACATCAAAACTGGTCTAATATGTAGTAAAAAAGTAGTCTCTGACTATTTCACTATACATGTACTTAATCATTCATTCTTAGCAACATTAGTCTGGTAGCTTTAAAGAAGCAAACTGTGAGCATCAGACATCTCAGATGACAGACTACAATTGGGAACAATGGAGTGAAGTCCATCCATCCACCCATCCACTATCTACCCTCTGCTTGTCTTCGGTAAAATACGTTGTAGGCCTTCGTTCAGCGAACAGCACTGCTACAAAGTAAGCAAAGCAATTATTAATTAGATTTTTGCAATTCCTGTCTGGATACAGGGCATTTTTACTGTAAGTGAAACCAACTGTGTTCAACAATAAGAGAAAACCTGACCCACTGCCTTATACCTTGCTGGAAGGCCCAGATTAAGCGTATTATACACCAAAATGCTACAAAAGAGGGTCTTTGTACCATGGATGTAAAAATTCATTTATTCTTTTTCCTGTAACCGCCTAATCCTTACTAGGGTTGTGGGTACCCAAAGCCTATCCTGGGGTCTACGGGCATGAGACAGGGATTCACCCTGGGTGGGGGGCCAGCCCACCACAAGGCACACACACACACACACACGCATACCATTCACCCACGCACTCGCACCTACAGCTAATCTAGAATCCCCAATTTACCTGACGCTCATGTCTCTGGACTGTGGGAGAACCAGAGAACCCAGGTGAAACCCACACCACCATGAGGAGAACATGTAAACTACACACACACACACACACCAGGACCTGGATTCAAACCCCCACCCTGGAGGTGTGAGGCAACAGCGCAACTGACAAACACTTTTAATTTCCTGAAGAGCCTTACAGAGGAAGATTCTATAAAGAACTATTTTTGTGAAAGAGCTATTTTGAAGATGTGTGAGTGTGAAGAACCATCTCAAAGTTTAAAGGACCTCCACAGGATGTAAAGTTGTTTTCTACAGCTGTATTTCCAAATCAAGTACCTTGTGGGTGGTTCCGGTATTAGAGGACTTGTTCCAGGAAAAAAAATCACACAACGCTCTACCCCAGACGCAGCTGATCAGACAATATTTTATAACCAGATTTTCCCTCTTTAGCTTTGAGGTTACTGTAGCTGACAAGACGTTTATAGTCGCCTGAATTGTGTCACCAGATGTTCTGATATAGCTCACATTAAGTCATTCTTTGTCCTGAACCACATTTACAAGTCCAGGCCACCTTAATGAAGAGTTGAATGCGGGTTATGGGAAGTTTGTAATGTTACCCATAAAGCTCCTGTTCCTATCCTAAGAAGTAACATTTGTGGTCCAAACATAGCTTCACCTACTTTTGGGATCCGTGGAAAACTGTATAAAAAAATAAACGAGTATAAATAAATGAGATAAATGAGTTTCATTGATGTTCTACTAAAAAGATGGACTTGGTCAATACATACTGATGCCATTTATAGCCCACGGTATCTATATTTAGTGTATAAGAAACGGCAAGCACTGAAACCATTTATTCAGTGCTAACAAGCTGCTCATTAGAAAATCTTTCATGGACAGTAAGCATGGCAGGCGCTTTGTGTGCAGAGGAGGGGCGAAAAAAAGAAGGTTTATCTTATTTGGGAAAGTGAAGGGGGCCTGGCCTTATCTGTCAATAAACAGTAATTAGATTTTGTGGCCGATAGCGTCGATTGGTTTCTAATCTAGCTGTCGGCTGGGATGTGTATAATTAAAATCCTGATTGATAAAGGGGCTCGAGACCGCCTACATCACCACATTCTGCCCTCACACACACACACACACACACACACACGCACACACACATGCACCCGCACACTCCTGAGCGTTCTAACAGACACACACAGCCTGACCTGACCCCCTACGGATGGAAGAAAGCGTGGAGATATGAAAGAGGGCCAGGGCCAGGGAGAAAAAGTGGGAAAGTGCAGCTCTTATTGATCAGAGCTATCTGCTTTCCTATCTGTGGCCTTTTCTTACAACAGGCAGTCCCCAACAAAGGGTTCATTTGCAGCTGTAGCTTGAGGGGACCTTCATCCACTCCCAGCTGGAGAGAGAATTGCGGATGATTCAGTTCCGCATAATGGCGACTCTAAATCAAAATCTTCCGGCTCCTTTTGACTGTGATTTCGATTATTGCCGCTCTGTCAATAGTTGATAGTTCTTTTATTGCAGATATGATCACGGGGGGGTAAAACTATGTCTCTATAAAACACATTTATAGTATTGATTAAATTGTAAATCTCACTCCGTTAGAGAAAAGAATGGGAGAGAGAGAGGGAGGGAGGGAGGGAGAGAGAGAGAGAGAGAGAGAGATTCTCAGATCAACTCTGAAACACTGGGATAAAACACTGGCACGACTAATTAGGGGACGTTTCAGTAGGTTTCATGCAGGCGGTGAGAAGACAGCCCTGAGGGCCCTCCTTCAACAGAGAGGAGGGATAAAAACCTTCATCGAATCCAGCCGCACACACGCACCTTCATCTGCTCTGTCCATGGCCCCTGAGCTGCATCTGATGCTTTCTAAACATGTGTGCAGAAGTGGCAGACATTAATCTAACACAGGACAATACAATACAACATGCATCCTTATATATACATATATATACATACAAATATACATGTATACACAAGAATGCATGTACATATATTGTTTGCCCTTATTTTTGTTTTGCTTTGAATAACAGTGGTCGTGCAAAAACACCATTGTATGCCTCTCAAACTGTCTAATCCAACCACTCAGAATTGAGCACCAGCAGTATACTGATCACCGCCTGATCATCTGGACTCATCTGGTTCTTCACTGGTTCAGGACTTTGGTTAAATGATTCATACATAGGCCACTGTGTGTCTTAACCAACAGAAACATTCCTCTGAAACTGGTCAGGTTCAGGGACTGGACTGCAAATGAGAGTCTTTGAAAGTCCTTCAGGAAGCCTGGAGAACTGTTCCTCAAGACCACATTAAAAATACAAGAACATCTGGATCTTTGGAAGAAATGAGGGGTGACTCAAGACTTTCACAGGTCTCTCTCTCCCTCTCTCTCCCTCTCTTTCTCCCTCTCTCTATACATGCTGTATACTGTATATATTATCATGCAATGTGTATATTAGCAGCTCTCTAGTGCATTACATTAAATCATTGTACTTTCATGATTTAAATCTTAAAAAGCAATCACATTTATAATGTAAATATAAAAATATAAACACTAATATATTAACATGAGGCACATTTTCAGGAACTGTTTATATGCAGTACAGAAGAATGAACACTTAATTCTTACCACTGTATCATAATCTGTATCATAATCGATCTGAAAACAACAACCTGTATTCAGAAATACTGTAAAGTACTGGAGAAACCAATGCCAGTTGATTTTTACAGAAGAGTTTGTCACTGTTGTGTATTTGTGGTTGCTTATTGCATCATACCAGTTGAAGGGGATGCTGGAGCAGCTGCACAAAAAGCCTAAGGTCACCAAATCCAAACAACAGCCAGAGGGTCAAACAGCCCATCCAACATGGGGCTGTGGAGCAGTGGACCTGGGAGTAATGACCGTCCTTCCGAACACCATTTAACACCTTTCTGATGAAAAACCAATCATCTGACTTTCTTACTAGTCTGAATGGCATCAAATTGTCACAGCAATGTACCAAATTCTAGTATAAAGCCTTCTCAGAAGAGTGGACACAAACACAGAAAGCGAGGCAAACACTATGAATAGCCCTGATTTGGAAGGAAATGTTGGATGATCAGGTGTCTGCAGACTTCTGGACATGCAGTGTGCTCTGACTTTAAGGATAAATCTGTATAGAAGGCGGCGCCGTTTCCTCCTGCCTGCATTCATGTAATGATCTACACTCACACATTTACCTGAATGAAAGCCATGAATCACAGCAGGTTGGGTCTTTCCTGCTAGGCAAATATCTAAAAATGATCTGAGGAGAGAAATATGATTGTAGGAGAGATGGATGGAGCGGAGGACGGAGTGTGGAGTCTGCTGGACTGTGACCTTTACTGTCTCACTCTGGTCACCAAACCTGTCATATGTAGAGCTGAACTGACCCATCAACATGAGTGATGGCTCTACACTTTTCTTTCTCTCTCTCTCTCACTCTCTTTCTCCCCCTGCTCTCTCTCCCTCTCTCTTGATCTTGATCTCTCTCTCCTTTTCTTTCTCTCTCTCTCCCTCTCTTTTTGTACTGAAAATGTATAGCAACAAACACATACACACACACACACGCACACACACACACACACACACACACACACACACACACACACACATGCGTGTGAGCAGTGCAGCATCGCACTGCTGTACCTTCATCATACCAATCCTTCCTACCTTTACTGCTGCTTAATAAATCACAAATTAATTGTGTGTTTGTGTGCATGTGTGAGAGAGTGAGCGAGTGAGTGAGTGAGTGAGTGAGTGTGTGTGTGTGTGTGTGTGTGTGTGTGTGAGGAGGTTCTGGGAGGGGGTTAATAGGAGCTGGAGCAGTGGTCCAGCACTTAATTTGCTTCTTAATGGAAGGCAAAGTTTCCGAAGGAAAACTTCCATTGGGTGCAAAATGTCTTTCTTTAGTTTTTAATTTGAGCAGCTATGAGAGGGATTGAGATTGATACGTGCTGGCAGAAGCCCCTCAAGCATGCCTTCCTTTAGAATTCAACTGATTTGCATCATTTCCTCACCAAACAACATCATCTATTAGACTTAATCTGACATGAAAAGTTGTGTTTGCACTGAGTCTGCATTTGTCTACTTTTTCATTTTTACTATAAATCTAAATGATGGTGAAAATGTTGATACTGATCGATTTGGGCTGTTACAAATCCATTAAATAAAACAAATGGAAAATGTATACGTAACAATTATGTGTACTGTGGGCCTAAAACGCTAAATGCTTTTATTTTGCATGCTTTTCTAATTTAAAGGGCCCATTTAACCAACAATTTTTAAATATTGACTCTTCACTCACCAATCCACATATGGTAACTAAGCTGCAAAAACGAACTCTTTTACATTCATCATTTTCACCAAATTCTCTACACATATAGCTCTGGAAAGAGACTGGCTATTTATTTTTAAATCAGTATCCAGTGTCTGTTAAATTCCTACATAAGCACCTCATTCTGCTTCATGAGGGGCTGATCAGTGATCAGCTGAATCACATCTTATTTAATGAGGAAAAGTAGAAAACACTGCTGTAATCGACTCTCTCCTCTCACACTGAGACCAGCTGGATGATGAAACACTACTAGAAGTTCCTCAAAGCTTATTATTGCCATTTTGTTTGAGTGAACAAGAGATTGATTTGTTTGAATTACTCAAGTTCTGTAAACACTCCATCGTTTTTCTTATTTTGATGTTTTGTCTTTTAAAATTATGCTTTGAATGAGATCAATATTTTTATTTGGAAATTATGAGAGATATTGTCAGCAGTTCTTAAACACTAAAGCAAAGCTGTTCAGTTCAATACTTGCAGCTATAAGAGATAAAACCTGAGAAAGTGGACATTTCTCAGTGTCTCTTATTTTTTTCCAGAGCTGTATTTGGTGTCCAAAATTGCTGTTTTGTTTAGCAATGAATCTACAAGGCCTGTGAACGTATAAGGAATGAAAATGTATGACAACGAATCAACCAGTTGTTCTGCAAACTGCGTGCTCACACTTGCCTCAAATGTGTTGCTTTAATTAAAAATCTCAAACAGGAGTTATTTATAATGATGGGCTGAAATGATATGCAATATGGTATCAGAAATCTCATTGAGTCCTTTAGAAGTTACTTAACAACTCGACATGGTTTGAATTGTATGTAATGATTTAAGTTTTTCTTCCTCGCTGCCTGATCTCACAACTTCTGTTTGGTCATGAATGGGCATGATTTCCCACAGGAATTGATTTTTGAAACCTTTGCGGTTTTATTGTTTAATCAAGAAAATGCTTTACTTTTACCAACATATTTAGTTCAAAATGAATTCTTGCGATATTCTACACAAAAGGAGCTTTTTAGGTAAAGGACCCCACGTGATTGAATGTGGGCTGTTTTCTTTGATTGCAGTTTAAGAACTAACATCTAATGGTTGCAGTTGATCTAGAAATGTCAGAAATCACGCACTAGCATCAGCGCACTGAGATTTAGTGCGTAGTTCACACTGCACACTGCCTTCTGTAGTGCGCACTGCTGTGGGTCAGTGCTGTCCTAAACGGAACACTAACGTTTTGCACTTAGTGGAAGAGATGGACTAATATTTGTTTAAAATATCTGCTGGTTTTACCACAGTGTACATCAATAAAATAATTTTATTAATGTTTTTTACATTTATACGAACCAGCTGCCTCCACTTGGGCTTGTATTTCAATGTTTGCTGCCATTATCCAACTCAAAACCACGTTAAGTCGCCCCCTCGGCCATGTGGTCAAAATTACGCCCGTTTAGTGCATAGTGTGCATCGTTCTGCACGCTGTTTTCTGGCCGATTTATGTGTAGCATCCGGGTTCTTTCAGTTTTAGCAGTGTGAGTGCACTACGCACTAAAAGTGCGCAAGTGCGCAATTTCGGACACACTCCATTTCTGAATGAAGTGTCTCGCTTTAGTTTTGGAATGAGTTCGTCCAACAAGCTCAACACAGGTGAGATGGTCACGAGTCCACATACATTTGGCCACATGCTGTAGTCGTGAAGACAAAAGGTGGCCACCTTCATTTCACCATATGGTGACCTACTCCTATTGACAATGACACTAAATCTGACTAAGCTTTCGGATTTGCTTCATAGGCCTTCCAGCGCACACTCTTTGAGCCAAAGGCAGGTACAACTAGCGGGATCAGCGTGCTCGTCTATGAGGTATTCAGGAGCATCAGCGGAGGACTCGGAGGAGTGTTAAACACACGGAACTAAATCTCCCCGCTGATTAAAAATGAATGTTACCATGCAGAGCCCCTGGTGTGGGACTCGGCGGTAAAGGAACTCGTTAATATTCCCCCCCATGTCTTGCTAATGTCTTAAAGTGATAAATAGCAGGGGGTAGGGAGCTGTTTGATTGTTCTTCACAGGCAGCCACAGAGCAAGGAGCGACTGGAGGTGGAGGGATATTCTCTGCGTGCCCAGGCACCGTCCATGTAACGTTAATAGGGTCATTGTATATGGGCATGCTGTTGCGAGGTGTCAGCCGCGCTACTGTCAGTCACTGTAGTGGACGAGAGCGATACAGATGTACCTGCTGCTTCCACTCAAAACATTCTGAGTGATCAGATACATTATAATTACCATGCTATTCATCATGGTGCCACGTCTGCGTCAAAATATCTATTGTTAGCAACCAGACGAGCCGCCACTGACCTACAGTCACCAAGCTGTAGTCCCTGAGCATAAGCCCTTCATGAATATGCAAATCCAGACACGTATTCATACATAATATGTAAATCCTGACAGTGATATGCAGTGCTGGATGTAAACGTGGATGTAAAACCATGAGGTGAATTGAGTCATTTGGTTGATACACAGTGGCTTCAACCTTGTCCATAATTCTAGATCCTATAAGTCCTTCCTCAGCAGAGTTAGGTGAGCTGTCTTACAGTAATAGGTTGCTGCAATCCAGTTATTGTTGCTTTAATCCGCTGTATTTTTCACGCGACCGCTGTTTTTCAAGATCATGGTCAAAATATCTGGTTGGTATAGTAAAAGCTGTTCTGTACTGTTTTAGCAAAGTCAAAGAAAGTGGGCTTACTCTTAAAGGTACCGGTCTATATCCATTCAGTGTCTCTGAGAATGGAACCATGTGCAGGTTGTAACCGCCAAGGTAAAACTACAGCAAAAACAGGGAAGCTCTGAGCATCAACCTAAGAAGGCTAAGACAGCTAAGGAGGCTAAGATAGCTTTATAGTTAGCAGGAATGTGGCTTCATAATCACAATTGAATTGAAAAAGATTAGCTATAACTGAAATACGTGCTCATAACATGCAACAAGATGAAATATTTCCAGGGAATCATCTATTGTTCACATTTTTGGACAGGTTTGGACTTTTTTCCTGCATCTGGACTTATTCTGTTTTAACTAAAACAGGCAAAGGCTCCAGTAATGATAGGCAGACCTCTGATCACAGTCACTGATCCCAATTCTGTGATTTCTGTAATATTTAATTGTAGCATCGAGTCCATACTCTACATTTTTCTTCCATTTTTTTCTTTTCTTTCTGTTTTGACAGACTGTGTTACTTATAATTCATTTCCTTTACAGCTTTTCCTTATACCTTTCAACTAAAGCTTGTTTTTGTTTCTGTGACCTTCAGACATCCAGAATTATAGTTATATCTGTTCTAATTGAACAACATATGTAAATACACAGGTTTTTGTGACATCACAACAACAACTCAGGCTGTTTTTGCACATTGGTGAAACAGGCCCCTTAATGCAGTTACACCTTTTGGTTTTGGACTCCTGCGATAAAGACATCATCTTTATATAGACTTCACCTACAGTCCAGTACAGATTCCTTTAAGTTCTATACAGGACAAGGTGAGTATAGCCTTCAGAACTTCCTCTGGTCCTAAAGGATGAAAGCTCTGCAGTTTGTTTCGTCCGGTGTCAAACGCGTGATACGTTTTGTATTTGTAACCATTAATAGGTATATATACGTCAAGGCATGCGCCGCAGCCCTTTTGTCAGTGTTGGAACTGGCCTACTTCACTTGTCACTGAGCCTTTCTTAGACCGATATCCCTCTCACCTTCAAGGGCTGCAAAGACAAAACATCCAGCAGCGAGGGCGGGCGCAGGCACGGACTGCGGGCCTAACTTTAACAGGACATTTTATGAAGTGCCCTTTGGAATGACATTGCAAGAAGCATTGTACAAATAGAATTGAGTTCAATTGAATTGAGTTGAGCCCATCAGAGGGTTGTGGTGGAGTCCACACGGGCTCATTCCAGTCACAGCGTGCGTGTTACTACCATGATAAAGCACATATGGTACACCAGGGAGATTTAACCAGCTTGTGACATGGGAATGGAGGATGAGACTTAGACACACACACACACACACACACACACCTATCTGTGCACACACAGACAAATGCTTTATGCTCAGTTATAGGATTTTGTCTGCTTATGTCTATAGAGGGCCATTACACAATGGCAGCATTTAATGCCACCAGAGTTGCTCTGCTAATATATTTTTTCCACTCTTATCTCTCTCTCTCTCTCTCTCTCTACTTTTTTCCCACTTAACCTTTTCTTGACGTAAATGAATGATCCGGTCTTAGACGTCCTCTCTATGGTTCCTAAAATGTGACTGGCTGAGCGAAGTTCTAAGTCACTGCACAGCACTCACACCTTACATACACACACCTATGACAACCTCACAAGAACCGAATTCTGTTTTAATGCTCTAACTTCCTTAAAACAACTGTGGTGTGAAAGAAGTACTCATTGACTCATAGACCCCCAACTAACCAATGAAGTGAACTGAGAGGCTTAAATGTGTGTGTTTTAGTTTGAGAACTGCTTTAAATGGCAGTAAAACCAGACTAAATTTCAAATCTCTCTCTCTCTCTCTCTCTATACATATATATATATGTGTGTGTGTGTGTGTGTGTGTGTGTTTGTGTGTGTGTGTGTGTGTGTGTGTGTGTGAGAGAGAGAGAGAGAGAGA
>JBBPDH010000001.1:23511723-23533119 GCA_037974565.1 Clupeocharax schoutedeni
CCGGAGAACTGTTCATTACGACCAAAAATACAAGAAAGTCTGGATCTTTGGAAGCAAAATATGAAGAAATGAGGGATGGCTCAAGACCTTTGCGCAGTGCTGGGTGGTGTAGACGTCACAACCCCTGGTTTCATTCACTGCCACTGTAAGGAAAGCAGAGTTGTTAAGTTTCTCTCCAATAAATCTCTTCTCATCGAACCCACAGCTCAGAGATTAAATAATTTAGTTATTGTGATGGAATTGGTGAAATTGGTGGTTGTTTTTAAATGATTGACAATGGAAGTGATTAGCTGTAAGTTCTGCTGACCTAAAACACTCTGCCTGTTAAGACAGAAAAATATATCTATACATACTATTGTTTATTTTTTTCAGGGCACATGCTATTTTAGCATCTTTTAACTGTTATTTCTTTTTCCATTTTTTTGCAGTTTTTGTCATGACATGGTTTACTCTCCACTCTAAACCAGGCTGCGATATATGCTGTAATTAATGATAGATCAATGCCTCGATCTTATCTCGCTCCTTCACGAAGATTTGCATCTTAAGCTTTACATTTTACATGTCTCCAAACAAGCTGATACTAAGTCATTAATGGCCTCCAAATCTGCGCTGATAAAGATTACAGAAAGAGAGAGACAGAGCTAGAGACAGACAGAGAGAGAGAGAGAGAGAGAATTACTGCACCTCTCAGTAAAGTCCTGCTTTAATTCAACCAGTTTCCTGCTTCAGTTTTTACCCCGGGCCCCCCCACGGGGACTTTAACTCTTTCTGCTGTATAATTTTAATCGGATGCTTTTTGTTAAATGTTTAACTTAAATTGGAGCCCTCATAAATATTCCAAATCACTCGCGCAGTGTTTGATGAGGAAATGAGCCTCCTACCCGCCGAGATTCCCCAGGCTACGAGATGAAAAAGAGAAAAATTCCTACAACTTAACACTTAGAAGTAACCCTGTGAGGCGTGCTGGCCGAGCACATTCGGATGCGGGGAGCGGACTCAACACAGTAAGGGATGGCCGTGCACACCAATGATGATTAAATATCTTTTCTGTAGGACCAGCATGTGTTGTAGACACAATTGAGTCATCACTTCGAGCTTTGGAAAGAAAAGAAGCTCCTAACTGAGTGGACATTAAAGGATAGTACTCAACTGCCTAATAGGGTTGCTTGTGATTTCATCATGCTGAGAATCACCACAAGGAAAAACATCTCAAAAAACTCTAAATATCATAGAAATATCATAAAAATCTTATTGATTTGGTAACACATGATGACAACCGACATAAATAAATTAAAAACATTTAAAAAGGCTTATTCCAAATATAAATGACAAATGACATAAAAAGAGCAATCTTTATGACATGTGATCTTGTCAGAATAAGCCTTCCCAAAAGTTTGTGAAGCTTTTGATCAGTTGTCATAAAAAGGCCTATATAGATATTATGCCACATTCCTAAGGCTGAGAGGTTACTCAGGGTGATTAAATGTCTATGTGCAGCTTTTATAAGGTTGTATGAGACCTACATACAGCTTTTTAAAACGTCATGTAGGTTTATGTCAGTTCATGGAAGCCTTATGCAGGTGTAATGCAGCCTTAGGAGTCCCACCCTTAAGTAACAAATTCCCAAGGTTTTTTTGTTTTGTTTTGGTTTCTTTCTTTTGCTCTTACTCTCTTTATGGACCCAAAGCTAGACATTTGGAACAATGTTTAGTAGTTCCACCCTCAGTTATAAATTGTTTTCTTATTAACACGTGAAAATACTGTCTCAGTGTTTAGTTAAAGAGTTATTTCACTTTGAGAGCAACTAGGAGAAGCTTGTCTGCAATGATGAATAAATACCTATGGTTAAAACCTGAACACCTTTTGAGTTTATTCTTGCTGGAGCTTATTTGTTGCTGCGGTCAAGTTTTCCCCTTTAAATGTTTAAAAGAATTAAATCAGTAAAAAGTATTAAAGGAATTAAAAGCCTAAAACTTTACAGCATATTTGTAGTGTCTCTCACTCCGTCTCTCTCTCTTTTTCTTCTTTTCTCTCTTCCAAACGGCCTCATCAGCAGCAAGTGGAAATAAATAAACTAACTTTTTCTTCCCCTCCCCTCCTCTCTCTCCCGCTCTCTTCCGGCAACTCAGCCGACAGCCAGACAGGGCCGTGAGTCTGTGCCATGTTCTGGGGTCGCGACCTCACTGTGGCAACCACACTAGGAAGTCTCAGTTACACGCTGCAGGAAGCCTTCAGTCAGCGAGCCGGGACATCTCGCCACCTCACGCAACACACACCATTTACATATGCAATGTTTCAGCAGCATCTCTCAGCCCCGACAGCCGCTGCAGCCATGCGGCCAATCAGAATACAAATGTCACTCAGGGCACGGAGAGGGCAAAGAGAAACATGTGGGCAAACTCTTAATTTGGTCCCTTGGTGGTCGGAGAGGACTAACAATGCAGGAGTTTCCTACAGCACCGGCGCCCCAAGCACTCCATACAAGCTGCGGAGAAGAGTTTCATTTAAAAGACCTGCGTGTAGAACATACAGCTGCTGAAAACAACTCACTTCCTTAATCCGCCCAACAACTGACCTGTCCATCCTTCACAAAAAAAGCTGACAGCTTGTGGCAAAATACCCACATTTAAGGTGAGTCATTCATTTTAAATGACGTTTATAAGCCCATGCCAGCATGGTAAGCTATGAAGCAAAAAACATAATTCTCTCTATAAAAGGAAGTAATCCTAGTAATTTTGAACCATTTCCATTGGTTCCATTTAATGTTAAGTTTTAACGCAGGACCAACGTCTGTTTGTTCAGCTTTAAAAAATGACAAAAATGGACACAACAAGGTTTAATTCCAAATGTGGTTAAATATAATAATACTGTTTCAATCCACTCTGGTTTTACTAAAACCTTGATAAAGTAGAGGTTATTATACAGATGTGACATTAAGGAATCTTGACCAGGGATTCTTATTGGTGTAGTGTGGTTGGCTTGTTTGGATGAGAAATCATATTTCAGTGTTTGGCGTGGAGGGCAGTGGTGTTATCCACTACACTACCCCACCCCAGTTGTTCGTCAACAACTCACTTAATATCTGAGCGTTTAAAGCTCAAAACTCATTGTTATATAGTAACATTAAACATGTTAACCAAATTCTCCCAATTTCTCATTTCTTTAGTAATGCAAAAGTACTATAATAGTTCTCTATAGCACCAAACGAGTTCTGCTGTTGTTACACCAGAGAACATTCTTATTACTATCTTGGTGGAACTATCATTGCTCAGAGAGTAGCTGATACAAACAAGTGATATAAAATGTGGGGCCTTGATAGATCAGTCCTGAAAAAAATTGTTCATGGACTTCTAGTTTTGTTAGCAACATTAGCCTTCTAGCTACAGTTCTAAACAACAGAAGCAAAATTTGTATTCCAAACATGTTTTGACTGATATTGGACCAACAACACATAGGTATTTTTTCTGCCAAACTATTTCTGTAGAACTAAAAACCTAGTAGTACCATTAGAATTCATAACTATATATCAAAAACAAAAACATTTATGACATCAAATATATCATAAACAACATGGCACTTTTAAATGAATGTTCATAATATAACAACTAATAACATGATATAACAAACGCCATAACACATTTATGATGTGGTTTGTAGCAGCGTTTAGGTTACTTTACCCTAATTTAGTCACTTTAAATCTGGAACCACAATCGAAGGAGACAAGTTAGTCACCTTTGGGCCCACTTTGTTCAGGGTCCGAATATGAAATGCTGAGTTTCAGTCTCTCTCTCTCTCTCTCTCTCTCTCTCTCTCTCTCGCTCTCGTTCTCTCTCTCTTTCCTGCTGAGGTCACCCCCGCTGGTATCGCAAGCACAGCAGTCACATTGTGGCACAATGCAGACAGATTGCTTATAATAACTGTTAGGGACCTTTCATTTTTCATTGTCAGCAATTTGTGGGATAATTTTGGCACCCTTTAAGGATACACCTCCACTAATAGGGGGATAAAAATAAACAAGCGAGTTGTGAAAGCTCTATATTGGGACAGTCTAATCCTGTTTACAAGTCTGAACGCCTCCCTTGCAATGATATTGAACGACACCAACATGCTTAGATGTGACAATTTTCACTATTTTTAAAAGCGAGGTACACTCGACCCAAAAGCTTTTCAGTGCCAGCGAGGATAAGAGGATCAAACGTCACGATTCAAATTTCATTAGGAAAGACTATCTAAGAAGAACCAATTCACCTAATAGTAAAACTGAGCTGTCTCTATTTACAGTGGACCAGAACCACTGTTGTTTTTAGTTTTGGCTATTATTGATCAGTAGTGTCAGGTAATTCAATGAAATGCCTTTAGTCCCCCAACCCACAGCACTTTACAGCATTATTTCCAAAAGGGACGCGCAGGCTAGTGAAGATTTCAAAAGAGCATCAAATTACCAACAGTAGGAAACTTTAAAGAAGCAACTTCAACTGAACCTTACCAGCATGATGAAGTGTGAAGCATCTGACAGGTCTGGAAGTCTGTGCAGAAGCACTGGGTACTCAGTACATGATGATGAAATATGTACCATATAGCAGTTTTTTTCAATATTAAGGGTATATTTATATAAGTGCCTCCTTAATGCAATACAAGTAACCCCAGTTTTAATAAAATCACAGCCATGTACCAATTAATTCATGATAAAACCTGCTGAAGAGTCTTTTTAATTCTCAATCAATCCTGTTTTACAAAAACTGTCCTGTTCTGCCCTTGTTAACATTGCTAACAACACTCGAATTCAATATTCCCTTATTTTTGTCCATAAATAAATCCCTAAACTTTCTCAAACTGCATTCAGCTCTTCATTGAGGCGGTGCAGACTTGTAGATGTGGTTTAGGATACAGAATGACTGGAAGCTATAAAAATTAATGAACGAATAGAACTTCATTTGCAAAAAATGCAAAGGAACCTTATGCAAGTTCAGTCCTGGTGTTGTCAGAAATGTTCGTAAACAACACTTACAAGCCTGTGGCACCCTAACGAAGTGCAGGATGGAGTGTTTAGTGGGTTTTGCATTTGTGTATTTATGCATAAGACTATTGATTTCTACTGTTCACTACGTTAGCTCCAGTTAAAACTAAAAAGTCAAAGTCTGGTTTAAGAGGGAAAAAATGTGTAAATTTGATTTTTCTGCCAAACTATTCCTTTAAGCAGTAATTAAGTAAATGCACTTACTGTGACTGTCCATTCTAGTGAATTTATAACGTGTTTAAACTCAAATACTCCTTTTTTTTTTCTGGTGTGGACTTCGTTTAACTGGACCGAAATGAAATAAAACGGAATGACATTCATTTTGTGTGTGTTATATACTTCCTTTCCGGCACTCTCTTTATGTATCTAATATTTTTAATTTAGCACCGGCCAGGAAAAGTGACACAAGAAGCCATAAATTCCCTTCTAATTCCAAATAATTCCGATTACATGGACGAGTAGTTTTCAATCAGAAAGATAATCTTGGTGATAGATGGTGGGATAATTGGCTGTCTCGGCGACGTAAATATTGTGTCGTTCTATTAATCTTGCCGAATGAGGTGTCAACCTGTCACTCATTCGTCAAACTGAATTAGGAAACATAACGAATAAATAAATGCATGCAAGTCAGGCTTCTGGTGGAGCCGGGGTGTGTTCTGGAGGTGGAGAGTGAGTTAGCCGGCGAGAGGAGGCTGTGGCGAATGTGCTGCCATGGAAATCTGCGGATCATGTTGTTATATGGCACGGACATGCTGCCCTGTTTGAAAACTGCAATATTATGTGAAACATTTTTCACACCTCCGAATCTACAAACCGTTTCACTTTAATCTGCTGTGCATCTGGATTACAGCCTTTGCCAGCATAATAACCAGGAACCTTTATTCCCATAATTACAGGCCACTTTTAAATCAATTAAAATTGCTTACTTGTGTATTAATTAATAAATAAATATAGATTAGGCCTCTTCCTGAGTTAATGCAGTCATAAGAGAGATGTACGTCCCCAGCATGGGCATCTACATTACTGAGCAAAAGACTTATACACCTGTGCAAATTGTTTAAAGTCAATTATACATGACAGCAAAAGCATTAGAATAAATGCAAACAAACAAGAAAGTCAAGATCCATATTATTCTAAAAAAAGTAGTTATTTTGTGAGCTGGTTAGAAGAATAGGTTTAGTTCCAGATTTTTCCTCTATGCCTCCAGTCACTGTGTGGATTTATAATATAACTCACCTAATTTAATCTAATGAGGTAAAAAAGAGCCAAAACAGGTATTTGACGGAGCTACAAGTAAAACTGGGCTTCTATGAGGAAAGAGGTCTGGACAGACAGAGGCCACACATAAAACCACCATTAGCTGTATTAACGTTATTCGTATTTACTGTAATATTAGTGTTTTAACACTAATTTAACACTACTGTTCAGTAGTATGTATAATTTTAAGTATAATTTTTTCCGGTTAGACTTTTCCTCAGTACTGTAAAAGTCTGCCCACCCACCAACCTGTGAGCAAGAGGGGGGGGGGGCTGGAGTGACTCAAGCACTGACATCTTCTAAATTTAATTTATAAAGATCATAATTAATGACCTCCAGGCAGAAGAGCGCCCGATTTTAAAGTGGCAACTAAAAAGCTATAAGAATAAGAATGAAGTTTTCATTGAATTCAGAATGAAATCTCAAATATCAGTAATTTAAAGGAAAAGGTCAGCACTAATAGAGTCCCTCCCTGCCTTTTAATGGCCCATAATTCTCTTTAAGGAGCTCACCTGGCATGGCCGAGCTCTCAGCTAATTGTGAGCGATTAATGAAGGCAGCATCAGGTGTTGGTAAAGGCAAACAAAGGCTGCGGCGAAGGCCGAGTGGCGCCCGTGCCCTTCGACATCATCATTAGCCATCATCAGGTGAGCGAGCGCCAGCCTGACGCGTGACAGATTACATTTTCTCGGACGACGGGCTGCAGATTTATCTGCGTTATAAAGTAAGAGCAGCCCGCGGCTTTCAATCACCAGAAGAGGAAATTAGATTAACGAGCTAATGATCACAACAAGACACAGAGAGAAACCAATATGATGGCCATTATGTGTTGCTGCGGGGCCTTGGCAAGCTCATATTCAGCATTTTAAAGGGCCCATCTCAAAAATAACAAATATTTACCTTTATCTTTTTTAAGAAATGAAAATTTGATACAGAATATACACTTGATTAAAGTTTTAAAACTTCCACATAATCCACATAATTCCACATAAGACAGCACTGTTGCAAAAACAGTCCTAAACCAACTCAAACCCGACCAAAACACAATATTACAATATGAGCTCTTTAAAAAAGAGAATTTTGAATTCATTATTTTTATGATGTCACAGCAGCATTTTAGCTCCGCCCATTCACACCAGAGTAAATCTTTCAGAATAGATGATTTTTGAATGAGGCTCAATACAGAGCAGCCAATCAGAGCAGAGCTCATTTACATATCAAATCCAACTCGACTCTAAAGGATAAGGAGGGTGGCAGTTGGGAAAGGGTTAGGTAAAAATGAATTCGGACAGTTTTTGACACATAAAACCACACAAATGTCATAAGAAGACCAAAAATATAAGGAAATAAAATGCAAGTGTAGAATATGGGTGCTTTAAATGTATGAGTGGACCCACCCCCCCAGTGAGAGGAGGTTTAATTTTGGGATTATATACAAAGGTGGGGTATGTCAGCTCTCTGTCAAATGAATCTTCTGGTTTTAGAGGCAGAACCCAATCTCAGATTCCTCCAGTCTGCATGTGTTATGGCCCCTCTCGCTCCCTTATTAAATCACTAAAGCACAAAGCCTATTTGTAGATTCAGGCTGCCATTCCATCAGGCCCATGCCATGGCCCCAAATTTACAGTAAGTGTCAGAGGCTGATGTGAACCCCTCCCTCACAAACATACCCCACCCCACCCCCAGCAGCTATGCCTAAACACCCCCAAACATGGATCATGCCCTCCTGTGCATGTCACACACACACACGCGCGCGCGTCACCAGTGCGTGCAGGCTGTGTGGTCCAGGCCTCGTAAAGCTGACATCTTCACTAAACTATGCTAACAAGGCTGGGTGATTTGTATATGCACAGCCAGGTGGCACGGCTGTGCTAGAAGCATGCGGAGCCACGGGACGGCTCACATGCTGAGGAGGGGATTAGGGAGAGAATCCTCCACACAGGGGGGCAGCGCTGATCAAAGCACTGCGCCCCCGCATGCTAGCCCGTCCTGCAGCTCAGGGCAGGGGGAGCGACCCGGCGGGATCCAGCTTCTGCAGGATGGAACATTCCAGCAGTGCTTTAATGCAGCCGGAGAGTTACGGTGCACCTTGCCTTACTGGCGAGTGCAGGTGGAGCAGCCGAACCTCCGGGGCTTATTTTTGAACATGAACACTAAGCATCTGATGACCCTGGAACATAAAGGGCATGTTGTTTGTAGGTCTGTTGTTTTTGTTCCAGGGATGTTTTACATACTTCAGTTTATAGATTTTGTAAGTTAATTAAAAAAAAAAATGCTTACTTTAAAACTGCTAATTTTATAATAATGATCGTAATAATAATGATCATATGCTTAAAATTTGAATGATAGAACACAAGCTTTTATTCATTTCTCTATTGTATTTATCCACCTCTCTAACAGACCACAGCATTTCACGTATTTAGTACAGAGTTTTATTTTGACTTAATATTATATTTTAGATTGTTCTTGTCTCTGTATTTCTGTGCAGTCATAGCACAAGCATTTTTCATCTGGAATTGATACTGTTTTCTGGTTCCTTTTTGACCAGCCATAGCATTAGATTAACAGAATATTAATAGAAAATATAAGATAATAATACATATTTTTATTTATCTAGTGGATAATTTATCTAGTGGAACGCATAGTGCAACAAGACAGAATAGAAGACAATAAGACAATATTGAGATAATAAAAGATAAACAAAAACTAGTGCAACATTGCTGTATGTATTAATCACCAATTTTGCTTCTAATTGAAGAAAAAAAAACATGCCGCCTCCTCGGCATGAGAATGCAATCTTTCTAATCACAAACTATAACAGAGTCACAACAGATATTGAAACGGTTCTCATTTTTTCTCCAAACACACAGGGTGATTGTACCACAGCATGTGATTCCAAACCGCTTCTGGTTTATTATTAAGAGTTGTGTTGCAAACTTAAGAGGTTGACTTTTGTGATCAAAGGATTTCCTCCTGATCCTTCAGTGTAGATGTTTGGGCCACTGGTTCACCAGTCTGTGCAACCGAACCCTCCTGCAGGACCTTTGCAGCAATGTGCAGGATCTTGCTTTACATATCTAACCAGTCTACTAGAATTTTTTTCAGATCATTTTTTGATCTTCCAGATCTTGTTCTCTAAAGTTCTGTCAGGGCTGTTGTAACTTTTCTATCACAGAAACAATTCATTTGTTTTTTAGTTTTCATACACGTCAAGAATGGCCTGAGTGACCGGAGTGTTCTGATGATAAACAATGTTTACACATACTTTTCTTAATAAAAAAACCCTTATGTCAGCCTGTATTTTTCCTTTAACTATTTTTTGAGGGTTGTGGCACTGGAGATAAAATGCAGGCCAAACTTTTTGGAAGCAAACAGTGCTTTATCTTCTAGAAAGAGACATCAGAAGTGAAGCTATACTAGTGTATCCTAGGATTATGACTGACAACCTACTGCAAAGATCAAAACCTTGTATCACAATTTTTTATGTTTTTTAACTTTATTTTTCTGAAGAGAGAACCCAAATCTTCACCTCCAGGAACACCTCAACCAACCGTGCACCTCACTCTATCACTCTCTTACATCATCATAATGCGCAACAAACAGGATCTTCTCACCTACATTACCCTCGCAGGGAAAAGAAGAGAGGAGAAGAAAATGGGGAGAAGAGAAGAGAAGAGCGGGAAAGGGGAGAAGAGACTAGAAGAAACGAGATGAGATGAGATGGGAAATGGGGAAAAAATAAGAAGAAAACAAAGGAGAAGAGAATATAAGAAATGAAAACATTTGGATAAATGACATAAAAATTAAAGAAGAGAAGAGAAATAGAGAAAAGAATAAAACGAGAATAAATATAATAAATGAAGTGGATAAATTAGAAAAGAATAAAAGAAGAGAAGACAAGACAAGCAAAGAGAAGAGAAAGAAAAGGAATAAGAGAATAAAGGACTGAGGAGGTCTGAGGAGGACTGAAGAGGTCTGAGGAGGACTGGGAGGTCTGAGGACTGAGAAGGACTGAAAGTACTGAGGGTGTCTTAGAGGACTGATGAGGATTTAGGAGGACTGAGGAGAAATAAGGAGGACTGAGGAGAAATAAGGACAGAGGAGGAATAAGGAGGACAGGGGAGAACTGAGGAGGAATAAGGAGGAATATGGAAGACTGAGGAGGCCGCGGGCCGAGCGGCGCTCTGCTCTGTGTGCTGTCAGCAGCTCTGGAGTGGAGCCGTCCCGTGCTGCTGTCAGAGGGTGTCACGTTTCCAGGCCTGACACTGTCCTCCTCTGTGCTGCCCGCGGCTCTGCCTGAATGGGGCTTTTGATGGGGCAGCCGGGGGCCTTTCATCACCTCCGTCCTGCCCCGGAGCAGCGGGGTGCGGGTCACAGCCCACAACACCTGGCAGGTACACTCCACCACGTGCCATGAGCCCAAACAAAAGCCACTCTGTACAGGACGTTTATTGCAAATTAATTTCCTCTCTCGCTCGCCATCCTCTCATCTTCTTTTTTTTTTTTTGCATTCATAAAACAGGAGTCGGGGATGGGGGGTGATCACTCAAAGTGAATCAGATCAGGATTAACTATGACAGGAAGCTGCAGTTATGAGGAGGTGTGCTTGGCTGAAAGTTGCAGTCTCGATGGAAAAAAAGGTACCCTCATTTAGGATAAAAGTTGAATAGCCCACACACAACACGGCAGCACAAGAGACCATTATGGCCAGTAGCTATTGATTACCATACATAAAAGCATGTCTATCTGCCACGTAAGCTTCCTCTCTGTCTATCTACATGCACACACACACACAAAGGGGCATTTCTGGGCTCATCCTCTAACATGCTTATCTGCAGTTCAAAGGCTGATGAGTGAATTATCTCTGGCTGGAGTTGGGGAGGAAGCGGATGCGGGCCTCCTCTCAGCGTGGTGGCCAGCCCAGCGCTCCCTCCGCTCCTGCTTAACCCAGAAACAACCGCTAATCCACACGAAGAGAGATCGCCGGCGAGAGAAAGGGATGAGCGCAGGCTACCGGTGGCCGAACGGTGATCACAGAAGACTCTACTTTCTCTTTCTTCTCCTGTCCTCCTGTTTCCCAACCCTCCTCTCACTCTTTTTTTTCTCTCTCTTCTCTTCCCTCTGAATCTGAACGTTTGAAAAGGCGTGTGAGCTGTGAGCGGATGATGGGAAAGCTTCATCTCTTCTTTGAACAGACAAGTTTGAGGTGCTGAAAGATGGAAGATTATTATTAATCTGAGCACCTGCTGAAGAGGAGCCCTACTATACAGGCCATTCTGAACTCTGGGCCAGTAGGCAAAACAGATAAGGCATTAAATTATTTGCACAAAGCTTTAAATAGATAGTTTGGCAAAAAGCAAGACCCCAAATGTCGTGTGGAAAGAAAAAAACATGAGCATGTCTATTAGAGAGGATGTTCATTGTGGTGCATTGGGAAAATTCTGAAACTGTGATTTTTGGCTGAATGTGACGTATGTTTTCAAAACCTTGCTTCGCTGTCACTTTTCTACGATGTGTTAGATTCTCCATTAAGCCCTTCACTCTAGTGATGCAATGCAACCACTCCAGGCCAGAACAGCTCTGCCCTGACCACTCACAAATCTCCATCAGGCATTAGCATCACCTCTGACACGCAAGGTCACCTGCCAACGAGTCTCCACTCTCCAATTAACGGCCCTGATGGACACTGCTAATTAGCAGGATTTATGGCTCTCTTTTATTGGGCTTTATGAGGAAGGCAAGTGGAGGGCATTAGCATTTATGGGCCCCAGGGCCCACGTTGAGAATGTGGTGCTGTACGCCAGTCCTCAATCTGCTAAAGATCAGGAACATTACTTAGTAAGAGAAAGGTGCCAAAAGTCAAGTATTGCATAGCTGACTGAAAAAAAGGGAAGAGGAGAGAAGAAAAGAGAAGAGGAAGGAAAACAAGAGAAGAAGACAGAGGAAATGATATTTAAACAAACCAAAAATGTGAACGTAAAGAATAGATAAGTTCATTGAAAAGTAGAGAAGAGAAAAGAGAAGAAGAGAGAAGAGAAGTGAAGAGACAGGCAACCAAAGAGAAGGTAGACGGGACAGCAAGAGATGCAGACGCTATGAAGAGTGTAGGGCAGTAATGAATGAAAAGAGGGATGTGAGTGAGGGAGAGAGGTCAGACACTGGTGGAGAAGAAGTAAGAGAAAGAGAGAGGGACAGCGAGAGAGACAGAGAGGAAGAGAAAGAGAGAGAGAGAGAGTGTGAAAGACAGAGGGAGAGGACCAGAGAGAGCGAGAATGAGGGAGAGAGAGGAAGAGACAGAGAGGGAGAGAGAGGAAAAGAGAGGGAGAGAGGTCATGTAATGAGAGTGTGGTTATTGATTGTATTGTCAGCAGGGCCATGCAGGGTCTTGAGTGCTGTGGACTCCAGTCCATCTGTGGACAATACAGTCAGTTACAGCTCACTGCTCCATCTAATAAAGCGCAGGCAGATTCATATCTCCCCGCTGCGCGTGTGCGCACTGGAAAACTGCGCAGCACGACTACAGGATGGCTTGGAGCAAAGGTGAGGGATTTCATTTCTGAAACGTCATTGGCTTGTGTTTTAAAACTTCCAGCTATAGTCTTAGTGCAGAGGGAGCCCACGGCCATAAAATCGGATTAACAGTAATGCCTTTATTTTACAGGGCACACCGTCGGCAAACAGAGCAGCCGAGAGTCTGAATGATGGAGCCATTTATGCAGCAACTGTTTACTGTTTGAATATTCAGGGCAATATCCAGCCTGTTTGCTCTATTTTAATTCCATCTAGCCTTCATAGAGCAACACTTACACCGCCGACCTACTGAGAGCAGCTGAAGTGAAGTAAGAGAGTCTGTTCGTGCGGCACGAAGCCATAATTGGGCACTGAAGCAGAGAGGAAAGCTGTTAGTTTCTAATGCAGCATAAAAATGGTACCTTCCTGTTTACCAGACGTCGATAGACCCAAATTCCTACACTTTCCCTCAGATTTAACGAAGTATGGGTGGTCCTTTCACTATGAAAACGTTGCTCCAACATGCTTGTGTTTCGACAAAGCCAGTGCAGAAGGACCCGATAGGTTATGGATGTAGCAATTACCGATTTGATGATAACGGCACTTTAGTCCTACAGACAGTGGTGCACCTCTGTCAGCTCGGGCGTGGGCCTGGGTGGCAGCACCGGCATGAGTGACTGGCCAGGAGCAGCCAGCCAAAACAGAAAAATCAATAAACAATTTCAACGTTTCTGAGGGTCCCACATCTGACCTAATAAATGTCTCCATTCACTGTTATGACTTCATTTCGCCTTAACGTCTTCTTCATGTGCATCTCACACAGCTCAATTAAAGAATGGGCCGCCCTCCTGACACCATGGCTGCCCTCTCGTACCCACACACACACATACACACTCATACATTCACACACACACACTCTCACACACACTCATACACTCGCACACACACCTTGTACATTTTTTGTTCGACTCAGACACTGGAACCGAGTCTCCATGGACTTTTTCTTTCGCGAAAACATCAAACACAGGCGGCGTGGAGAAGAAGAGACGTTATCCGACCTCCATCTGACACATCTGGACGTGAAAAAATAAATACACGCGACAAGCCAGTCACTAAAAGGTTCCATGCAGAGATGTAGAGTTCGTCCTCCGGGACGTCACAGAGGAAATGCAGTAAGATGGCAAGAAATAATAGACATGATAAACAGGATTAGAACTACACTGAGGCCGTTCAGCAGGGGTGCCCAGTCAGACCCCCCGGAGAGTTGAGAGCAGACAGGCCTGACGCTAATATTCCAATGTACACAAATCAAGTGTACTTTAGTGTCGGAACTGAACATTAGATCTCCAGGAACAGGTCTTTCTCAAAAGAGACGAACACTTTCACACACACATTAAAAAATGACTATGTTCTGCCACTCAAGAATTCAGCATTTTCAGTATTATATGTTTTTAAATAATGCAGTTTGGAAAAACACTGGATACATGAAAGGGAAAAGAATAATAAGCTCTATATAGTTTTACTGAGTCTTTAGAAGGAAACAATTAAAAAGCTGAAAATGTTCCCATTCACGGAAGAAAATTGCCATTCATACATATGAAAATATTTTATTTTTAAACTACTATGATTTGTAAATGAATCAAAAATTAATTGTTTCCTTTTTTCTTTAATTATTTGTTTTTAAATTCACTTCCATTGCAATATAACAAACTGGGGTGTTTGATGTAAATAAAGTCATTCATTTCATCCCAGAGGTCATAAGTTTAATAAAACATATTTCTTACATTTCACTACACAGAACCACCACTACACAGAGTTGTCATGTTGTTGGTAGAAAATGTTATGTTTTTGATAATAAAATAGTGGTAAGTTTGAAAAAACACACACCAGTTTGCCTTACTGCATGTGACTCTTCACTGTGAACAGATTTGAAAACATACATTTTAGGCCATAAGCTGATCTCCAAACTCCAAAACTAATGTCATGCAATAATGTTCTGTGAGAAAGCCCTTAAAGGCATCAACGTCTGGGTCCATTCACTACCACTGTAAACAATTCTGACTCTATAAAGATCTTAAAAAAGAGCATTTCACCCCAAACCATGTTTACATCTGTGCACAATTTGAAAAATTGGTGGAACTCCTTTTTAAGGGTGAGGCAGGCTCACATCACCTGTGCGGCTTCAGAGAGAAATGTGAGTGGCCGGGAGCATGGCAGGCACATAAGAGGCTTCTTCTGCTGCTCCTGTACCGCAGTCAGAGCCTGAACACGCTCAGTCACTGCTCAGCCGGAGAGAACAGCACACACTCACACACACATGTTCCCTCTCACTTGTCTCCTATTGATCCTGCCACTACCCATTATTGTCAATCAAGTGTGCAGCATAAGAGCGGCAGGCAGCAAGCGTGCAGTGGAGAGCAGTGAGGTGCGGAGGAGTCAAGGCCAAACCACCACACCTCCACAACACAACAATGTATGGAGGTGCTGCACACACACTACCATTTCAGAGAAAGGTCCACCATCTCAATCAGAAATGGATCAGTAATGAATGTAGAGGCACTTTTCCACAGGTCTACAGGAACCGTTCCATACCTAAACTCTACTCTGTTGGTACTGAGGTACTCTGATGTTCCAGTCTATTTCAGTTTCAGTTTTCTGACTCAATTCTCTCCACAGTTTAAGGCCATTTTGTTATTGTGCTCTTTTATTGTTTCTAGTCTTGTTCTTCATTGTTAGAACTTGTTAGCGACGTCCTGGATCAACATTTCTCACAGAGTTAAAGATACATTTATTTGAGTCGCAGAAAACACCCATTGAAATTTATCTTCAGCCGAAATAGACAGTCGTGCTTGTACTTTATCGACTTCTCAGTTGTTAGTTTGTATCTCCATTGTTGCTTTTTTGACAGTATATAAACAGGGTCCTCTTTCCATGTTGTGATGACATTTCGACCAATCAGAAAGCAGTGATGCAGTCAGCTTGGCTGCAGCCCACTTTTGGTCCTGCCGTCTAGCAGCTCAGATTCGGCTTTGGGTTCCTGTCGCTTCATTTTTAACGGAAAAACATTTGTTTATGGTACAGCATGCCTTCTTGTGCCAGTGGAAAAGTGCCATAGAGCTGTTTGCAGATAAACACCACCACGGTCCCTGGGCAAGACACCCAACACTACGTTCTCGTAATAACCACAGCATTTTCTGGAATATAGCTTTGCATATTTAGTACTAGCAGTTTAGAAGTTTTATTTAGACTTATATTTTACATTATCTTTGTGTCTGTGCAGTCTTTGCAATCTGCTCTAGGATCAATAAAGTTTTCAGATTCTGATTAAAATATACAGCACTGTGAAAAATGCAAAGAGCACCTGACAAATGCTTGAATGAAATATATGTAAATTAGCCGATTAGTGATGAATCTATAGAGTAGAAACCATTTTCATTAAATATGAAGTGATGAATGATTAAAACAGGGCAGCCATGCATCTCATCATGACTTGATCACTGTTTTTACAACATTAATATGCAGAATAGGCCTATAATGTATGTATTTGTGAGTGTGAGGCTTTTATTATTACATTAAAAGGCCCATGTGCTACAGCTGTCTTACATTTTACTTATTTTTGCTTGGATTTAAGAACTAAAATTCATTCACATCCTCTACGTATCTCTCACAATTAATCTCACTGTGTTTCTTTCTATGCTTTTAAGACATATATTTGTAAATGACCTTTATTCTTATTGGCTACTGTGGCTGTCTCCTTATTCTAAACAGGCTAGGCTGAAACGCACCGTATAACTTCACAGTGCCCGGGCGGAGCCAAGCTTTTGTAGGCCATGCAAAATATGCAAATGCATGCACTTTTTTGTGACATACAAAAATGTCAAATTAAAAACAGCCTCTTTGGAAGTTTAGTTGACACATGACCTGTATGGAATAAGGACTATTATGTTTACATATATACTTTTTAAAAAGGTGAAATAGGGGTCCTTTAAAAACATAATAGCTTCCATTTAGACAGGAACAAAATTTCCCTTTGCGGAGCAAATATCTCTGGCACGCTCACGTCCCTGGTGTGTCCCCTGGCTGTGTGTGTGTGAGTGAGAGGGTGCACTGGGGCTCTTGTGCTGCAGTTCTGCTCGGCCGACAGTCATGTGCAGCGGCCATAAGCGCAGGAGATTGATGGACGTGCGGCTCTCCCTCCCCGCGCTGTAAAAGATTATCCGCTTGCCCGCTGGAAACAAAGCTGTGATGGAAATTCGTTGCGCATCATCAGCAACAAAATATCTACACGCCAAGACAGGAGTCTCTCATTTTTCATGGGCTATATATTAAATCAAAAAGGGCATTAAAGGGAGAGGGGAGAGAGCGGGGAAATGAGAGAAAAAGGAAGGGGCCTGAGTGATAGCACTAGTTAGTGTTTTTTAAAATGAGGCCACTTGAATCGAGGAGATTATTGGGTTTTTATTGGCTGTCAGGAAACACAACTTCCTGCGTACTTCATGCGCTCATGCTCGCAGAGGGCTGATTAGAATGCCAGAAAGAATGAAAAGGAATGGAAGTGATGCTGTATGGGGTGGGGGGAGTGTGTCTGGGTGTGTGTGTGTGGGGGAGGTGGGAAAGGGGACGCACTGTTAGGAAAGAGGGAAGTGGGGGAGTGTAGAGATGAGGAATAAACAGCATCAGTAGCAACAAACAACATAAATACAAAACGATTCATTCATCTGATACACAAATAAACAGAGATGGCAAATGTAGAACAAATTCTTCAAATGCTTCTCACCAAAAACGACAAACATTTTTTTCTGATATACAATAATGCTTACAATAGTTAAAAATAAACCTGATTTGATTGATTTTCAATGCATTTTAGTAACGTGAGAAAATGTATATTGCTGTCACACGGTGAAATCTAAGAATATTTTTTATTTGAATATTTTAAAGCTAATTACAAAAAGTATTTTGTTTTTTTTAAACATTTTGCATTGGGCTCCCAAGAGAAAGTCTGGTAATGGTTGAACAAACACACTGGTAAAAGTCTCCTGTATTAATGTTATTTGTGTTCATTCTAAAATTGGTGAACAGCTTATAAACATTTTCCTAGGTTTTTAAATCATATGTTTTAAAACAATCAGGCACAACGTTAAAACCCCTGTTAGAAGTGAATTGCAATGATTATCTTGTTACAGTTGCAAGAGGTGGGTTATATTTTAGGTAGCAAGTAAACGGTTAGTTTTTGAAGTTGGTGTGTTCAAAGCAGGAAAAATGGGTTCTGATGATCCGAGCAATTTTGACAAGAAACAAACTGTGATGGCTGGACGACTGGGTCAGAGCATCTCCAAAACGACAAGGTTAGTTTGTGGTCAGTACCTACCAGATGCCAGTACATACCAAAAGTGGTCCAAGTGAGAACAACTGGTGAACTGGCAATAGGGTTCCCGGCGAGCTAAAGTTAGACCATCTGATCTGATCACACAGAAGAGCTACAGCACAAATTACTGAAAAAGTTAATTATAGAAAAGGATCAGAACACACAGGTTATCATAGCTTGCTGTATATGGGGGCTATGTAGCTGCAGACCAGTCAGAGTGCCCATGCTAACCCCAGTCCAAGGTCTACAATGGGTAGTATTCATGAGCCTTTTATAACAAATGAAGGTTCACTTCAGTCATGAATCATGTTTATTGATTTGTAACATGAAGTGAAATGACCCTCTGTGAGACAATATATATATTTTTGTAAATAAACATCAAAGAAGCATAAACAAACTTTTACAGTTTACAGAGCTGAAAGGCTTATGCAAGTGTCATGCAGCTTTATAAACACAGCCCTCAGTAAGTGTTACCAAAAAAATATTACTATTATTCTTCTTCAAGATTATTATTTTTAAAATACATTTATATTCATTTAGATTTTGCAATATATTGAGAACATCTGGTTGTCATGAACTCACTCTGATTTAAGAACTGAGTGGTCATGGGTGTCAGAAAGACAGGGAGGATGAGAGTGTGTGTGTGTGTGTGTGTGTGTGTGTGTGTGAGAGAGAGAGATTCAGAGATTAGAGTGAATCAAAGCAGGCCACTCTGTCATGTCTGTTTCTCCATGCCACTTTCGCTCAGCTGGGCACGAGGCGATGGAGATCCAGGAAAAAGCCGCGCCTGCACATCAGCTACTCTTAAACATGACAAAGCTTGTTCGCTGCCGCTGCAGGAAAGCATTGATTTTTCCTCCATCTCTCCATCAATCTTCCGGAGGAGAAAAGCAAAGCGGGGAGGGAGAAACGGCCAGAGCAGCCGACATCTGAAGATGTGATTTGTAACTCGGGACGGATGGTAAGCAGAGAATTGCCGGCTCTCGGCGTGAGGCGAAAGGGGCGGCGGACCTCTCTAGTGGTCGTTCAGGCCAGGAGATTAACCAAGAGCCACCTAATGATTGAGTTTAGGCCACACACCTGGAGTCATCTGTCTGTCGGAGCAATTTAAAAGGTACAGGAAATGTACTCTTACCTCATAACAGAAGGATAAACCGCAGAGCACAGAACAATCCTACCGCACTTCATGGACCTACCGCAAGTCTGAATAACAGCCCAAAACGAAGTGCAGGTCCTACAGATCAAAAACACAGATCAAATGGCCTGCAAGACAGAGACAGGCTGGACAGTTAATGTAAGAACAGAAAGTCCTGATAATTTACAGTTCTATACCCCTTAAAGCGAGTGTCGATACCACAGAAGCACTTTTTGGTTCCCTGAACAACCTGGAACCTGGAAGGAGATAATTTTTTGTGGATTTTAAACTTTATAATTTACAAATGAAGAAATAATTATCAGTTTTCAAAAAAAAACCAACTTTAAACTAGTACAAAACCTCATACCACACTAAAACAAGGGTTCTTTGTATAATTCCAAAGAAGAGCAATTTTAGTCTAAAAAACATTTTGTAGATGTGTGTGGGAAGAACCTTTAACAAACAAAACCAACAAAAAAGAAGGTAACAACTATCCTCCAATAATGCTTTTATTCTTCATTTCACATTCGTCACGTTATTGGCCAAAAATGATAAGCACAATGGGCATACAAATACTAACCACTATATGGAGGTCTTTCCCAACAGCCAAAATGAAATTCAATATACTGGCAGATGACAAGCAAGCTCCACTTTTTTGTGCTATAATACTGTCGGGTTAAGTAAAAGAACTGAATGTCTCCATTTTTGCAGTCGTTATTAACTTGTACAGATATTTAACTCAAGCTTAGATGTTTTCTAAATCTATCGACCGGTTTTGTTATAAACTGACGAGTACTTAGAACATGCACGTCCATTACTATACACACACTGTACTAACATGACACATTGTTGCTTCATATTCAATACCTTAATAAATAGCTGCCCAAGCTGATATGAACATGTTTCAGTGAAGCACACAACTTCCCATTCGTAACATGAGGACAGTTCAGCTGTTAGATTCAAAGTCCATTGCATCATACTTGTTTTTTCATTGTATTCTCTATACAATGACATATCAAATAATAACACAGAGCACATTTCATCCACAGAGTTGGAAAGTCATTTTGAGGACGGATCAAGAGATTCGATATACAGAGTTGCCACTTTATTAGCTACACCCAACAAATGTTGTTTTTCAGGCATTATTTGGGTCAACTATTCTCAGCCCTGCAGTGTCAAAAACCCCAAACTTATTGTGCGCGAAACACTCAGACCAGTGCCAGACATACTATAATGCCCACTGTCATGTACGTACACGATATGGACAGAAGTATTGGGACACACCTGATTTTTTTTTCTTTTTTAGGAAGTTCAATCTTAATGCTTCAGCAGAACAAGACATTTAAACGCCATGCTTCCAGCACTAAATCTGTCTGTTAAAGTGTATCACTGCTGTGCAAAGAATGATCCAATACCCCAGTAAAGCCTGATCAGCAGTGGTCCTATGGGGATCCCTTTCCATTGATGGATAAACAGTTAATAAATTGTGCAATAGACAGGCTACAGTCAATAACTATACAGTAACTTGCTAAGTGCGCCTACAGGGTAGGTATACCAGATAAAATGGCCGATGCATTTAGCTACAACAAATAAACTCACAGTTCAGTCTATCTCTCTATAGGTTAATGTAGTATTCACACACTATCCACATTAGGTCTGTCCACCTTGTATCTACACTCACTGTCCGTTTTTACGCCTCCACTGACCATATTAATGCACTTTATAGTACAGTTACAGGCTGTAGTCCATCTATGTCTCTGCAGCATTTGTTAGACCTCCGTTAAGCCCTTCATCAGTGATCAGGACCCTTGAAGCAGCACCAGTGAGCAGAAATCAGATGAGTAGATCATTTTTAGCACAGCAGTTACTCTGATGTGGTAGTGATTTATTAGTGTGTGTTGCACAGAGTGGATAACATGTAGTAGTTTTAAAAGGTTTTGTTCATAGTCTACTCTATCAGACACACCTTCTTAGTTGGTCCAGCTTGTAGTTGTAAATTTACAACTACAAGGGGCAGCTGGTGGCCTAGTGGTTAGGGCATTCGCCCTGTGAGCAGAAAGTCCAGGTTCGATTCCCAGGCTGCTCAGTACAGCTGAGGTACCCTGAGCAAGG
>JBBPDH010000001.1:23546582-23562315 GCA_037974565.1 Clupeocharax schoutedeni
CCGCTCTTCCTGTTTATCCTGAAACCATAGCAACATAATGACGTAAGCGTGTTCCGGCACGAATGCAGAAATCTAATGTGAGTGCGGGCCAGAGGGGGAGTGGGGAGGGGGGACAATCATACTTGGGCCTAGTGTGAGTACACCCTAAATATGCTTTTTCAGCACGTGACTGCAAGGCACAGCATAATCTATCGCTAGATGTTATAAACAAGTAGAAAGTATATTAAACAACAACAGACTTAATTTAGAGCATTTTGTACCCTGTTATTGACAACCAATAACATACACTGCAGGCCAGTCACTGTTACATATAAAGGCCACTGCCTTACTAAAGTAAGGTAAGGTAAGAGAAGCCAAAGCACAAATAACAAAAAACAAGGAAGAAGGAAAGCAAAATTGTGGTTTTATCTCATGAAAACTTAGCTTAACATGAAAGCTTTGAGGACAGACCATTATTATTCAAGTCACATGCAGCCTCATCGTTATGTAATGGGAGTATAAGGGCAATCTTCCAAACTTCAGTTATATTCCACCATCTATTGATGAATCAGAACCCTGAGCCAAAACTTTAGCAACAAGTCATGCTGCCAATCACAGAAGAACGACCTGCAGTTGATTCCTTATATTTATATAGAGCAAAGAATCTTAAATATCAGTTAACTAGTTAAAGAATATGTTTCCCTTTTGTATCAAACTAATTTGGGAGTCTGTTAAAACTGAGAGGGACATTTCTGTACTGCATATTTATTTTGATCATTTTATCAACAAAATCCATAGGGCTTTTTCATCAATGTTACTTAAGCTAAAAAAAATCGAATGGCTTTCTAGCATTTTTTCAAGTGAAAATCAAACACACATTTTTATCAGCAAATTTTGGCAAAAAAATGAAACATAAATCTTGTAGTCAACTGTAACTTTTGCACAGGCCACATTTCATGCTCATCCAATATGTTACATTCAACAAATACACATCAATTATGATCCCAAATGTGTAGAAATATGTCCACTACAGAGGATGTGCACTCATTTACATTTAGAAAATCACAAAAAAGTTATTTACCATGGGGCCCAAACTTTTCCAAAGGTGAGAGTCATGGCCATTCTAGGCAAAACTATTATTAAAAGTACTAATATTGAAGTAAATTCTTAATTTTAACTTTTTTATATTTGTCTGTAACTCTTAGGGATTATTTCTAATCATGTATATTATTATTTCTATGCTATCTTTTATTTATATTTTGAATGATCTGACCAGTGGCCAGTACCTGAAAGGGTGTTGGGAACCGCTGTGGTTTTCCTCCTTCTCTTGATGTCTCCGGCACACAGCAACCCCATTTGCACGTTTGACTGTCGACTGGAAAAGAAAATGGTTCACAGACACATATTTTAATAATAATCCTCATTAATTAAAATTATAAGCAGTTATAATTCAGAAATAAACACGGGTGGTGTTAAATAAAAGAATAAAAACAAGGTAAACAAAATCCAATGAGAATCGCTATCAGACTCTGAAAATACCTGGCTCGGAAAACTGCCACAGCTAGTAAGACTAAAAGAGAAAATGCTGTTCAGGGTCTAAGGGTGCAGTTACAGACAGGGAGCAGTAAGATGTACTGTAGGAGTTTTAACAGAAATATCAGTGGAGGAAAAAGGAGGTGCGCGGGCCGTGTGTCTATGTCGCTGCCGGGTACAGATAAACAAATTACCCTGGCTACAGACCCCCCTGTGTCATATGTCAGAAGCCCCTCGCACGGTGAACCCTGATTACTCGGATGTAAAGTTAAGGTCAAGGTCCTCTCCGCTGCGGAGGGGGAAGGGACTGATGCTTTAAGAGCTGATGTGTGTGCATGGGTACACATCATCTGCTTCAATATGAGGAAAAAAAAGAATACACACACCAATAACAAATGCTCATAACAGTGCTTGATTCTCAGGGATGTTTTTAAACCGCCAGGTAGAATTCACATCAAGATTTTACACAGCACTGATGTCATCTCAAAACTCTTTTTTTTATCTCAAATATTTTTTTGATTTTAAATGCAATGTACATTGTGGTAAAATTTCTTCATAAAGAATGGATTATATGGTCCAAATTACTTGGAAAAAATGACTTTGAATTAGGGATAAAAGCCATGAAAATGATAAGCAGAATTTCAATTTATTGTAGGGCTATCACAATTACTCCGGACTGAAAACCAAAAAGATTAAATGACTGAAACTCACATTCTTGACGAATCAGCTTTAAACCATCATTATAAAGTCATGATCAGCAGTCTTTCACTGTCGCAGATATAATTAAAAAAAGAGAGAACCCACACCAGTAGGATCTTTTGAACGTGCTTCTTTTCATAGTCATGCATTTTATGAATATGAAATAAATTATTTTTTATTGTAAACTGCATGTGTATTCTTTTTATGAGTAGATCTAAATAAAAAACTATTAACACACACCGATAATACTGTCCCTATCTATACATTTTCAATGTTTACTTATTGTCTCAACCCATCTTGGAGTAAAAGTCTGATTATATTTATGCACATTAAATGTTTTTCTCCTTCTCCTGAAAAGCCATCATTTCTGAATCATAAGGTTTTCTTGCAATTGCGTCGATACAGTAAAGCCTATGTTTGAGATCATAAAAGAATGGATAGAGCAGCAGACGTCTGAAACCTGCCAGGGTGTAGGTCATTTCTGGCAGCCACATGAACCCCTCACCTCACACGTGTGTAGATAGGGCCCCGTCGCAGCCACCTTTTAACTGCCTGCGCATTCCCTGCCCTCAAAAGCCATAAATCACATGATACTGGTGCACCACCTGGGGAGGAGGGCTTGAGCGAAGTCTCTATGTTGTATAATCAATAGGTATAAAAATAAATGGCTTGACCGGTATTCTCCGCCTGCTACCCCTCTCTAATAAAATCCCCGTAATGCATATTTCATTTACTTTTATACTTATTGATTAGCTGTAGCCCAGTTAGTAAATCACGCGTCTATCGATCCCTCAATCGTAGCTCTGTCGGACAGCGTATAACCAGCCATTTGCTGCACTGATAAAGAGCTCAGCCATTGAACTCCCCACAGTAAATCTTTGCAAACTAACTTTTTAATTCCAAAATCAATGGACGCTTAAACACCACATTATTTCACTCACTGCTGCTGCCCAGGCCGGTATTAAAAGTAATACCCAGATGCGCTAGTGTCTAATGCATGGGGCTATGGCCCTTTGCCTCTCCATCCTTAGCCAGCAATCCCTGTTTTTCTGCTTTTGCCTGGCAGTCAGTTAGAGAAGCCAGGGCTCAGCAGAAGCTCTTCTGTCTCCAGGCTCTTTCTGCACAGCTTGAAGTTCTGAGTTCATATCCTCAAGAAAGAATAATGGAAAAAACACATTTACATTAAAAACGGCTTGACATGTTCTAAGTAACAGGCCTGGAAAATGATAAACGTCCAAAAAGCCATAATACACAATGCAGCTATATCCTTTCCAACGGCATTTATGGAAAGACACCTGTATAAAAATTTACAACAAAAATGAATGGATTCCGTGTTAATCATGCCTGGCTGATAAATATGTCTCATGGAATCAGTTGTCCTTATTAAAAGCTTTTAGTGTGAGAAAGAAAGCTTTTATGGGTGGAGTAAAAGTATCTGGAGGACGGGATTCATTATGTGGTTGAAAAGTTGTTTTGCTCAGAGTTTTTCCAATTGCTGGCAAGTTGGCTCACTATGCAGGACAACAGCACTTCGACCGACAACCAAAGACGAGAGGGCAAAGCAAAGAAACATCTAAAAGGTCAGCCGAGTCGTCCAAAGACGCATAGGACATTTTTAGCGATGACTGGTCCCTGAGGTGCGGAGTAAAAACCACTCTCAGGCGAGGGTCAATCGGCGTTCGCGTGCCTACGCCTCTGAAGCAGATATATCAATTAAAAATAATAAATCAAAAGGGTGCGAGAGCCACAGCTAGCAGCCGGACCGCCATCTATTTTCATTAAGCTCCGGGGCGCTCCAGGTGTGAGGAGGATCTTAAGATGAATAGAGGTATTCAAATGAATCAAAAAGGATTAGGGTCCCCTGGGATTGCAATCAATGCAGGCAAATCAATAATCAATAGGCCACTCACACCAATATACTAACTGCTGACATAGAGATCTCACAATTAAAATGAAAAGCAGGCGAGAGGAGTGCCGGAGGACTATGATTTATCTGAAGGCAGCGAATGTCATTTAGAAATAAATAAAGTCGATCGAGAAAACTTGCGTGCAGGCGGGACGCGGTTATGCATTTTAACATGGCAGCACTGTGTGAGGTAGTAGAGGGCGATCCGTCACCGCATGACGCCCGTTCCCTCAGGATCCCACCCATAAAAAACAATCCGCGAAGAGCGAATAACTCTCACTCTACTGTATATGATCTAAACACCCGGAGGGACAATATAGAAACAATATTTTTTTGACCCAAACAGCACATAATTTCACTGAGGACCGATTTAATGGGATTCTTCTAAGGGACAGTGGAGGATAGAGACTTACTGACATTTCTTTAAAAAAAAAAAAGTTACATTTATTTACATTTTACATCTATTTATGTGTGTAATGCAAAGCAGTCTGAGCTGTATTTTGACGTATGAGCGTTTAATCATCAATTCAATAATGATTAAAAGTTTCTGGGCATCTACACTGTAGTTTAGAAATGCAGAGGGACCCCTTGATTGTACATTTTAGTTTATTTCTCCCTTTATTATTTTCAACATGATTAAGTAGTCACCCTGAACAGCCAAATGAAGACCGTTTAAAATTAAAAGAACAAGGCCACCGATTTTACTTTTTGAGTTATTTAATCTGTTTCTAATCTAATCTAATCAGTTTTACAACAAGTTTAAATCAGATTAAGCAAAAAAAGCTGATTAAATTTAAAAAAAAAAAACATTTAGTACTGTCCTTTAATTTATTACTTAATCTGATGTACAACTGTTTGACTTCACTTGCCATATGAAGACAATATTTAATTACAAAAAAAAATTATAAACTAGACACCAACAAATATTTGCAGTATTGGGAACATAAATAAATGATTAAATGACAATTCAGTGTAACCACCTATTTAGAGAGATTTACTGAATTATCTACTTCAAGATTTACCCACTTTTATTATGATTTACAGTTCTGTACATCACTAGTTTTCTTCTTTTTCTGATTCTCAGTTTCCTACTCATCAAGTGAACCTGTGAAGTTTTTTTTATTTGTAAAAGTGCAGTAAAGTAAAGCGGCCCCCTATAGTCACGCGTGAACACACCACAGCACAACATTTTTCCTCTGTATTTAACCCTTACACCAAGTGAAGCAGGGGGCTGTCACCAACCAGGGGCACGGGGAGCAGTGTGTGGGGATGGTACTTGCTCTAGGGCACCGCAGTGATGACACTAGCAGTGCTAGGATTCAAACCCACAACCTTCTGATTGCAGGGGCAACTTCCTAACCACCTGCCCCAGCAGTGAGGTTCCTGACCAAGGGAGCTTCTCCATGCTGCACCAATCAAAGTCCTTAGGAAGATATCTAATGCTACAACCACCTGCATCCTCCACATAATCAAACTGTTAGTCACTCTGGAGAGAGCCTTTGTCACAAGCATTATCTGGATGGGATTTTATTCAAATATTAACTCTGAACATTTGATTTTGAAACCATTTTCTATCTAATCTTCTAAAATAAGACTGACGACATTGTTTGCCACCCTGCTTCAGAACAGAGCTGTAGATAAATTACACACTTATAGAAGATACAGCTCCCGTTAAATAAAGAGCCAGAGCGCGATGACAGAGAACACATGTTACACTTTGTAATCCCTTCATCCTCACTTGCAGTGTTATGAGCAAAACACATGCTGGCCATGTCAGAGCCATGTTAATATTACATTCTTTCGCTCTGTCCAAATCTGAATCCTCATGAGGAAGAAGCTGAGAACCCAATTTCAGTTTTTAATATTCATTGTTTTTAGCCCAATTTTCTGCCCAACTCCAGTTTCATCCACTAGCTAAGACTTCCCCAATCACGCGAGACCACCTACACTGGGCGAGCACATGTTGTGTGAAGCTCCACATCTTTTCAAACTGTCGATAATCTACCATTACTGAACAGCATAGTGCTTAGAAAAGAATGTTGACCACCAATACTGTAACATCTAACACTGGACAGCATCATACGAGTGCTGAGGGGAGATGGGGGCCATCCTACCCAAACACAAGGCTAACTGAACTCTCTTGGAGACATGGGTGGCTATGGCATCGACAAGTGTCCTTTATTAACTCAAACATCCTCCATGCCTGCAATGCTTGAAAACTTTTCTTACATTTTGTTTCATTATCGTTCACTTACAGCTCATTGAGACAGGCAGGATATTAAGTTAACCTGTTCAATCCATCCCATACTTGTGTTTGTATGTAGCCAGGAGCCAATTGTGTTTTCTTGGTCTCCTGGTCACAGACGTCACCAGAGATCAAACTCCCAATCTCCAGCACTCCGTGCCTCTAATAAACCCAGGCATAAAATTTGAGACATGTCCTGAAAGGTCATTAGCCATGCAAGGACTGCCAGATATTTATAAAGTGTTTCAAAACAATAAAGTAAAAAAATTATCAAATTATTAAATCTTATTTGTGAGCCTGTACAACATTTCATAATGGGTACAAACTACAGTTGCAGGATTAAGGAGACAGTCACTACTTCCCTTCCGCAGTGTACGCACTGCACATATGTACATGTTGAGTGGCTCATTGTTACGGCTGGGAGCTTTGCTGGAGGCCTGGGTCAGGAGGACAGACATGTCTTTCCCCCAGAGGCCGGATTTGAGCAGCTTTGGGAGCTCAAGCCAACTGCCACTAAGCGACGGGACACATCAGAGGCACCACGCGTGAATCCCCTCTCTCCCTCGTTCATTTGGGAGTATGATTTATACTTTTTGAAGTAAAAGGGGTCTCGAATTCTTCTATAAAGGAATTAAGAGGCCTCCCCTGAGTACAGCATTCAAATGACAGCATGGCAATGATACCAGGGCCTTTTAATAGACAGAAATTAGTATTCAACATGCTTCAAATTCCAATCTGAAGAAACCTTTCAGGTGGAGAAGAAAGGCAATGAGTATGAAAGAGAGTGCTAAGAAGTGCGGCCGCTTCATCGGCGTCGTGTTTCTGCCCCTCATCAAGGAAAGAGGGAGCGCTTTTTAGAGCGGCCCAAGAGAGAGAGACACAGAGGCAGAGGGGGAGCGTGAGGGAGAGAATTAAGAATGCACTGTAAATAGGCACCAAAGGCACAATGCAGTGAAGTCGAACATACTTGGGGCAATTAAACTCTCAGTGAGTCCGCACATCCCTGAGAGTGGCTACTCGCCTGCCTCTCCTTTGACAGACAATCTTAATAAATAAAGAAACAACTTTTTTTAAGAGCTACTTGAACTGTTTCAACTGAGGCAGTAACACCATCTTCATAGTTTGAGGTAGTTAACAACCAAGACTCAATCGGAATACATATCAAATACACAGCCATGACATTAAAACCACCTGTCTATATTGTCTAGGTCCAACTCATGTAGCCAACTGAGACATGGACTCTACAAGACCTCTGGAGGAGAGGCGTGATATTTGGCACCAGGATTTTGGGTGGTGGTGGTCTAGTGAGTAGGATATTTGCCTCTGGACCAACAGGTCATGGGTTCTAATCCTATTTTCAGCACACCACCACTGGGTTCATGGGTTCGAATCTTACCTTCAGCACACCACCACTGGGTTCCTGAGTAAGACCCTTAACTCCAAGTTGCTCCAGGAAGACTGTCTCCTGTAGTTAGGGAATGGAAGTCGCTTTGGATGAAAGTGTCTGCCAAATGATCCATTAAATCCTGTAAATTGTGAGTTGGGGCTTCCAAGGATTGGACTAGTTTGTCCAGCACATTCTGGGGAACACCCTGAACTCTTGTTCAGGTTCCTCAAACCACTCCTGAACAAATCTGCAGTGTGGCAGATGAACTTTGTTTGCAACAATGTTTCGGTAGTTGGTACAATCCAAAGCAACATCCAAGTGAATGTCAGGAGATTTCCCAGTAGAACGTTGCCCTGAGCATCACACTGCCTCTAAGGCCTACCTTTTTTTCATAAGGCACTGTGGTGCCATCTCTTCTCCAGGTACTGCAAATAGAGACTCGGTTGTCCACATGTAGTAAAGGTCATACTGTCTCCTAAACCACATCCACAAGTCTATGCCACCTTAATGGGGAGTTAGATGCGGTTTGAAGGGATTCAGAGAAGCTTTGGTGTATTTTATTGGAAACAATTTAGATGACTACTGCTTTATAGTCTTGTAGCTCCAGTTCTGACCAACTGGTGTTATTTTTTTGTTTTGCCAAACTATTCCATTGAAAACTGCCTTATACACCTATTCTTCCTCATGCAGTTTATCCACTGTGTGACACAGACACTGCCCTCATCTTTATTTAAATGTATGGTGACCATAAGAAAACATTCAATACTCTGTCAGATCAGACACTTCGTCATGCATATCAAGCCCTATAGATCACAAGGTGACAGCTTGAGCTGCACTCCTGAGGGAGTTGTCCACCATCAAAACGACGCTAACCCTGGTGAAAACTTTCATGCAGGTCAAATCGGTTAACTCTCGATCCCCCCACCCCCACCCCCTCTTGTTCTATGCACGGTTCATTTGGAGGAGTTAACTAAAAATGGTCCATCAATATATTGAGCTTTGACAGCAAATCTGTTCACGGCTGGTTTCGACACTCCCTGGAGACGCAAAAATCTTTTTGATATGTTCCGTAACCAGCTCAATCCCGCCCACACTGAGGGGAGGTATTTCTGAAGTATCTGGCATAAATACAATAGTGGTTCACCTTGCTGCTCGCCTCAATGATAATTTAGCAGAGTGTTTAGTGGATATAAACAGAGAGACAGAAAGTGAAGCTTATTTGTTTTACTGCGATGGGGGAAAAGCGCTCATAAAAGTCAACACAAAGTTCTTCTAGTAATGACAAGAATAATTCTAGCACCAAAACAAGGCTTACTGTCAAAGCTCTCTGTTGAAAAAGGTTAAAATCAACTCCCAGTATGACTTTTCGTGCTTGTTTAGAGAAACTGGAAGTGTCACAGGCAGACACTCACCTGCTTTTACACACGGAGGCAGGGCAGCGAGGATGGGTGCTGTCAGGAACCACGCCAACAGGATACATGGGCAACGGACACAGAGGCTTCAGCTAGAAACAAAGTCAGTACCCGAGTGTTATGGAGGGGACAAAAACACAGCAGACTGATAAAATTGATGAAATAAGTCATACCTGACTTCGATCTCGTTTTCCAAAGGAAGGCAACCAAATCCTGAAATATATACATTATAATTATTATTATTATTATTATTATTATTATTATTACTATTAATCATAAAAAATTTCATCTGAACAGAAAAGAAGGGCAAAATCTTACTCTTTCTGACAGGAGTCCTGGGGATAGCTCCTCATTTTGTCCACAAAAACAGTCATATTGTTATCCTGCAACACAAAAAGAGAAGTCGACTTTCTACTATTGTGTCCCAGAGCAAGAAACTTATCCCTCAGTGTCTCCAGGGGAACTGTCCTTGTAACTAATGACTGTAAGTTGCTCTGGATAAGAGTGTCAGCCAAATGCCTCCTTTACCCTTTACATTGCTGTGAGGGATCTTTAACAAAGAGTAAAAGCAGCATGCACTGCAAGACCTAAGATATGTTTATAATATGACAGTTTGGTCTTACCCTGGCAGGCAACCTCCTCCTGCCTCGTCTAATGCAGCGCGCAACCACACCGGGTAAACGGTTCAGACGGCCATGATAACCTGCAACACACACACACACACACACACACACACACACACACACATGATGCTGTTATGATGCTGATAGAAAGAGAGAGAATAGAATGAAAGAGAGAGAGTTTCAAGATTCAAGGTTTATTCAAGATTCAAGGTTTTTTTAATGTCACCTATAGTGGTACCTTCACTTACGAGTGTCCCAAGTTTTTTGAAATACGAGCTGCCTCTCGGACGATTTATTGTTTTGAGTTGAGAGCTAAAATTATGAGCATTTGTGCTTGCAGCAAAAGTTTGTTTATTCATGTGTCCAAATAAAGGGAGTGTGAAGGACAGTGCTGAGAAGCAGATGATCTGCACTGAGCTAAAGAAATAAATTAGAAAACCATGAGCAGTAGGTGATAATCTTTGAGAAGACTTGAGCTGTTTACACTGATTTGCTGCAGCAGACCCAGGCACCTTGGCGATCGAGGCATCGGGCGACCCGTTTAAAGCCAGTAGGGGCTGGTTTATTATGGAATAAACCAGCCCCTACTTTATGGAATTTAAAATTTAAAAATAGTTTATTGAATTACACTCTATTGTACAAAAAATGCAGTGTTTTTTGGAGGTCCAGAACGGATTAATGGCATTTCAATTCATTTTAATACTATTCATTTATTTATTAATCAATTTATTTGACATACGATTTATTTGAGTTACGAGCTCAGCTACGGCAATTTAAGTCAAGGTACCGTTGTACATAGTTACAGTGAAAGTAGTGAAATGTGTCCCAGAGTCAACCTGTGACACAAAGTAATCAAATAATTTGAGATAAATTTTGAAAAGCTAAATTAAGTTAATAAAAACATACTCAAAAATATATTCTAACTAAACTAACTAAATATTCCAAACAGAAGCAAGATCGTTACACTGTGCAAAATCTAACAGACCTGAGATCTGTGGTGGTTTGCTGTGACATTCATTGTAATAAATGTTCATTTTTGCTTATCTCTGATGGATTAGTGACAAATCTCACCAAAGGTTGTGATCAACATTGTCTATAATAGGAGTGGGGAAACTTTTTATCATTACTGTTATAAATTAAGTCGTATTATTTCACAATAAGCTCACTCTGAGCATATCATGGACATCATCAGTACTTTCATTAGCATCAGATATTCATTTCATTACAAAGAGGGTATAATGAGGCCTGTTAGAGGAGATTTCATGCAGAACAGTGTTCTTCCACCTCAAATTTGTCAGAGACTCTGACTCTACCTCGCTGATTGGGGCGGGCGGGCTGGAGGAATGTGGCTGAGCGACTCTTCTCTCTCCTAGCGTCCAGCCCAGCTGGCCTGGGGGCGGTTTCTGACTCTCTGCTGGAGCGTAAGCCCTGAACGCTCATGCCTGACACACACTCGCCTTCAAAGAACCAGTCACTCTGTTCATCATCACCTGCAGAGAGAGGATCGATCCTGAGCAATCTGTGCAAACTCCTAATATCGTGTTCAGGTAAAAACACACCGAGAAGGAAGAAACACACATTTCCATAATTCCTGGTATATCACCACAGCCACACACTAGAAATAAAGATAAGAGAAAGAAACATAAATTAGGCCTGAAAATAGAGAGAGACAATATGTTTTGCTTCACCACACAGTAGATAAGTCAATAAATCAATCTGGGTAATGAATAATTTCATAACTGGCAACATTATATACCGACACTAATCACTACCATCAGCCTGCACTTACTGTTTTGCTGAACATCAGATCATTAATAGTGCTTTAATTATTACTCCGATGCTTTGTTCCACCCCTGGAGGGCTCGATCGTATCAGTGTTTTTGGCCGAGTAATAATTTCAGGATCATAACCGGCAACAAAACATTTCAATTACTTGTGCATGTGCCCTCTGTGTCAAATGGTGTTAAGTGAAGTGCAATCTCACTGTGGCTTCTGGGTCAGTCAAGGGCTTTGTTGCAGCACCACTCACAACAGCAAGGGAGGACCTCACACACACACACTCACACACACACCCCAGTCTCAGACGTGCTATCCATGGGCCTGTCAGTCACCCACATGGCAAGGCCATGCCTCTCACAGTCAAGGTGTAGTGACAACTGTTAAATCAGAGGATGCCTAGCGCCACCATGGCTAATGAGATTAGCAAAGCCTTCAGCGCTCATTAGCGCTACATGACAACCTCTCATTAGAGCCACATGGGCACCCGGCAACTGCCACCCACTGCAACCAACCCTACACTTTGACGTGATCCCATGTGCTTTTTCTGCTGTGATTGGCCTTGAAACTGGTTCGTATCTACAGGCTGGTTTTACTGGGCTACAGGCCTGATGATCTTTCAGACAGTAATGTATAATCATAATCACAATCAGATCAAAATATATATAAAAATACACTTCAAGAAAAATCATAATGTACCTCCACCTCCTGTATTATTTTCTTTCTTTAGTTTCTTTCCACCCTGACAGCTTCGTCTGTATTCATTTTTTTCTTAAGGAATGAACAGAAGTGAGAAGGCGGGCGGAATTTGTTCTGTGATGTGATTACATTTTGTTAATTTGCATTTTTTGCATTTACTTTCACAGATCACTTGTTTTTCAAATCTGACTGTATTACGTGTTATTCACTCATTCGCCCCTTTCAAAGACACCTCATTTCCTGGTAATGGAATCCAAACAAAATACCATTAATGTCATAAACATGAACAAAAAATCTACTAATAATAATGTAGTGCATGCAATGGTTCTCTAAAAATAAAAAAAAAGAACATTCCTGCAGTATTTTCACCTGTATTACAGCGGCACTCGTTTGAAGCGCATGTGGTTTATTGACTTATGTGGTTTAATGCAATAAAAAAGAAATGGTACAGTTAGCAAGAAAGAAAAAGTGCATCTTGCCTATATCCGGCGTGAACATATGCATGAATTTGACACACTTTAATGGCACAAATACAAGCTGTGCTCCTTTCTACCTTGTCTTCCTTCGTCATTGGTGAAAAGCCCAGGGTCACTGCTGCACACGCTGCTCGTTTCACTGCAATAAAACACAGAAGAAGCTGCATTTTAGCACCTGAACGTTATGATCTAATTGTGCAAAGTCAGAACCGCATTTTCAAACTTCAGTCAAAAGCACAAACTGATGACTCCAAAGATATTTTTTTGCTGTGATCAGTAAAACATCCATTATATACACACAGGCTGACCATACATGAAGAACAAAGCGACTTCTGACATCACATATTTATAAGAATTATGAAAATATGCAGAGACGGAGGTCAAGCGAGATCAGACCAAAGTAAACACACAAGGTCCTTCCTCGCTCGTGTCTGCTTTCCGGATTACAAACACAAAGACGTCGGGGAGGGGCGGGTACAGATGCGGATCGAAGCTCGTGAGTGACATGCCCAATCTAATTGAATATCCCCCCCGTCAGCTCCAATCTAATCTGCCTGGCCTTTTCTGAGGATGACAGGAATGCACCAGATTTCTCCCTCCCGCTCTTCCCGTCTGCTCGTTCAGCAGGCAGTGAATGGACCTCGGGCTTCGACTTCAACAACTGGACAGCATCTGCTGTAAAGGCTGCTCTGGCCTGGAGCACAGGCCAACATCACTGATCCTCACCCCACCCACTGTAACCCACTTTGGAAACAGACTCAGTCGCACCTTAGGCCTCTTGTACTGCACACTGGTGTGGCAAGTCATAATGGGTGGATTACAGTTCTCTGCATATAATGTGCAATACTGCCTGATTCTGACAGGTTAAAGGAATAGCTCAGGTCAAAAACCTAATTTGCACAATTTTCCAATTACATGTAGGTGACCAGCCAAGACCCGTCTGGAGTCCACATTTTTTATTTAGAACTACGAGGCTGATGCTTCAATAGACACCCAATATTTAAAAATACATCTTCAAAACTTCTGTCAAACCTCTCAAACCACACTGAGCTCTTCATTAGGGAGGATGATGTACACGGAAGTGTGGAAATGTTTGAATGAAGTGACTTTTAAAACACCATACTCCCCCCCCCGTTACATTGAACCAATCAACGTCAAATTTAATAAGTTAAAAAAAAAGGTAGAATGACCACAAAAGCAAATATGATTTCAGAGGTCTGTATGGTTTCAATGGGTCAAATAAAACAACAGCCAACAGAAGTAGCTACAATCCAGACTCACAATTTGATTGGCTGAAAAGCGATCTACCCATATTGCTATATATGACAACACCATGTTTTCCGGTAAACTCGTATAATTTACTGGTTGCTAAAGTCCAGTTTACTTCTATATTTTACACAAAGATAACACAATATGCTTACAGGATATACAGGAATAGGATAAAAATATTAGGCATGAAAATAATAGCAAATAAAAAAACAGAGAAATAAAAGGATAACTAAAAATCAATCAAAGAGGATTAAATGTGTAATGGAAGTGCAGCTATATTAATAACAATTTTGATGGAACTGCATTTTGGAACAACTATGTTTTTTAAATCATAGTTTGTGCAACACAAACACCGCACTCCACATCATGTCGTTTTATTAAGTACCTTGACAACCAAAGACATAATACATTAACTGACAGACACATAGAAACTGGTGATGATAACCGCTTCACACTGCTGGTGGTCTGATCATGGAGACGCAGCCCCGCGGTGGGCGGTTCCCTAGTGTGCGGTAGTGGGGACTGACAGTCCTGTCTGCTCTGCAGTTTGCCTAGTGTTGATCAGAGTTGACCTTGACCGTGAGGACAGAGGTCGGTGGGGTCAGACACTCGCTGATGCAGGACTTCGCCATATTGGGCGAGACGCGGGCCCACCATGCATCACTCTTAGCAGATGGCCCCTGCGCCGCCGCACCCTTGCACACCCTGGAAACAGATGCGGGAAGGGGGTCATGGTCTCAAGGGAACGAGGCGGGCTTAGCCCAGCACTCCTGGAGAAATACACACACATGCTCCTCAGCTGTCCGCTGGCCTCTGGAATTGAGGCTGTGCATCTGGAGCAATGCAGGAGTCCTTTTGTGTCAGCAGAAGGAAGACGGCTACCGATCCTCCTGGCCATGCGAGATTCATAATGAGCGCTAATCGCCCTGTAAAAACGATCACTGCCTTCTGTCCGCACCCTGTGCCGCATCTGGCAGCAGCCCTGCTGGTGTGTTCGGGCCCAGAAACACTTAAGGAATTACAGAGGCCATTTTATTTCATTACAGCTGTGCATTTATAGCTCCTCGTGGGTAGACGAAGACACTCTGGCTTTGGTCTTGACAACAAATTGTTGTTGTTGTTGTTTCTGGGTTTTAATGGTATTTTTATATCATTATTTTGCATTTTGTGAAAAGAAAATCAACTGCCACTACAGATTTATTGGATTACATCCAATACAGGTTTGGAGTCCAAATTTTGCATCTTCCATTGAATGCTGCAGCTACAGGACTGTCTAACCCTAACAAACACAAGGGTTAATATTTTGCACGCAAATTTTCAAAATAACAAATGATTTTATGTGCAATTCCCACTTGTAGGAGAGGTGCTGTTTAAAACATGTCTAAATTCATTTGCGTTTCTATTAAACAATATTTAAGCGACACATTTTAGACTTTCCACACCCGAAAAACGATCTGGTTTTCCAGATAAATATGTCATTACAATCCTCCTGAAATTTATAGGGTGGTGAAAGCAGTTCTGATAGGTTTATTGCATGTTACGCCAAAAACACACCTTTGGATAATTGAGAGTTGGTACAACCTTTTCAAGGCTGGGTGTGTGGAGGGTGGAGGTAGCTCAGTGGGTAGGATACTTGCCTCCAGACCAAGAGGTCACTGGTTTGAATCCTACCTTCAGCACCACCACTGGGTCCCTGAGCAAGACCCTTAACCCCAAGTTGCTCCAGGGA
>JBBPDH010000001.1:23562415-23572689 GCA_037974565.1 Clupeocharax schoutedeni
CACTGGGTCCCTGAGCAAGACCCTTAACCCCAAGTTGCTCCAGGGAGACTGCCCTCTGTAGTTAGAGAATGGAAGTCACTTTGGATAAAAAGCGTCTGCTAAATGCCGTAAATGTAAATGTGTGTCATAACATGGATTATGACACACCAAATAATGTGAGCTGCCTTTTCAAAATGAAGCGCTCAAAGTCAATAGTCAAATCGTTTCTGTAAAATTCATCACCAAAATTTCTTTCAACACACTGAAACCACATCCAGTTCTTCGTTTAGGATCTGGACAGTCATTCTATACAACACCAAGGCTGGCATTCACAGTATTCAGACATCCTCAGTATTTATGGCAGTCAGTGTAACAAACACTGATTCTAACTAAAGGAAGCGTAATTTGAACAAAGGTGACTTGGCTGACTACACCAGGGGTAAGTGGAAAAATGTGTTTTTGTTGCTAAATCATTGCCTTAGACTTCGCACTCTGCACGTCTCACTCCCAGAAATGGCTCTTTATATAAGCATCTACTGAAAGGCTCTTTAAGGAATCAAAGTGCCTCTGCCCTAGCATCATTTCAAAGAATCCTTTTGGAATCCTCATTTTTAAAGGAGCTGCTGACTCAATTACAAACACAGCTTTGGTTCCAAAATGCATTAAATGCCTTTTTTTATCACTGTTTTTTCCCCCAGTGAAACAGGTTGTTCAGCCACAAGAAGTTCCATTGCTATGATTTAATCCACCATTACTAGCTTTAACTGTGTTTAGTACAAACAATGTGCAATAATTCTGTTTAGGAAATAAAATTTCTTAATTTTATGACGTTTTTATCATTAACGAAGGTCTTAGGACATTAACAAAGGTCTAAGGTCAACCCTCATTTTTTCTAAGACTACATTAAATACACAAGGAATGGCCCGTGTTCTAGATTTGAAAGTCAGCGTGAGTTGAAAGCATAAATTGATTAACAAAATAAGTTTAAGAATGCATAGTAACACTCTTCCACACATGGTTATCAGATGTAATAGAATCTGAAGATTTTAGCTCAATCAACGACAACAGCACAGCATTCAGGGCTGTTTACTATGCGAATCCTTGTTCTGCAACTGATATGCTGTTCCATGATGTGTACCATGCACTCCTATGTTAATTCTTGAGTCTCCTACATCAGACATCACAAAAATATACTTTGCATATTTTGGCCACATATAGCAAGTACTAGAAACAGTACAAATCTTTATTACTTTTACTTGTGCAATCGAGTCTCCAAAACAGCAGACAGCTATATGATAAGCCGTAGCAAAAACACTGCACTAGTATAAACCTCATGAGTGCTGGAAGTAAAATAACCTTATCAAAACCTCAAAGAGTTCATAGTTTGTTTTTACTTGCTAAAATGAATAATCTGCTGGTTTTATTAACTGATCCATTATTGGAAGCTACAAATGGAAATGAATGTTCTTTACTCCATCAGTGTGATGTTCATGAGGCGTGTCTGGAGTACAATACAAAGCGCAGAGGGGCAACGTAGACATGCCAGGCGCAACGCTTCATTTCTGGCGTGAAATCGGTACCGGCAACCCTATTTTACAGTATTGTGATTCTGTGTGGCTGTAACATTGGGGATTTAAGATCTAAAGCTTGGGCTGTTTTATTAGCAACCTCAACCTCATAGGACAGGGCACAAATTTGACCTCAACGGCATCATTATTTGGAATAAGGGCACATAAAAAACCTACACAGAAACATACATGATTTCTGTGTTGTCTGATTGTTGAGTGTCATTTAATGTCGAAGCTTTGCTGCTCCACGCAATGTATTCATACCTTTCAGATCTTTTGTGCATGTTCCAGAAATGAACAACAATCAATACAATTAAACTCTACCAGATACAAGCACACTTAAGAGACAAGAGTATCCTGAGAAATCCCTGGTGAAACTGAATCTCTGTTGATGTGCTTGAATGTCAAGGGAGTAAAGGAGCCGTGTTAAATTTGAAGAAGAATGATAGGCACAATATAAACAATTAATTAGACCGCACATTAAGTATTAAACAATATTAAAGGTGTAATGTGATGTTGCCTTGAGAGGCTTGCTGCCAATATGAAACTGTTTCCATTAAGTAGCGCCTAATTAATGCCATGCATTATTGACACTAACATTTTTCTTTCGGCTTGTAGGAGTCCGCCTTCTCCCTCTAACATGACCTTCAGTGGGAGAACTTTCAAGCAAGTTTATCTGTCTCTGTCGTGCCTTGCGTTAAGTAAAACCCTGCAGTGAGATATGCAGAGATGAATTATAAATGTTAAAACACGTTCACACTGGCATTCAGTGCATTGAAAACTAACAAGGCCAAGCAAATCCAAATTCCTGCGCACAGCCCAAGGCTTCCCTGAAGACGCCTCCCCAGCAGCTTGCTCTGGATGAGCGTATGGAGGATCTCTTTTTGTCCCATTGTCTACATACATTCTGGGGAGGTTGAGCCCGAAACACACATCCAAGACAGAATGCAATCATTAGGATATAATCCCACCCTCCTGAGACTAATAGGCCTAGTAGGCCAGTTTTGGGGTGATTACTCCACAACGGAGAGTCATTGAGAGGTGGCTTATTCCACAGTCCAGAACAAAGATGTATGGCAAAAACCAGGGGAGCGTCTAGCTGATAACAAGGAGCCCCATTCCAAGACCATGCCCTCTTCCATAAGCGTCTGATTAAAAGGGTCTTCCAGCCTCCCTCAGCTTGGGTAATTGGATTAGTCTCAGGGATTTGTGGAAACGAACTTGGGCAAGTCAGGATCCAATCCCAAACTCCTCCACTACTTTGCCAAATCAAAATTACCAAAGTAAGGACGAGTGGAAGCGGCTCAAAAGAACAGCATCTTCGACGGCAAACCACTCCTGCCACCTAGTCTACACGAGTCTTTATGCCTAGTCTCATGCCACCTAGTCTTTGAGCAATTTCCTCCGGGATCAAAACAGTTTTCTGATTCTGATTCTGAACAACACACTATTTGAAATGACTCTCTACAGTGCAAGAGGCTTTACGAACCCTCGGAAATAAATAAATTCAAAAAGTAAAACAATATCCCCGAATCTATTAGTAATTAACAATTGTTTATATAATTATATAAATAATTAACCATTTTAATTCTGAGCTATTTTTGCCTTTTTGCAATTCCTTCTACTAAACTGCAGATTTTTACTTCTAGTTTAGAGTTTATATTTATAGCTTATCAATATATTAGTATTCCATGTATCTTTATGTACACTGTAAGATGTGGAACCAAGCCATCTCAACACACTTGCAGGAGAACACCGTTTCCCACATTGGCTAGAAGTGAGTGATGGGAGTGCAGAGGAAGCCTTTTCCTACCATCCAGAAAGACTCTCACTCTTGGACTCCTGGCTACAGATGGCTGTGATATCGCTCGATGAAGAGACCAGCATTTAGGTGGTTGCATTTGGAAAGCAGGCGAAGAGCTGTCAACTTAATGTAGCTACAGAGCCACTCTTGAAGCTGCTTCAAGCTGATTCATGGTCAGTTGGTTATTCTAGATAGGCCCAAGGTTGTTCATGGCCTGAGATCCAGCCCTGGAGTTTATCTGTACCCACAGATGAGGTCTCCCAGCCGAAAGTTCTCTGAACCAATATTATTAAACAACATTTTGATGGAAAACACCTAAAGCACTAGCAACGGCCGTGAGTATCCCTGTCAATTCAGCTGGTGTGATATTGTCAATAATTAAAATGATGGTCCAGGTGTGAAAATTTCAGACAAACGGCTTGCAAAAAAGGCACATTTATTCTTTTATGACCTACTAATGTAAAATTTAAGGTTAATGACCTCTGCCCTTATTTAAGGGTGATAATTATAAAGCCATGTGACCTGAAAACGGTTCAGGATAAGCTGATTTGTGGTCAGTTGGTTATTCTCGATGGGACCAAGGTTGTTCATGGCCTGAGATCGAGGCCAGGCCAGACTGAGCACCAGGTGGTGTGCCATCCATCGGGCCCAGTGCAGGTCTAATCAAGGATGGACAGCCCAGCTGGAGCTGCCAACAGCTGCTTCACACGCACTTGGATTGGCTTAAGGAAAGTCTGGACACTGTCTGTATGCAAGGGCCAGGAGGGGAGACCTCATATTTGCCACATGCTTAAAATTAACATCTGGCCTCACAGTGTGTGTGTGTGTATATGTGTGTGTGTGTGTGTGTGTGTGTGTGTGTGTGTGTGTATGTGCATGTAGCATGACCCTAAGGGAAAGCTGTTATGAGCATTTTAGAATGCACTGACTATCCCACTTAACTTCAATCCTATGACTTTCAAAACACCCAGTCTCGTCCTCTACTAATTCAGATTTAGAGCTCAGTACTGGAGTCTTCAGCCCCTTTCTTTTAGCATGATTAAACTTTAAACGCTAACCTCGCTGAGCCACTCTCTGCCTCACCTCCATCCAATCCCAGCACACAGCCATCAGGCACGAGGGGCACAAGTGTAAGTGAGAAATGATTGACAGGGCAACACAGTGTTCCCATTTATTTCTTCTCTGGAGCTGTTTTCCGTCAGGAGGGGTATTGATTTTTCCATAAACTAAGAAAACAAGCACCGTCGAGAGGCCATGCAGGGTCAGCACAAATTAAAGCAGAAGATGTAAAGCCGGCTGTCGTCCCATTATTGGCTGCCGCCGCTGACGCCTCACTCTCGCCTTTAAACCAGCCCACAAATAATTAGATCATCACGGAGCTGAAGAAGGGTTGGGGCTGGGGTGGGGGGCCGGGGTACGGGATAGGAGGAAATAGAAGAAGAGGAGAATGGCTGAGCATACCCAAAACATCCATATACACAATGTAATCTTGTCTCAGTGTAAATATATATACATATATATAGGGTCAGACATAAGTGGTACGCATGCCCAAAAAGACGCAAAATGCGCACCAGTTTTCAGTCTTCACAGCGCAAATGCGTACCTAATTTGTGACTTCATACTGCGCGGAACCATGCCAAGGCATAGACCCCGGCACGGACATCCCAGCCCCCCGCACAGACAACCCCCATAGAACCGCTTTGAGACATAGACCCCTGCACGGACACCCCACTGGGTGTGTGTTCTGAATGTTCTCAGAACCAACATTATAAAAACATTGTAATGGAATAAACCAAAAGCCCTAGCAAAACGTTAAGCCCTGTACATTCATGTGTGTGTTAATAGTAATAATTAAAATAATAATCCCAGACATTTCACTCCGACCAATGATAAGGAAAGTAAGAGACACGCAGAACAACAGGCAATGAGCTGCAACGCAATCATCTCCATTTCTGAACCCCAGACAAACCTGCTTTGCTAAACAAGAAGCACAGAGATGCACATAAGCATACAAACAAATCAGAACTGTTTTAATCAAAATATTCTGGTCAGACACACAAAAGTAGGACTCTTTGGCAATAATTCAGCTTGTCATGTTTGGAGGAAGATGAGTCGTGCCTGCGATCCCAAGGACACCATACCCACAATGAAATACGCAGGTGGGAACATCACACTGTTTTCAGAAATATGAATGGGGTGATGTACCCAGAGATATTAGAGGAGAATTAAATCTCATCATCCAGGAAAGGGGAAAAGATACATATTGCAATAGGAAAGCAAACCCAAGCATTTATTTTTAGAAAAAATATCTTTGAAACGAAACCACAATGATGCAACACACCTGATTCCTTTTTACCATCGACATCCTGAAGCTGTAATTGAGAAAATGGCTTCGCAACCACATTCAAGTGTTAAAATTCTCAAAATGTTTGTGCTTTTTTTCATAAGGATAAACACAGATTTCTATATTATCTTACATAAATGTTATATTGTATGTTACTTTTATCCACAGAATTCTCCTCTGATGATAGTTTGCACAACATCCAGCTCTGAAAATTAGTGCAAGTTAAGTAAATTGTGGGCCTCTGCTGACACAGAAGTAATTCACTGAATCAATGTCATTTTTCAGATATTTTTGCAATACACATCACCTATGGCAGAGACAGAGAGCTGCCGCTGCTGGGAGGTGGGAGACTCGGCTAACGTTAATTAACTGGAATTCTATTGAACTTCATTTCCCGGAGATCAATAAAGTACCAAACTTCTTATTTGTAATTTTCAAAAATTGATATAACAACCTAATTGAAGCCTAGAGGCTACAAGCAACACTGAATACGATCCGCTGATCACCATAGCAACTCAAAGGACTATACTGCTGTACAGCATTCATTTTTAATACCAATAGATGAATATATGAATCTCAGTACAATGAGGCCACACTGACTGCTCATTTTATGATCTCTGTCAGCTTTATATAATCAACTAGCCACTAAAGAAACAAAGAACAAATTATAGTATTGCAAATCTACAACAATATAATAAAGATGATGGTACTTTTTATAATACTTAAACCGTTTTCAAATAAAACAAACGGGGGAGGGTCCAATGCAGATGCTTGACTTGCCATTTACATTTTTTTCAATATAAACTTTTCCCTGACCCTAAATGTAATTCTCACTGACTGGACCCAGAATGTAAAGCTATTCCTTGGCTCTAGCTCAATCTGGTTATAACTCCAACACTATAAGTGTTCACCCAATTTCTCACTAATTTGAGAATCTATTTGCCAAATAACATGAACCCCAATATCAGGGACGGTGTCAAAGCGGATCTACCGGGCTGACATCTAACTGACTATGGGGGGACTCTATCAATCGTGAACTATATTCACACGGATGCTGGAGCATGTGTAGAGGGGCGTGGCGACTCGCTAAGAGGAGGCACTGCCTTCGAATGCCTCCCCTTGACTCCGGCACTGGCCAAAATTTTAGCTCATGTAATTTGCATTATGCTGGGTGAAATAAATACTCTGCAGTTTCAGGGAAAATGAAAGCAGAAATACCATTCTGACATGTTCTCGTCTGAGGCCTCTCTCTGATCCTTGGCCTGGCGCAGGATCTTGTCCTTCCAGCAATCCGCAGACAGGCCTCCCACTCCGGCCACAACAGAGCCCCCATCCTGCCCCGGCCAGACCCCAGGGCGCTTCTTCAGCCGGCCCAGCCTCTGCTTCTTATACGACCTCTGATGGTGATGGTGGTAATGGTGATGATGGTGGTGGTGATGATGATGGTGGTGGTGAGAACTGGTTTGTTCACCACGTTCCAAGCCGGACACTCTGAGTTTCTGCTGCAGACTTACAGTCACGTCTGAGGTCATTCGTTTGACCTTGCGACGGCGGCGCAAAGGCCTGCCGGGCGTGTTCTCTGTGAAGGAGTCCGACTCTGGCCAGGAATGCTGCCTGGCCCTGAAAGACAGCGACGATGCCGGCCGGCGCTTCACTATAACCGTGTCATCCGAATCACTGTAGTTAGCAGGAACCACGGCCGCTGCTGCTATGGCCACAGTCGCCTGCCGGCGGTCCCTGGCGAAGGCCTCGTCTAGGCTCGACTCGGACGCCTCGCTGAGGTAGCGGCCGTGCTCCGGGCCATGCAGGGAGAAGTCACAGCGCCGCTTGCGACCCCTCCGTCTGCGGACCTGCCGCCGATGCTGCAGCGGGCTGAGCACCATCTCCTCCCACAGCTCGCTCAGCTTGGCCTGCTCTGACGTCTGCTCCAGCGCAGACACCAGGTCCTGCACCAGCTCCTCCATCTCAGCAACTCTGGCAAACAAAACCCATCAACGAGATTAGAATACACTTCAGAAGGGGTCCAGTACACAAACACTTACAAAGAGCAACATAACCTAGATGAAGAGGAAAACTAGAATATGAAAAGCTGAACAAATCCTTGTTGCAACATTAAAGATGGGCCTGTTTATTTCATCCAGGATTATTATGTTTGTTTGACGTGTCTGTCTGGGTTCATTAATAGAGGTAAGTATAAAGAATCGACTCCTCAGTGGTCAGTAATAAAATATAATTTCCTGCTGCCACCACTGTTCCTGCAGTGTTAATATATTCTAACACAGTTGCATTTTGGACAAACAGTGGAAGGGACAAAGCCGCATTCTGCTCTTCGCCAAAACACATTTGCTGATAAGAACATTTGTAGCAACACATCTCACTCATTATATACACAGGAAACTCAGGACACCATTTAGAATTAAGCATAATGTAACAATTGAATCTGTTCACATCTTGTCATTTGACATCTTTATTTTTTGCACCAAATTATGGAAAGTAGTATCAATAACAGTATTGATAAGTATTGGTATTGATAAGCAACATCAGTATCAATATCAAAACAATCCTAACAGTACACAACTCTACTGATTAAAACACAAAAGAAGCGAAAACTGTGATGTCTGGAGGTGCTAGAGATGCTCAGAGCAGACAATGTAAGTTTTATGATCTGTAAAGGGCTTATTGCAGAATGGTATACACAATATGGACAAAAGTATTGAGACACCAACAACGGGGACCACTACACTGACAGGGACTTTAGTGACACTGCATTCAAGTGCATAGATTTTAATATGGAGTTGGTCCTCCTTTATGGCTATAACAGCTTCCTCTATTTTTGGAAGGTTTTCCTGCAGTGGATGACATTGTGTCTTTCAGTGTCCAATGATGGTGTTGACACGTGCGGGTGACGCCACAGCCCTTCTATGAAGGATCATAACTATACGAGCGAGCGAGAGGATTACATAACAATAACAATAACAGATGCATTTCAAAAGAAAATGACTTAAAATATGCAGCGTTTACACCCATAATACACCATCGCCCATACATATATCTCTAAATTAACAGCAATCAGCACACACTCACACAGACAAACACACACACAGCATCACTGTTCCACCGCATAAAACACAGAAAATACGGCACGGCACGATAAGATGTTATTCTGAGCCAGTATAAAATTTTGAGCCTCATTTCTCCATTATGTCCTCCTTACAGAACCTCCTCAGCCCCCAAGCCACAGCCTAACAAGCCTGTAACGAGGGATAAACGCACTAATATGTGATAAAAACGCGTCTTAAAAGGTGCAGCATGCCTTATGGGGTTTTATCTAGTCTGTAAAAGATGTATCTGGGCAGTTATAGCATTTCTAAGCCCCTCTATTCCCCTTTCTCTCCTCCTGACTCACCAGCTGCTCACCCTGCTGTTTGGGTTTCACAGACCAAAACACGGCCAGGGCTTCCGGCCCCGGCGTGACGTCACAGCACACGTCACCAGTTCCTGGATTGAAAATATTTCTTTTATTATTATTATTATTATTATTATTATTATTATTATTATTATTATTATTATTATTAGCAGTAGTAGTAGTAGTAGTAGTAGTAGTAGTAGTAGTGTTGTTGTTACGATTATTACTATTATTATTGTTGTTGTTGTTGTTGTTGTTATTATGCTTTGTTTTTTTTCTTTTTATTTACATTGCATCATTCGATGCAAAGCCCAGATGACAGCTAAGACAAGTTGATTCAGTAAATTCAAAATTTTATTTGTCTCATTTTCACTCAGATCAATAACATATTAATGTGTTTTTTTCTTGTTTTGGCTTTTTTACATCATCTTTTACAGATGTTTAAGCTTCTTATTCAATGTTTATTTATACAATCTTCACAATCATGTCCAAATGATTTACTGATGTTGTTTTTTGTTTGTGTTTTTTCGTTTCTGTGTAATGCTCAGATGATAGCTGACTTATACTAATTCTAATTTTTAGCATCTAATAGTATTTATACCAGGCATTTGTGTAAATATCATAGTGTATTATATTTTGAGGTTTTCCTCAGGGATCAGTAAAGTTTTCTGATTCTGATTCAAAGTTTGTTTGAATCATCTTCTCTCAAATAAAGTCCAAATGATTTATTGATGTTGTTTGTTGTTTTGTTTTGGTTCTTGTTCTTTTCTTATTTGACATTGTTTGATGCAATGCCCAACATATACACTCTGATCATGTGTCAGTGATTTATAAATATTTGTACAAAATCATATTTGAAATGAGAATGATGATTTCTCACACTGTAAGGAGAAATCATCAACGTTGTAAAGAGAAAACAACACAATTTTGTGGGAGTTCCAGAAAGTAAACATGTAAAATGTCCAAATCAGTTAAACAAATTCATCTAATTCAAATGAAGGGAGAAAAGACTTAAACAGTGAGAACGCAACACATATGTGCTAAATATACACTACCGGTCAAAAGTTTTAGAACACCCCAATGTTTCAAGCTTTGCTCAATTGAATTTCAAATAGTTCAGGTCCAATGAATAGCATGAAATGGTACAAAGGACAGTGCTGAACTGCGAGAGGT
>JBBPDH010000001.1:23586383-23598787 GCA_037974565.1 Clupeocharax schoutedeni
CTGTATTAATGTTATTTGTATTTATTGTAAAATTAGTGTTTTAACACTAACGTAACACTACTGCCCAGTAGCAAACAGCGTTTAAGTATAATTTCCTCAGGTGCCTAAGACTTTCGCACAGTACTGTATATATACATTTAGTACAATTGCACCATTTGAATACCTGAGAAAATTTGAGCTAGAAAATGTTAGATTTTTTTTAACTGACCAATAAAACATATTATAATTACGGGGAGGATCAACAACAATTAAATATTAAGTGAAGAAACAGTTAACGAGTGCATTTAAAGTTAAAGGACAGTCTAGAATTCGACTCTGCATCAGCAACAACCAGTTAATAGGAGTCAGAGCTGCACTGTTACAGATTCTCTCATCTTATAAAGGCAACTGGTTTGGCTTTATTTATTCATAGTTCACTGAAGGATTTTCCCATATCAATAATATATACGCTACTATATATAGTTTATACATTACTATATATACACACTAGTATACTGAGCACTCATGCAGACACACACAGAGGCACGTAGAAAAGGCAGATGCAAGTGGTGTGTGTTCCTGTGGCGTGCGCAGTGGGCAGGGTTGGTTATGGTGAACAGTGGGGTGTTTTCTGCTTTTGCTGGCACAGCTTCACCAACGAGTCTGAGACGACAGAGGAAGTAGCACTCTCTGCGGGCATGCTGGGTAAAGGCTGGAAGTGCCTTCATCATGCTGCTCTAGCGCTCATAACAAATCAAACCACACAGCACCCTGGCCAAGCAACCCTCCACACCGCACAGCCCTCTAATACACTGCCATGGGGCCGGGCCGAGACTGGATACACACACCGTCCCCCTCTACACCATCACCAGCTCCGATTAATAAAAAGACAAGGTCTCTCCAATCTATACATCAAGGCCTAGATTCTCACATCAGCGTTTAAAATAAAACACCAGATAGAACAGCATTAGGCTTGTAAAGTGCCACTCTCACCAAAAGCAAGACAGAAATCTCAAAAATTCCATAGCTGTGTGAGAGGCACTTTCAGGATATTCCACAATCCATTTGTTTCTAACTACACCATCAGCAAAAAAGTGCTATCGAGAGCATCAGTCCTGACTTGAGATTGAGAGAAAGCAATTGACCTAAATCAAGCTCCATTTTAGTGGACAGCCCCGTTCTTCAGTCACTGAGAAAAGGTGACACCCCCCTGTAGAAATGGCTCTGGACTGTAGTGACAGGTTTGATTTGCTATTAAAAGTGTCAGGTGAAATTGCAAATTACAAAAAAATTAGAAAACACAAACTGTTATACACAAATATGTGTTTATCTAATATCCAGTTAATTTAAATGCCACAATTAGTTGTGAGGTGGAACAAGGTAGTTGTGAGGTAGACAGAGGCACTTATGAGGCAGACTGGGGCAGTTATGAGGCAGAACGAGGCTGTTGTGAGGCAGACTGGGGCAGCTGTGAAGCACACAAAGGCAGTTGTGAGGCGGAACGAGGCTGTTGTGAGGCAGACTGGAGCAGCTGTGAAGCACACAGAGGCAGTTGTGAGGTAGACTGAGGCAGTTATGAGGCAGAACGAGGCTGTTGTGAGGCAGACTGGGGCAGCTGTGAAACACACAGAGGCAGTTATGAGGCAGAACGAGGCTGTTGTGAGGCAGACTGGGGCAGCTGTGAAGCACACAGAGGCAGTTGTGAGGCAGAACGAGGCAGTTGTGAAGCACACAGAGGCAGTTGTGAGGCGGAACGAGGCAGTTGTGAGGCAGACTGGAGCAGCTGTGAAGCACACAGAGGCAGTTGTGAGGCGGAACGAGGCAGTTGTGAGGTAGACTGAGGCAGTTATGAGGCAGACTGAAGCAGCTGGTCTAATACTTTTGCTCAGCGGCTTTTACAACAATCAAAATTGAATATTGTGTTTGGATTTGTGTTTCTTCCCCAGACTACGGTTATATATTATAACAGCTTCATCAATATTAAAAATGCCAAAGCTGTTATAGATCTTCACCCACTCTCATATAGTTTGCAGTGGTATGCTGTTCTCTCCTCGCCCCCCTGGCCCTCCCGTCCTCTCCAGCCCACCAGTTTGCAGCACATGTTCCCCTCCTCTTGTCCTCTAATCTCCTCCGCTTGCCGCTTGCCTCCTCTGACTTATTTACTTTCTGAATGAGAGGTGGCAGTGAGCAGGGAATGTCCTCAGTGCGAATCACCAGCAGTCATGCTTTATGGCTGCCTGCACACAAACTCACACTCTCTTTATCACACACACACACACACACACCCACACACACACACCTACACACACACACACACACAAACACACACACACAAACACACACACACACACACACACACACACACGTCATGAAAGGGCCAGCAGGGAAACACAGGCAGGGGGAACAGAGTGTGTGTATGTCAAGCCCACTTCACCCCCAACTCTATTACAGCTTAACCAGGGACAAATTGAGTGCCACCAGCAAGCACAGGCTCAGCAGAGTAGAGCTGGGACTCCACACCAGCAAAGGCACTTTATGGCACCACTGTTTCTTTCTCTTTTGAGATGAACGACAACTCCAGTTTGATGGAAATGAAGCACAAAACAAAACAATGATAGGACTGCAAACGAGCGTTTCAGACTTGATACTATAGTATCACTGATTAAAATCTATAGTGTAGCAATACAAATCTACATGGATAACTAATACAAATGAAAAAAAAGTACCAATAAATTGACTATTTTTTACTGGAAACATCTCAGGTCAAGTGAAGTAGGCATTCTCATTTTATCGTCATCTACGCAATGCAGAACAAAAGCATGTTTCTGCAGGAGCAAGACTGCATTAGTGCATGCAGGACAGAACTACACAGAGTGCAAAAAGAAAGACAGTGCAATGCAGATGCAGTATTCCAGCAGCAAAGAACTAAAGTGAAACAGAATGTAGGTTAATTTAACCTTTATTTATTTTGAGGGCAAGTAAGACAACTTTGTGACATCTTAGATGTCACATAAATAAAAGAATTAGACGATCAGAAGTCTTTACCAAAACGACTAAACCTTCATGACTAAATTACTGAACAATATACTATAAACAAATACATCCATGCCCAACGAAAGTACAAAAATCGAGGAAAAAATCTAAAGGGAAACTCTAAATAAAATTTCCATTCAAAAAAAGATGATTTACAATAAAAATACAATTTTCTGATTTTTAGACACCTTCACTAATGCTTGAGATCATGAGCCGGGCAGCTAAAGGGGGGACTTGCTGTGGGAGGCAGGAACACAGCTGAGGTTTATCCAAACAGGTAATAAGTTGTGTTGTTGGGGCATGCACCTCTCTTCCTGAGTAATTATATCATTTGAGTAGCCAAGGCGAGAGGGCTGGGATGACTGCTGGTGCCCCCCCTTTCGCTGTCATGGCCTGATTATGACTTATACTACCTGAACCCAGCAAGCTGGGCGAAGTCACTTCACCATAAATTTTAATGATCACTCCGGTGAAACAAAGGCCCGGGCCGTTTCCCAGCATTAACGGGTGAATATGGAAGGCATTGGCCGTGCACTGACCAGAACCGTGGCCAAGGAGGGGTGGACAGAGCTAGAGGGCGTGAGGGAGACATGGAAAAGGGAGGGATAGAAGAAACAGATGAAGAGGAGTAAAAGGGAGAGGGAGAAGGGAGGACAGGAGGAGAAGGAGAAAGATGAGGAAGAGAGAGAGGGGAGAAGGGTGGGGTGAGAGAGGGAGAGAGAAAAATAAGTAGGAGTAAGGAGAGAAGGTGTGAGACTGAGAGAATGACAGAAAGAGAGTGAGTAAATGAAAGAGAGGAGGGACAGCGAGAGGCAGGAGGTTAGGGGTAGAGGCTCGGTGATGAGAGGTGTGTACACACTCCTGTGTCTGAGGGATCACTTTCGAGATGTGACTCACACTGTGGCCAGTGATACATGATTGACATGCAAAACCTGGTCCTAGTTTTGTCAGTCAAAATACATTGCTATGAACACAAACTAATATTTGAAACCCTGTCACAGTTATCTGCAGTCATAAGAAAATAATGTTATAATTTGATACTTATTTCTAATAGCTCTTCCAAACAAGCGGTGGAATCACACTCAGAAAGCATATCTGCATTTTAGTCTGTTCTACCGTTGATTATACATATGTACACTACCAGTCAAAGGTTTTAGCACATTTTTTTTTTACAATTTATCGATTTATATCCTAAACTAAAGATTTTTATTCTTGTTAAACACTGGAAAGCTGAACAACAATAAATGAAACTATGTCATAGAAAACAAGTTTCCTTCATAAGATGAGATAATCTGAAACAAAGCATGACTCCTATTAACTGGTTGTGTGGTTGGAATGCACTCATTAACTTGTCCATCATTTTGTTGTCTGATGACCATCGGATCATAATCAAAACTGCAACTTTTTGAAAAGACAGTTCAACACACTTGGAGGAGAACACTAACTGCCAGTTCTGTTACATCAGCAAACAGACACCTGTGCTCCCCAGCATCACAGTGAGCAAGGGGGCAGAGAGGGGACCTTCATACACACTGGTCATGGATTCTTGGTAATGAATGGCTGTTGCATTGCAGAGCATTGAGTTCATAATTAGGGTTCGACAATTTATGCTTAAAATTGGAATTTATTATCTTTCCAGTTGTAATTCAAAAACAAAAGTAGCCAAAAAACACATTAAAAAGTGCAATTCTAATATTATTCAAATTTCAAAAAGTTGAAGTGAAAAAAATGAAAGCAGATCTGAAATCATGAAGAACTGGTTTAGAAAGGTATGTTGTGGTTTCTGATGATTACAATGAGGTAGGTACAATGTGTAGGTACCTCTTGTGCCGCCAAAACACCTCCGAGCCATCGAGACATGGACTCCACCACACCTCTGAAGCTGTGCTCTCTTGTCTGGCACCAAGACCAAGCAACAGATCCTGTAAGTAGATGGAGCCACTATGGATCAGATTAGTTTGTCCAGCACAGGCAATCATTTGGACTGAAAATGTCGTGTTCCTCTGTCCATTATCCTACTGACAAAGACCATTAGAGAATACAGTCGCTATAAAGGGGTGCACTTGATCTGAAACAATGTGTTATGTGTCGTCCACATGAATGCAGCAGCCAAGGTTTCCCAGCAGAGCATCACACTGCTTCCACCAGCACGTCTTCTTCCCACACAAGCATCCTGCCATCCACATAATTTAAAAGAAAGGTGATTCACCAGGTTACCTTTATTCATAGCTACAGGTCCAGTACTGATGCTCACATGCCCACTGTAGGCTCTTTCAGAGGTGGACAGGGGTCAGCATGTGCACGCTGACTGGTCTGTGTACTCTGGCACCTTTCTATCAGAGCCAGCATCAACTTTTTCAACAATTTGTATTACAACAGCTCTTCTGTAAAGTCAGACCTGATAGGCTAGCCTTCGAACCCCACTCTAATCAGTGAGTCCCATGGTTCACTGGTTAACTTTATTTGGACCACTTTTGGGAGGTACTGCTCACTGCGTGACAATGTTTTGGAGATGCTCTGACCCAGTCACCTACCCATCACTCAGATCCTTACTCTTACACTTTATCAAGTTTTGACTGTTCACTAGCTGTCTAATACATCCCACTTCTTGCAATGGGATAATCAACTTCATCTGTCTGTGATCTGAATGTGGCTGATCGGACGAGTACACGGTTGAGGTTGTCCCTGTTGTGGAAATATCTTGTGGACCATCGGTGTAGACCATGATCGGCTATGTTTTTGGCACACTGTCCTCTAAACAACAGAACTGGGGCTTGTTAGACTGCTCCAGTCACTACAGTTCAAGTCCAGAATCACCAGTCCGGCATCAGTGCATATGGCCAAAATGTAACTGGAGTGTTGAGGCCGGTGTCAGGCCTGTCAGAAAGGTAAACATTGGCCCAGCAACTAGAGCTGCAGTGGCCTGCATGGAAAGGACACAGCTGATATCTAACGCTCTGAGCAATTCTGGTGACCTCACTCAGGGTGTGTGTGAACGTGTGTCTCAGAAAGAGAGAGCAAGAGAGAAGGAGAGAGAGAGAGAGAGAGAGAGAGAGAGAGAGAGAGGAGAGAGAGAAAGAGAGAGAGAAAATGCTGGAGGGAGAGAGAAAGGAAGAGTGAAAGAGAGGGGGGGTGAAAGAGAGAATGATGGAGGGAGAGAAAGAGAGATGGGAGAGCTGGTGAGAGAGAGAGGGGGGGGAGAAAAAGAGAGATAGGAGAGAGAGGGGAGGAGAGAGAGAGAAAGGGAGGGAGAGAGAGGGTGAGAGAGAGAGAGAGAGAGAGAGAGAGAGAGAGAATGATGGAGGGAAAGAAGGAGAGAGAGGGAAAGAAAGAGATAGTGGGAGAGAGAGAGAGAGAGAGAATGAGAGGGAGAGAGAGAGGTAGGTTACATGCTAAGTGTATGTATATAAGTATAGCATGTTATTGAAACTAAATATGCTGATAAAACAAACAATACAATGTTATTTACTCTTTCGGTGAGTTGACAAATTGGTTCAACAGCAATAAATATTCATTTGTGTTTCACCTGGTGGACAAATGATGATGCAAATATGATTCTGTCAGGTTCATTACAGACCTGCATCGCTCACCAAAAGGACTTCCTTTCAAAGCATTTCCTTTTTTTGAATATCCACTAGTGGGAATGCCACTAACACATTCATTTGTTTCAGCCCAACATTATTTACACAGTATTTTTAAAAATCATTTATTGTAATGTTGTGGCCCTGCCTCATCCGTTGGTCTTGCCTTTGCCTTTGTTAACATTTTCCATGTCCCTGTGCCCTGTAGTGTTTGTTTTGGTCTTATCAGTGTTTTCAAGTGCATCATCAGTACCCTGCCTGGTTCCCTGGTGTTTCTAGTCATGTGTCTGTAAAATACCTGATGTTTCTGTCTGTGACTGTCGATTGTCTTTTCTCCTTATCTGTGTGGATTACCTTTCTTCACTTTTTTCGTGTCTTGTATTTTGTGTAGCAGAATTAGGTCTGTACCAGTCTGCAAAAGTCTCGAGTCAATTATTATATTTTTCTATTTTATGCCTCTCAAACGGTCTAATCTTTAGCAGATTAAATTGGAGAAAACAAAAGGTTTTACTGTAACAAGCTGCAAAGTGCCTTAAGATTCTAGGTGCCTAGATATAGGAGATCCAACCACTCAGTAAACCCCTCACTTTAATGTGGATCAGCAGTCACTGTTTCAGTCCATTGCAGATTTTGCTTTTGTGACAAGTTTTAAACAAAAAAAAAAAAAACAGTCTGTCATTTATATCTTTCTATATAAAAACAGGTTCCTGTACCACTTTCATCTGAAAAGTTTGAATTCAAGATATAATCAAGACTGTTGTATTTATTACTTGAACTTATTTTTTCTAATATTGTCTCACCAGAACAAACAGGCTTTACTTGAGACATTCTGTTTTCCAGTATTTGTTTGGTACATTTTACAATCTTTCTGTCTGTGACATGGAAGAAACCTTGATAACTGTGGAATGGAGTGAGACTATTTATTCTTACTGCACAAAAATTGTTTTTGGAGAAAAAGATATTTCTTAAATCGAATTGCTTTATTCTTCTCTACATGCTTCAGGTAGGACAAACAACACCTTTATCACTCTACGAGATAAGGTTGTCCCCATTTATTTGCATTTGCCACTGAACCTCTCTCTAAAAGCACTTCAATCTAACTCCCATATCATGGGAATACTCAGAAAGTTTTAAACCAAATGTCCTTTGCTGATGTATGCTGATGATCTACTTGTGTAAGTTTCCAGTCTTTCTGTCTCTGCCCTGGAGACTTTAGTAACATTTCTCGCTGTGCATTAATCTTTAATAAAAGCAAGATCCCGTTAATATTGCTGTGATGACATTCCCTTACATAACCCACCCTTCAATGAAGCCCATCACAGCTTCACGTGTATGTTTGTACAGAGCTGGTAATCTAGGCTGCATACAAATTTAAAGATGCCTTTGCTTCTTTTCTCTCCTAAACTTGGATTGTATAGTAGTCTATGCATAACTATTCTTTAGCCACTCAAGTAGCAATAAGAAAATGAATACTGTCCCAAGATTTTCAGATTTGTTCCAATGTATCCCCATTTTCCTTCCTTTTATAAATCAGACAGTCTGATACTGTCACCCTGGGCCATGCTTGTTCAGGAAGGAGGCGCAGGCGCAGATTTCCATGCTTTTAGGGTTTTTATTTAAATGCATAACAAAGAGGGCACGAGGGCCAAAGCTTAAACAAAGGGTAGAACCTGAACAGAACACAGCCGAGGATATGTTGAGGGAGAACAGACAATTAGAACTAAAGCAGACAGACTATTTATACATGTGTATGAATCCATAATAATCCAAACATAATTATTATTTAATCCCTGACTAGCTAAGAACCCTTACTCCTTAAGCTGACCAGGGAAATCACACCGGTGTCAAAATATGAGTCCCCACATTACAGATTCTGGAGTTTAGTTGTAATTAAAAAGGTTTCTAGGCTGTGTAAACTAAATCTACGGAGGGGTAACCATTTGCAGCTTGGCTTTATCCGATATAAAGTTTTATCACTAGTCAGCTAATATTAGAATTGATTTCCTACTCACATGACTAACCATACAAGCATATTTCACCAAACCAATGTCACTGTAGATCATTTTGTTTTCCACAGCCATGCACTAAAAATTCTATTTTCAAATCTTCTTTGAGCTCTGTTTATGTTCTTTATTGGACTACAGTTGTTGGTCATCTATGCATAAAGATATAAACGATTTCTTATTCTTGCTTTTTCAAATGACAAAAAGTGGACCTTTAACTTGTCCACTTCAATTTGAAAAACATGAGGCTTATTCTTTCAGATCAGCCCTGATTAGGGTATGGGGTGGGGAGGCAAAGGTTAAGGGTTTAATTAGGCATGTGGATGTGATTTGCAATGTATATCATTAACAATCGACAATCACATGTCCCAGCTACTCCAGAGGTGTTCAAATGGACAGCGCTCTAGTTTTTGAAAGTTACTGCTGACAGTGCATTAGGCAAGATACGGCTTAATGGCCTTGGTGTTTGTCTTTATCCATCAAGTCTAGTTGTAATTCTGCAAAAGAATATCCTAATAGAATCCCTGTGCAAGACACTGAACCATTTCTTAGAAATGTAATTTAACTACAGCAGACAACATTAAAGAGCTCAATGCTTTACATTGCAATCTAATTAATGGAACGGTTTCTGTCACTGAAATGTAAACTCATTATTTCAAACGGCTAATGTACATTATACCCTTTATATCACCCACACTTCTGATGGACGAGTCAAGCAACTTCAAGAAGAAGTATTTTTAACCAACATATGCACGGCGGCATACGCAGAGACCCTCCCATCGCTCAGTGTACGGTCCCAGAGGCTCCGAAATGTATTCCTGTCTAAAGCTGTCCTTAATTATCTTCAGCTGGAAAGCTGTATGATTTACTCCAGCTCAGTGACCAAAGAGAGGTTAAAAAATAAACTTAAATCCTCATTGCACATGTGGGGGTTTCCCCTTGAGTACAAAAATGTAAGAGCAGACACCCACCCCCCACCAACTCCCATCGCCTCCACATTCAAAGACTGGCACTTACTGACATTCAGTTCTAGCAGTAGTTGCAGGAAGATAAATTATTTTCTCACTTCTGCATGTCCTTTCTCCATTTCCTCTCAAAAATGACATGAACTGGAGCAAACTCAAAAGATCCAAGAGCAAAGCGACGTGCAGACAGTCTTGCAAGGGTAAATATAACCAGTTGCTGAATGATTTTATGGATGGGGAGGCCGGAGAGGGTGGGTTGCTCTCTCTCCTTTAATAACTCACTCCTTCCTTTTCTCGTCTTGTCAGCTGATTGTCAGCTCCCTCAGTGATGAAGAGAGTTCCCTTGATGTTCAACAGATGCGAGGGAAGAGCTACAGAACAAGACACAGCACATGTTTAATATCAAGAGCTTTTCTGAGCGCTTCAGATCACTAAGCTTCAGAAACCCACTGGAACACCAAGCAGATGGCTCTACCTAAGACTGGTGATATATTGATTATATATATTTATGTTGAGCTTTAACCTCCTTGCTTTTGTGGGATGGTTTTGAAGAAAGTGGATACATTTAAAAACCTGTTCATTTCTGTGACCGCTTAATCCTTACTAGGGTCACAGAGCCTATCCCTGGATCGAAGCAGGGGCACACTTTGGGTGGGGCATCAGGTCCCTGCAGGGCGCGCGCACACACACACACACACACACACACACACACACTTTACAATTTAGAATCCCCAATTTACCTGACAGGCAGGTCTATGAACTGTGGGAGAAACCAGAGACCCCGGAGGAAACTCACACTACCACCAGGAGAACATACAAACTACACACACACACACACACACACACACACACACGAAAACCCGGATTCAGACCCCCAAGGTGTGAGGCAACAGGGCTAAACACTGCACCACTGTAGGGCCTGCCACTCAAAAACCTAAATGGATAGAAATGTTCATTTCTGGAAGCCCAAAATAGAATGTAGTTCAATCAAAGCGTGTTCCTTTTTTAGCACAAAGTGACAGTATTCAGGACACATCCGTTCTAGTTTTAGCTCTGCTCAATGGAATGTAGCACCGTTCACCGTATTTTTAACTTGTGCATATACACTGGTAACCATGCTGCCCGCCCCATGGCTAAGCATCATGTGTAAGAGTAGAACAAATATACACATATTACTGGAATGTTGCTCATTTGGGTACAAAAAGTAAACTTAATATCATGTGATTCCATGATGTGACTAACTGCCCAAGCTGTTATTTAGTAGCAGCCTAGTGGGTAAAACACTTGCCCGTGAACCTGATGAACACAAGGTTGCAGGTTCAAACCTCCACTTTCTACCATTGTGTTCTTGAGCAAGACACATCACCCTCAGTTGCTCCAGGGTTATAAAATGCCCTTGACCTTTATTGACCTGTGTCTGCTTGGTCACATTCTGAAGTAGAGTATGACAGAAAGGGGACATCAAATTCTGAACCCGCCCCTAAGTAACCTTTCCAGTCAGCCGCTATAATGGTGGAACAAATGAAGTAGAGTTTGGCGTACATGTTGGGCTACTGCTTTACTGAACGACTGGAACAAAATAACATTCAGACTAGTTTGTTTTTAAAAAGCAGAGATGAAACTGATTTTGAATCAGTTGTGTGGCTCTACTCGCAATTTAAACAGCATCAGTATTTCTCTAGCACAGAGCACAGGGGTTCCACTTTACTGTTTTTAATATTTATAACATTTTGGTGGAAGAAACTGTACAATTTGTGTGACTTCGTTCCCTCTTGCTTCGTTTTACTCCAATGTTGTATAAAAGCAACAGAGCACCCAAGGTCATCTTGCCTTCAGCACATTGCCGAGCCATGAGGCTGTTCACAATAACGCACTGCTTCTCATACTATGCTACTTAAATATCATCATAATGGATTTTATCAATACTGCCAACACTACTTGCAGCACAAAGCAGCACAATACATTTCCAGAAGGGGACCCTTTGGCCCAGTAGCATTTGAATGATGAGAGCAATGATTCATAGTAATAAGTAGGAACATTTGCTTTTTATGATGCTGTCATTACAAATAGCATGAAGAAACTCTCATTTGTAGATGAATAGACGCACTGAGTAAATGCACTGTACTTTTACACTACCAACTGAAACCAGGAGGAAAAAGTCACTGGTATATGATTGACCTGCACTGCCCCCTGCAATGCTTTTCTTGGAAGTGATATTAATAAGAGGCTGCTTCCTTGGAAATTCATTTAGAAAATGTAGGGTCAAACAAAATGACCATAATCCATCATCTAGATATAAAGGATGTAGTGTGTGAATTCTGCCATAAAGCTACTTGTCATTGAGGTCTGTGCTGGCATGTATGGGGAAATAATAATAGTCAAGAGAGTCAAAGCAAAATGACACATCTTTAAAGTACCTATCAGGACCACACACACACACACACACACACAAACACACACACACTATAATTACTCAATACTCACTCACACTCAAATTCAGCATTAGCCTGCATTACAGGATGACCCTACAGGGGTCGGGTTAAAAGGGAAGGACACATGCACAAACACACACACACACACACACACACAGATAAGCACACAAACACACCTATGCACACACACACAAAGATACACACATGCTCGCACACAAACAAATACACACACACACGTACATGTATAAATACTAGGGGTGTAACGAGATCTCGTGGCACAGATTAGATCTGTCTCGCGAGATGCGTTTGGTCTCGCGAGACCGTGACGATATCCTTGCGTTACTAAAAGCCACGCCTGTGAAGAAAACGGAAAGAAATTCAGTTCGCATGAAAGAGCAAACAACCCTCTCT
>JBBPDH010000001.1:23620487-23636068 GCA_037974565.1 Clupeocharax schoutedeni
GAGTAAGACAACATGCATACAGAGGATGATGTGGACAAAATACCCATTTGCCTAATAATTCTGCACTCCCTGTATGTGATCACAATAACTTAATTAAAGTAAAAATGTCACATTTTCCGCTCTCTGTTAATGACTGCTAGGCTTGAGATTGGATTTTGTTGAACTGAATTATCAAGATCTATTGGAATACGTTGTGATAATTTAGATAAATACCATTATTCAATGTTATTTAAAGGTCAAAATGACATTCTATTCCCATTCATTTTCTGCTGTTTTCTAAATACACCGTCAAGTCCAATATCCCTGTTTCTTTACGAACGCACAGAGTTTTTGTTTTGCTTATATTTATATACAATGCACGGTGACCTGTCCACACACTAAGGACAGCTTAAATCTCACCCATACCTTATTTTATACTTCTTATTTACACTGTTTTGTTACACAATATCCTTTGTCTTGCACTCTATGCACACTGTGGAACCTGAGCTTCGCCATTTCATCTCTCTGTATAATGTATATGATTGAGATGACAAAGTTCACCTTGACTTTTGAATATGACTCAGCCCTTGGTGTTGGTAGACTTCAGTGAAGTGCTTGAATCATTCAGATGGTTACTAGATGATGGATGCTCTGAGACCGTGGAAAATATCATGTACGCAAATGTATCTCAAAAACAAAGGGATTTGTACTGTTTAGCATTTGTCACAGACCACTGCTTACTCTGCCCAACAAAAAACAGTTATACAACAGATAGGAGGTTTCCTCATGACAGCAAAGATTCAGAAAAGAAACATCCATCCAGAATACTGCAGACTATGTTTTACTTACAGGAAAAATTTTTTGAAGTCATCAGCTTTTATGTCACTATTCAAATGCTTTATGAAAAACAAATGCCTCAAATCAGTTATCTGTTCGATTCTGGTGCTGGCAGACATCAGGGCTACATTTACAAACAAATAAATCAAATGACCCATCGTTTTGCATAAATCACTCAACAGTGGAGCTGCGGAGCAACAGCAGATAGCAGAATATACAGAAATAGAGAGACTGAGAGAGAATAAAAGAGAGGGATAGTGAAAGAGAAAGAGAGAGAGAGAGAAAGTTAGAGTTAGAGAGAAAAACAAAGGGAGAGGAAAGAGGGAGACATAGACAGAGAAAGGGAGAGAAAGAGAGAAATAGAAGAAGAGAACGAAAGAGAAAGCAAGAAAGAATGAAAGAGAGAGCGAGAGAAAAAAGAGAGAGATGGGGAAACAGAGAAAGAATTAGAAACAGAGATGGAGATAGAGAGATAAAGAGAGGGAAAGAGAGAAAAATAGAAAGAGAGAAATAGAGGAAGAGAGAAAGAGAAAATGAGAGAGGGAAGAAAAAGACACAGAGAGAAAGACAGGGGAATTGGAGAAAGAGAAGGAGTGAGAGAAAAAGAAAGGGAGAAAGAGAAAGGGAGAGAGAGGGAGAGAAAGAGCATTTTAAAGAAAGAGAGATAGAGAGAAAGAGAGGGTGTGAAGGAATTAGAAAGTGAAAGAGAGAGAAAGATAAAGAGATAAAAACAGGGATATTGAATAAAGAGAGGAAGAGAGAGAGAGAAAGAAAGAGAATGTTAGAGAACGAGAGAGAAAGGGAGAGAGAGAGAAAGAGAATGTTAGAGGTACGAGAGGGAGAGAGAGAGAGAGATGGAGAGAAAAGGAATCACAGAGAAAGAGAGGGAGAGAGAGAAAGAGAGAGAGAAAGGGAATTAGAGAGAAAAAGAGAGAGACAGACAGAAGCAGTTTTTCAAGAAGCAGAGTGGGAGAGGTCACTTTGAGGAACTGGACACAGGCTCATGCCAAGCTCTGCTCCCTCTCCCTCTGTCTCTCTCCCTCCCTGTCGCCTAATCCTCCGGCAGACTGGCCGGGGCTGGGGCCAGTTGTCTGGGGCGGGTCAGTTACCCACTATCACAGGGCTTTAATCTGAGCGGCCTGCCTGCACGCCGCCTCCCCTAAACACACTGGCGGCCCGGTGCCAGCGGAGGAGTGGCAGGCACTGCCATCCCTGAGAGAGACAGCTAGAGGTTGTCTGTACATGGATGGGCACTTCACAGCTCGGCAGGGGACGGAGGAAGGGGCATCGCGGCAGCTGCTCGGGGCATATGGGCAGAATTCATTAAAGGCGGCTAAATAAGCCAATGTGGAGAGAAAGAGTGAAACAGAGTTGGAGAGATAGATTGGGGCGGAGGGCTGAAAAAAATAAAGCAATGTAGAATCTGCAGAATGTGTCAAAACAGAATGTGTCAGTTTTTCTCTTTCTTCTGCATCTGATGAGTTTCTTAACCAGAATTGGGGATGAAGTAAAATATTTTTCACAATTAAACCCAAGCAATACTCTTTCTATTAAAAACTCAAAGAGCTTGACAGGGCCTTGGCTCAGTACTGCATTCTGAAACAACACTCACTGGATTTAACACACTCCTCATTCTCGCTCCTGAACGGTCGTCTCTCATTTAAATCAGCTCTTTTATTTCTAGAGCACTTTTTACAACAGGTGTCACCTAATAATTATCTGTGTTTAGTCCAAACATTACTGTTATAAAAGTCAAAAGTTCATTTAAAGTGATCAATTTCAGTGGTGGTTTGTGATTAGTTTTATACAATCTCTTATTTGATCGGAATCAGAAATCTATGTTGATCCCAGAGACAATTGCTTGTTACGGATGTACAGACACACAGAGACACAATATGATGAAAGTTTAAAAAAAAACTATTTAGAGCTCTTAAAAAAAACAAAAAAAAACCTAAATACACTTAATTATTAGCCCATTTCAACCTGAACATTTTCACTACTTTTTATTAGCCAAAGCTTTTATTAGCCAAAGCTGTAATATAAATAACATTATTTGCACTTAATTTAGAACTGGGGCTACAAGGCTAAGGTTTCTAACATACATTTGAAGTCGATACACATCCAGATCTTTTCTTTAGCCCTAAATATACCCACAAAACTTCTCTCAGCCTATTCAAACCACACCCAGCTCTTCATTAAAGTAATGCAGACTTTTTCCTTTAGGATTCAGTGCGACTTACTGTGAGCTTTAAAAGTTAACAACTGGTGTACAGGCTGGAGAGGACTGTTCTGTGATCAGATTCCTGCCTATACATGATGTTTGTTACTTTATAAACTGACTCTAGATCAGCACTCCTATTCCTGAAGAAGACTGTAAAAACAGAGATGTCTTCAAATGCTACCCAGAGCGTTAACTTGCTTGTTAAAGTTCATATTTGTACTTCATTCAAAAAGTCATATTGAGCTCAAAACCACATCCATTAACCTGTGCAGAAGTGTGGAAGTCAGTTCATAGTATTAATAGAGGTGCTACAGAGACAGGTAAAAATTAAGTCAAATATAAGTTGACTGCTAATCATGCCTGGAACAAAAACCTTCCATTTCTAATCATGCATCCCACTGTGTAGCTTTAATGCCACTGGAAAGTTCTTTTTTAATATTTCTTTTTCGTTTGTGGTAATAACTTTACTTTGAGAAGTGTCACTGAATTCACGGAGGTGTCATTTTTGCACTAGTATGTAAAATGTCTTTTCTTTAGCCTTGTGTTTAACACAGGCACCCACTTTCTACACTTTCTTTAGGTTTGTTACTCTTCTTTTTGAGGCAAATTAAAGACAAAAAAAGTCGAACAGCAACTAATCACTTAACCTTTCATAATTAGAGTGTGGTTTTTGGCCCAATACAAACATTTAATTATGTTAATCCCACTGATGTCAATAGGATCCTAGCTCAATGTGGTTGAGATAATTGTGTAGAAAAGGGAAGCTTCAGAGCAGAGCAGAGAGATAGAGTCGATGTTGCAGTCAATAATGATAAGGTTGCGTTGCTGTGATGTGTAAGGTTCATTTTAAACCAATCAACTTAAACCAACCAGCTTACCTGCTCATTAACCTTGGACTTGATCTTACACGTTCACCTCAGACAGTATGGACGAAGCGAAATGTCTTGAGATGACTGAAGAAGTTTAGGAAGGCAGTAGTTCAGGCTTTCGGCCTTTTAATGAGAGGTGTGTATCAAAGTATCAAGCAGTACATGACATTCCACAACCAGGGAGATTCATCATGTGAAACATTCAATATGAACAATAATATGATGAATAATCAAATACACGGCGGTAACTCAGGTGTGCATCCAGCTGGGCACAAAGAAGAAGCCCGCTGGAGTGTGACGAACACCACTGGCCTTTCACTGAAAGTCATTCATCCTCAGGCCACGGGAAGAGGAGACTGGTCCTCTCTCTCTCCTTGATCCCATTCCGTCTGCAGCTCGGACGACACCTCTGTAAATAGATGATCCCAGTCCCAGCCAACATCCTCCTATACACGGAACAAGAGAGGCACAGAATAAGCCAGAGACAGAGAGAGAGAGAGAGAGACAGACAGAGAACGAGAGAGAGAGAAAAAGAGAGAGAGAGACAGAGAATGAGAGAAAGAGAAAGAGAGAATGAGAGAACGAGAGAGAGAGAAAGAGAGAGAGAGAGAGAGAGACAGAGAGAACGAGAGAGAGAGAAAGAGAGAGAGAGAGAGAGAGAGAGAGAGAGAGAGAGATGTAGTGAAGACTTTATAAATCTTATATTCCTTAGAGACACCGTGGTGGCCCCCTTTGGTAGCCCAGAAGCAGCTGATCAGTCCAGGAGACAGCTCTACTCACCTCTCTCACCTCCTGCTCTGGTGCTAAAACTTTGGTGAGGAGCTTCAGGTCAATTTCACCATCCTGGACAAAAACACAAGCTATGCATTACCCAAACTATTCTCCCGCGCTTCTGGTCCGCTGTTATATCTCCTAAATAAATGGAGGTCCTAGGCAGCTTCAACCGAAAGCAATATTTCATTCATAATGCTTCTTCTGCAAGTGACCATAGAAATGTAAGGGTTCAGATTGTAACTAAGCTTTGGTGCTCTACTGAAAAATAAAATGTAATTTGTAAACCTGTCAAACATTAGCCTTAATATTAAGTTATCAATCTTAACACCATTATTCCATACCTACAAGGAATGATCTAGTATCTGTTATTTCACTCTGTGCACAAGTCATGATTTGATATTTCCACAGTAACAAAATCACAATTTAGCAACACCTAATTTAATACAGTAGATGTTCTGTAGTTGTTAACCGAGATTTAATGAAAATCTACTAATTGTAAGAGCAAATTTAGTTTAAATTGAGTGTAATTGATTTTATCAAATCTAACTTAAATGTAACCCTTACCTTAAATTCAAAATCTTAACCTTATCATTAGTATGCGGACTGTCAAAATACAGTGTAACTTTGAATATTAAACAATGATGGGTTTAACTACTGTCATATAGTTTTATGCATGTACACATCCTTAGGGGAGAAAAATAAATATAGCATGTTCCGGCCCACATAATGCATAGTTTCTTTGAATTTGCAGTTATTAAAAATTAAAGATAAAATGTAAATTAAATGTTTTTAATTCAGCACATAAAAACACTTCTAATAATGCAGAATTGTGTTCTACATAGAGGATGTCTATTAAACATCTCTTAGAGCAGGTGTGGCAAAACTGGCCTTTGGCACAAATTGGACATATTCCACCGGCATAATGTTCAAACAGCAGATATTGTGAACACGTGGATGATTGCAAATTCAGTTCCATGTAATAAAGTCTGAGTGCAGTATTTGGGGTTCGGCATAAGATGGCATAATAGTTGTTGCCTACATCCACACTGTGCATTCATACATATCTGAACCACAATGGCCTGTGGCATCATTTTGTAGTCATGAAAGAGAGGGAAAGCAAGACTGCAAAGGGAGTTAACCATATAAATCAGTGTGAGCAGTGACTGGGTGTGTGAGTGTGGACTTCTCATCTCACCAGAGTCTGAAAAGCGGAGTACTTCATGAGATCATTATCCAGGTCCTTGTAGGTCATCACCCTGTTCACCTGGATACTGGAAGTGATTCAATAAATAAAATAAATAAAACATATTCTCCATTTGAATTTTACTGTTTAATCATCCATCGCACACCTGAAGCAAAAAACAAAAAGGCTGTGCTGAGTGACAAAATGCTTGGACAATTCCTAACATTTCAGCACTAACAATAATAATACCAGTGCAAATGACTGAATCTGCTATGATGGGCCAATCACGGCTGCAACATAATTTTACTGATATGCAACAAATTGCAAATTGATGAATAGCCTGAAAAGTGTGCCCAAAACACAAATACACCATGAACAATGACTTGATTATGAAGTACTGGGACACATGGAAACAAACGCCAAGTAGAAGTCAGTCTCTAAATTGAAAGCCAGCTGCTTATCTGCAATTTGTGAATTAAAAGGAGGTGGAGTCTGTAAAAGTAGCCAGGGCCTAGCAGTGCATGCCAGTCCTACTTAAGCCACATTACACGCTACATTGCCCCCACAATGAGTTCAGTGTGGATATTATCTCCCACACGGTACACACTAGGAGCCAAAGGGGACAGGGCACCCACATTAACAACCTGGGCCACGGTGACGGACCCCCAACACACACAACACCTCACAACTCTGCTAACATTACCAACACGCTTCCTGCACTTAGAAGATGAGCCTATGTCTCACTGATCTAAAGATCATTTTTGAATTAGGGACTTATTTATACATTTTAGATCAGCTAGTATTACAGACTAAGGGGAACTATTAGCTTTTCCCACTTTTCTGTGGTGCTGTTGCTCATTTTCACTCACTGTCAGGAATGGCCCGTTTTCTTTCTGCCTGATTATAAGAAATCTCAATATAAAAGAAAACCAGATCAGACAAGTGCATGTCACACATGATTAAACCAACAGGTGTTTAAATAAAACCTTTAAAAGTTATTTATTCACTTAAATGTAACAATGAAAATACAATATTAATTTAAAATGGAAGGATCTCGCTTTATTTAAGTGTCTTTAATGCATTCTCATTACAATGATACCATGTTCTGCCAAGCACTTAGCAACTGCAGCTACAATAACAATATATGCAACAAAATGTAACTACTGTTAATGTAGCTGTAGCATCTGGATTAATGTAGTACATCCTTTAGAGAGGACAACACAGAATAATTTCCTTCGGGATAAATAAAGTTTTCTGATTCTGATTCTGATATTACGGAAAAACACATTCCGTATCAGCTTCAGTTTTGACTGGTATAATTACATTACATTACACTTGATTAACAACGTGACCAGAAAACTTACTGCATAAGTAATCACATTAGTAGGTCGGTAACACTAATGATTCTAGAACAATTTAAACTATCTGATGTTGGATCATGCAACACATAATTGAAGCCAGAGCCAGAGGTCACTTGATAAAATTCAGTTGCAAAACAGAACCGACAAATAAGTAGAGCGGATTTAACTACACTGGTGTGGAAGCTATTTTCAATAACATTTTTTAACTAAGGTTAGTGTACCTTGGTGGTGCAGCCACTTGCATAGTGAGGTCCTCTTCCTGTACCTCGTCCAGATCAGGGATCACAGGGATGTCTAAAAACAACACGGAGAGCAACAGTATCACACGCCGCGTGCTGGTTCTGTTGCTGGAAGAGTTACAGTTACCATTTGGTTAGAGACTTGAACATAAGCGCTGAGGAACATGATGTTCGGAACATCGCTGTGGGTTAGAAGCAGATTGGCAGTTGGCACTGATCGGAGATTGAGGGGGAGAAAAGGGAAAAGAAGGGCAGAAGGATTAAACACATCTGTTTTCAACTGACCACAACAAAGATTCTGAACTTTTTTAATGGAATTTATAACACTGAAGCTCTGGAGCATGTGAGGCCATATGCTGCTCGCTACTGCTGGGTGTTGGTGAAAGCTGCAACATCTCTCACATCCCTCGAATCAGAAGGCTTCACAGACGCCGTATGTCTCCTCTGTTAATTTTTGTTTACGTTGTGTGTGAATTTGTGCTTGATTCCCACCCTCTCTTTTCCTGCTCCATCTCTCGCTCCGACTCTTCATCATCTCTCTCTCTATCTTTCTGCTATCCTCTTCCGTGCTGCCCCCTGTCACTGTGACCAGGCGGCCATGAATATTCAGTGATCGAGGCGGCATCTCTTCCTGCTGCGTGGCAGGGCTCTGGCCAGGGGCTCCCCGGAAAGCGTTCACCACCCCTCCCCCCTCACACACCCCTGCTCAGCCCCCACAACCCACGCACCCCACCTTACCCCCCACTACCCAAGCATTTGGGCCTTGTCAGCAGTGGCTACCCTAAGGACCCTTCGGGCTGGAAAGGCGACCTCCGTGTCCGTTCGGGCTGGGCCGGGCTCCAGGCGTGCGGGCCCATCTGTGTGGGGTCGGAAGTCACGGCGCGCCCTGGCAGGAGCCACGGTGCCAGGAGCCGCCTGCCCGCCGCTCAAAACAGTGGGAACCCACTTTAATTGGCAAAACTCAACAGGACAGAGCATGGCGTCACTCCCAAAGAAGGACGGGGTGAACTTTCACAGGCACCCCCCCACCCCACACACACCTCTTTTTTGGATGGACTTTTGTTGGAGTGAGTAAGTGTAAGTGTGTGTATTTTGGAGAGTGCACTTGATGCATTAGTGATATAAACAACAGAAGCCACTGAACATTCCTTTTAGGCTTAATATCTGCTGAAAAAAATTATCCGAGAAGGAACAGTTTGGCAAAAAAGCCAGTTTAAACAATTTTCCACTTATCCTGCATATAAGTCAATCATATTTTGAGTCCACATTCTGCTTCTGTACTTTAGCACTGGAGCTACGAGACTAGAAGTTAGTAGTTACCCAATCTCTTAGGTAAATATGTCACCAAAACTCCTCTTAAACTGCATCCAGATCTTTAAGGTGATAAAGGTGACATGTTGCTGCACGTGTCCAGGTACACGTTGAAGTTTCGTTAATTTTTATAGCTTATAGTATGTCATGGAATGTATTTATGACTATGGACATAGCAATGTTAGTCTTGCACCTACAATTATAAGAAGCAGAATGGTTGGTTGACTGCATCTGGGAGAAGTGGAAACCTGAAATTTGCAAATTTTTAAGCTAAAATACATAAATACATGCATATTTTAGAGGTGCCTGATCAGATACAGGCCAAAAATCATTGGACCGGATATTGGCAAAGACTGAACTACCACATAATCCTTAACTAAACTTTGAGCAACAAGCCATTAAGAGAGATCTATAGGAATTAAAATCCTGCCAATCACCCAAACAGCGATTTTTTTTTAAACAAAAAAACACTGGCAATTCAGCTATGTTTGCAGAACTCCATAATGGACAAATTGAGCAATATATGGGTGTAGAAACTATTTTTATTAGTTGTTTTAGAGAAGGAATATACAACATATACTCTCATTATCAGTATCGGTAGTGGACACAAAAGAGTAGTAGTCGTGCAGCCCCTCGTGTTTGTGTGTGTATGTGTGTGTGTGTGTATGTGTGTGTGTGTGTGTGTGTTTTTTTGAAGTATGTTTACACATAAACTTTTCATTGGTGATAAACAGGTCCAAAAACACTTTCCACTTTCACCTTCATGACACCACCAAGGAAAAATCAATAATCAGTGGGATTACTGCAATCACCATGAATGCAATCAGTTAGATATTTCTGAACAACTTCAAGAAGCCAGGACACACTCTGGGGAATTTTTTTCCACCGTAAGACTCAGGTCACAGCAACATGCCACCCAGCTCATGTTAAATTCCATCACCCTGACACTGATAACAAGCCCTCTTATCCCTCCATTGATAACTTCTTGCTTTTCTCTTATTTTTAATTAAATCTAATTAAAAATGCCAGCCTCGTTTAGTCACTGACAAGATTCATCTGCGTTTCTGATATCCAAATAAATGCAGGCGCGCGCTGAGCGCTGCTTCATATTCATGAGGTCCTGGGTGACACTTTGTCCTCTCATTTCCAAAGCAGTGCGTTCAGCAGAATGCGTCCCCCCCGGACCCCCAATCAAATTTAATGGTCTTAGTGCAATGACATCAAAAAGCCTCTATGTCCAGCTCTTCGCAAATAGATTCCAGGCTTGTCCCCCCACCACCCTCCCCTCGTCTCAGCAAATAATGCACTATCAACACAATTCTATGAGAGTTCAATGTGAACCAGAGAGGGCTAGGCTTTCTGTATGCAAACGTCATGATTAAGTGGCGAAAGAAAAACAATGTCTGTAAATGAGGTTCCATAGCAGCCTATTATGAGAGGTCAAGAGGGAAAAGTCAAACACCAACAAAATCAGGGCTTCGTTTCACCACTGTACTTAGGATCTGCTAAAATATCCCATTCAAAAGGTCCACCTTGGTTACCTGCTCAGATAGAAAATTCAGTATTTCTCAAAGCTCAGTAACTGCCACTGCCCAAAAGCCAGCCTGTGGCATTGACTGTCTCCAAAGTAATCAAAGGTATATTTACTGGGTCAGACCCTAAACCATCAGAGTTGCTGTGTATATCACTACATCATAGACTCTGGGCTCTAGAAGTTTGTGTTGGACTGACTTGTTAAACTGACTGACTTTTATTCAAAACCAACAATAAAACTCACTATAAGTCAACATTCAAGCTAACACAGACCATAACACTTGAAAATACACTAAATTTAAAAAAATAAAGAAATAAAAGTGCCACTCAAAAAAATCACCTATACGAGCTATACTGTTGCTTATATTCCTATTTGCAGTGGTTGGTTGAACTGTTCGTGAAAATGCCAGCATTGTAATGCTAACCATCAACATCAATGTTATCAACAGGAACATTAAACAACAAACATAATTCTTAATATATTAATAAACACAGTATGTGCAGAAAGGGCTTTGGCTTTCAAACATTCTTGTCTACATAATAAAACCTAAATCATTTTGTAAAAATGCATCACCACTCAAACTTCTCTCAACTCACTCAAACTGCATGGCTGGCTGAGGGAGGCTGGCTCAGACATGGCTGGCTGAGGGAGTAAGGTTTTTTTTTTATAGCTCACAATAATTATATACATTTACCAATGTCACCTGGTCTCTTTATGTGACTAATACGTTTTAGTGTTGTCCTCACAGCTGCAGGGCTAAAATAAAGAAGGAACATTTGAACACCAGGCATGTCTGGCTTGACTGATTGCCACCAGAGTTTAATTTTTGTGTCTATTTGATTTTAATGCCAAATTCATTATTTATCAACAACTGTTGCATCCAAAGTGAACGGAAATGCAGAGAAAATGTGAAATAAATTAAATAAAAGTAATTAACAAAATTTAATGCTGTTTTGGAATGTGCTTCCACTCACTCTGAATGTATTTAACATTAGCACACTTTACTGACATTGCCTTCTCGAAGTGTGCAAGCAGTAGCTTTGCTCTTCATCCCTTCTCTTTACTTTGGCAATTTCAACCCTTATTTCCCCTGCTGCTTGGTAGAAAAATGGAACAATTATTCCAGACTGTGCTTTGCTGAGAGTCCTGACATATTTGTGTGGCGAGGCTCAAGGCTCCAGGGGGTGTGGGAGCAATGTTCCCAGCAGAGAGGCAATCCAGGCAGGGAATGGTGTGGTCCAGCACACGCACGAGTGCTGCCACACAGAAATCTAAACCCAATAAGGTGTGGGAATGTGGGTATGACTTCACCATTCGAGTAATAAATAACAGGCCAGAATAACCAGGCTTGAGGGTAAACATGGACCTACCACAGACAAATAAAGTGTATGTCTATTAATATCACATATACCAGCAATTGGAGCTCTCATGCTGATCTCTGATAGATGCTGAACATAAATTAAATTTATAGGTCAATTATACCCAGTTAACAAATCCAGCATCTTGGCCTACTGCACATTTCTGCACCTGCAATCAATTTGGCTGCCGCCCACTCTGCCAGGTTTTCTGTAATTGAGTATCATGCCCAAGCAGTAAGTGATTGTCAAAGTGGAGACTTCTCCAAATCTGTCTCCACTGAGACAAGCTGAGCAGCCTCACTAGCAGGGCCGCAGGGGGTACTCACCGCTCTCATCATCAGAGCCCTCGGGGGTCTGTGGTCTCAGCCGCCGGCTAACACACAAACAAGAAGAGAGAGAGTTCGTTAAAACAGAGGCGATGCGATTGTTTCTTAAACAGCACCAAAACAAGTCTTGGAACAGCCTTGACTAAGATAAGCCTGTATTAATGCCTTCTGCTGTGAATATGTCCGGTGTGCTTTGCAGGAGAAGGTAAAGAGGTGGAGGAAAGCAAAGAGCCAGCCATCTTGGCCCTCAACCTCAACTAAAGTGATGAGAACTCCACCATGATGTCTTTTAATCAGGCAAAGTGATTGTTCTTGGAACGCCAGGATTAGTTGCAACCAAGGACAATTTCCAGCCAACTGTAATTTCCCCCTTTTAGCAACAGGCATAAACAAACATTTCTGTTCCCACTTTTACTACAATTCCATTTGATTTAATCAGCAACGTGGAATAATAATAACAGTAATAATAATGATAATAAAACATTAAAATGAAAAGAAAGGCTTGGAACTTACTCTTCAGCCTCCTCAGCACCTTGCCTTCTTCCAGATCTTTGAAGGACAAAAGGGAGAAACCATTGAAAATAATCAAGTAAAAAATTTCACGCGATAAAACTGTATGTAAATTGAATCCTGTTTTGTCAATAATCAGTGGCTCCAACAAGGAATACGTTCTGCGTTTGAATTAAACAGCACTGTTTCATTTTTTCTGGTGTTCCTTAATGTGCTAACTTGATTAATTGTAGTTTATTTGAACCTTATCTTAATAAAACCCTGCTACATACAGAGGAATGATTATTTACACTATAGATATGCAGAAGGATAAAAAAAAGAAGCAGCTCAGACAGACTCGAGTTTGTCCTCCACACTATGCCAGTCACCATAACAATACTGTTCCGGTCAGGGCAGCACTTGTTGATTAAGCAGATAAAACAAATCATTGTTGTTCTGATTAATCATGTACAATATGAATCCAAGGCTTTCTCCATGAGTTTAGTGCCCCCTACTGGGCAAGAAATCAAAGGGCCCATTCCAATAAACAAGTTTGTTTACCTTAACACAAATTCACATATTTTTTGTCTAGAAAAGCCTTAACATTTTACATTTAGTGTTTTTTCTGAGTCGCTTCGCTGGTGCTGGGGCTGGTGCCAATATCAGCATTCACATGGCAAAAGGCGGAGAAACACAAATAGCCTACATTGTTTTTTCTTTTCCAGTTTAAATTTACTTAACAGTTTCGCAGAATCTGTTTTTGTGATAAATTATTGATCATTGTTTAGCATGTGTACTGAGAGCAAGTGTGATTTTACAGTGAACCTAAACCACATGCGCAAGCTGGATGCAGTTTTAGTGGGTTTGGAAGGTTTGGAGAAAAGATTTGGGTGATTATTGACTTCTAGTGTTTGTTAACACTGTTAGCTCCAACACCAAAAACTAAAGAAGCAAGATTTGAATGTCTTCGTCTATATCGACTATATGATCGACTATATAGGAGTGAGTGGTTCTTCACCAAATGGTTCTTCACCAAAAGGTTCCTTCTATACATCTATTTCTTGACTGAGGTTCATTAAGAAAAATATAGTTCTGTATTGTTAATGTCAAAGCTGAATTTATTCAAGATTTCTTAATAATATTCCTTAATGAATTTGACAGAACAACAGTTCCATGCTGCAAAAATCTTTGTAGATTTGCTCCATACTGAAACCTTGCTGCCCTTCTAGTGTGTCCTGTCCTGTCGGAGCCACATTTAAGACACATTACGGTCTCCTTGATTAAGACTCATGTAAGGTAAAGCGATAGACATGGTAAAACTGTCTGGAAAAAGTTGTTAGGGATAAAATATATTGTGACAACCTGGCTTCAAAGGTTCATCAATAAACTGACAGATCAGTTAGTGTCAATTAGGAGTGATAGATCGGCAAATCCTGGGATTTCTGCTGTGGGATTAGTGCGAGCAGGGCGGCGGTGATTGAGCACGAGGGGTGACATTGAGCGGAAAAAAGTCCTTGCCTGCTCTAGAGGGGACCATTAGTTACTTTGTTTCAGAGAAGAGGATCAATGCATTGCGAACCCCCTTAACACCTTATATAGCAGTCTCTCCACTCACATCTCTCTCTCTCTCTCTCTCTTTCTCTACCCCAAACACAGAAAATCAAGATAGGTTAGGCAGACACACAGAACCGACACCCTGACCTTTCTTGAGACAGATTCTCTCTACTATTTGAACCAGTGACTCAGAAAACGATGCAAATTAATCCAATCGCGTTGGCTTGTTCACTTCAATGTGCCAGTATATGTATCTCCAGCTCTGAAGGAGAGAACCAGTGAAGCAGCAGAGTACAGAATCAACAAAATACTTGTGTGCAATGACACTGTCTTATGGACCAATATGAGAGACTGAGGTTTTTCTCCATCTGACCACCCCTTAATTTGCAGGACTTAAACATGGAACTATAGAACTATGGCAAGCTAGTTTTATCACTATAGGAAACAATTGTAATGTAATTAATTAGTGGCGATTACACTGATATTCCATAGAAAACAGTGCCCCCCTGTGGCTGATACTGTTTACTGCATGATTCACTGACCATAACAAAAACCTTTTTTCAAAAATTCCCTTTATAAGCAAATGGTGGAGGTTGCACCCAGTTTGGAGACTGCAATACCTTTTAGATTGTTTTGGAGTCATTTCTGTAGTCAAGTCAACTATAATATTCCTGGGAGACACAAAAATCAGCTCAATAAATCACAATATTAACTAGTACTTATTTTAGCAAGCAATTAAGAGCACCAGTGAATTTCAGGCCCAAATAATGTCAGTAATATGTAAGCCATGACTTCTCTTGAGAGTCACTTAAAGGGTAAAAAAAGAGATTTATTTACACTATTATTTTGATTACTGTTTGGTTCGCATTCAAACTATAATACAGTTGTGTAGGTTTGTGTGTGGGATTTACTAAAACTGTATATTTCTAAACTTAAATGTATATTTTAAAGGGCCCCAATATTTCTTGCATGTCATTATTTTTCCCCACGTATTTGTGTAGACAATGTCCAGCTTCTTTGTATCCTTTAGAATGAAACAGGTGTGCCTTCAGGACTAATGTATATAAATGAGTTCTGTTCTTATTTGTTATCTAGTAATGCCTGACTAATAAAAGCAGCACACATTAAAACATTCCATATAACTTCATTATGACAGGTGCATATGTTTAAATGCGTTGATATTCATGATGTGAAAACAACAGAAATCGAAACGGGCTGTCTATGCAGCTAAAGTTGCAAAGTGGACAGTCTGGATTGGGAAATTGTCTGTTTGGAAACTTGTACAATGTTTATGTAACACATTGACTTGTTTTATTTAAAAAATCAGAAACTCAATTGTGTAAGTGCCTTGAATACAGAGAATTAGTATTGTTTTACTCTTGTGAATAAATACATATAAATCACCACACTCACATACTCTGAATGGACCCTAGTCCCAGCCAGAGGCACCAGTGAGACAGTAAAGTGCAGAGTAGTGTTGTCAAAAGACCCGGTACTTCGGTACCAAGTACGGTACTAAAAAAATAAAATGTTACGGTACCAGGTT
>JBBPDH010000001.1:23660972-23672468 GCA_037974565.1 Clupeocharax schoutedeni
AGTGATCTGGGAGAACATTTGGAGGCATATTTATGGTTTACACTATAAAAATAGGCATTGGGATCATTTTGGGGGGGAGGGGGGATGGGTGGTGGCTGGTTACAATGAGATTAATCTAGATTTTAAAAAATAATCTATGCCCACCTCTAAAATATATATATTATGCAGTTTCGGTATGGCAACAGGTTTTCCTTCTAGTCAAGCAGGAGTGCAGATTCCACTTATTTATTATTTATTTATCTGTCGCATTATGTGGGAATGATGGGCTGCAGGTCATATGTTGTTATTGTACACAAGTAACAAATTATACACAAATAATACAAACACATAAAAGGAAACATTACAACAGTAGTACATGTAGATGAGTATTTCTTTTGATAAAAATAAGGAATAGTTGTAATTCCCAGCCTGGGTGGCCGAGGGCTCTCCTCATGTCCACCACTGGGTTCTGTGGTTTCCTCCCACAGTCTGAAGATGTCCACATCAGGTGAACTAGAGATGCTCCATTGCCCCTGGCTGTGAGTGTGTTTATGTCTGACTTGTGAAGGACTGATGACCTGTTTCTCTGCTTTTTGCCCAATGCACTTCTTTGGTTAGGCTCCAGATAATAGATGGGTGGATGTAAATACTTTCTGGCTTCCTTCTAACTCACCAAAGCCTCATGCAACCAGAACATCCCCATCATGGAAAATAATAATAAAAAAAACAGCATCAACAAAACATTTGTATTTCATCACTTGTGTGAGTTTACTAGTCCTCTCTACTCCACATTCCAATTACTATCAGCACACCACAGTTCCCTTCAGAGGCTGTATGACTAAACCTTTAATTGGCATCCGACAGCTTTAAGCATGGAAGAAGAATCAGCAAGTTGAGATCTGTCCCTGTGTAAAAGCTCATCTGCAGCTCGCTCCTCAGAGAGAGGATCCCTCGCTTTACCTCACCGACAGCATTAGACGCCTGGGCTCGGTCCAGGGGGAAAAAAATGACACACCTTGCAGTGGAATTTCTGAGCCTTCAAAGACACAGCTTGGGCTGTTTATAAGGCAATACAGGATGGAATAGAAGGCTTAAAACATCAAGTAAGAATTGGCTGTATTACCTCATCGAGGCTATGGAAATGTCTTTGAATGAAGGCTGCAAGTGTGCCAAGACCGTACCGGAATAAAGAGGTGTATAGTGCACTTGGTAATGAATAGAGGCAGCGGGGCAATTGATCAGTCTGTCTGTCTCTCTCTCTTTCTGCAGGAACTATGAGGAGAACTGCTGTGTTCGCCGTCTCTACATTGATTTCCGTCAGGATCTGGGCTGGAGGTGGATTCACGAGCCTAAAGGATACCACGCTAACTTCTGCTCAGGACCGTGCCCATACCTACGCAGTGCTGACACCACACACAGCACGGTGAGCGGCTGACCTCACAGGGGCACAGCTCTGTTGGTCTGTTTACTCTTGCTGCAGCAGAGCAGCCCTGCTTTTACACTGAGGGCCTTCCACGCCAAACACCAGCAATCACAAACAGCACCTTAATAATACACTCGCCAGTATAGGATCACTTACCATTTAAGCGTCCTTTCTTTATACAGTCGTATGCAAAAATGACGAATGTTATTTGTAAAAGTACACATTCTCCTTTTTTCATAGTAAGATAAGTATACTTTTTAAATTTAAAGTTACTTCTAATGTTGAACTTATTTGGTAGATTTTAAATTAATATCTAATTCCCTTCTTAGCCCCCCTCCCTGTATCTCAATGGGAATGGACCAACATAGGGCTTATATGGATGGTGGACCATTTCCAGCATGGTAGTGTTGCAGGGTGTTTTTAAACACAGTGCTGGATTGTGCACCAACATAAACATCCAACCAACAGTTGTTCACTGATGAAGGGCTACAGGATATCCAGCACAAATAATGCAAGGAACACAATTTCTTCTTGTACAAGGTGTACAATGAGACACTACAATGCCAGTAAATTGCTGAGAATGTCTCACCACCTAAATGTCACCTGTCCAGTGATGTTCCTCTCCCATTAATAGATGGGTTAGATGGTGGCAGATGAATTGTGTAGCCATAAATGAGCTTCAGTCAGAAACTTTTAAACAGTATGGTACCTGTATGGTATGGCGTACCTGTTAAACTGTCCGAGGTGGCTGTACAAACTTAACTTGGTATCGGTTTTTCAGCATTTTAACCGGCATCACATGTTCCCTCCCTCCATAGTTGCTGAGCCTGTACAACACTCTGAACCCAGAGGCGTCAGCCTCGCCCTGCTGTGTGCCACAGGACCTGGAGCCTCTGACCATCCTCTATTATGTGGGACGAACACCCAAGGTGGAGCAGCTTTCCAACATGATTGTCAAATCCTGCAAGTGCAGCTGAGAGTCTCAGGGTCGGTGGCAACCCCACAGAGGTCCTAACACTTTAGAAAGAAGAGGGGGAGTGAGAGGGGTGGGAACTGGACTTAAAAATACCTCTATGTATCCTTCTCACTCAGTTTGAGGCCCTGGAGCATGACGCTTCAAAGCACTACATCGCCTACAAGTTTTGTTTTCAGGTGGACCTGCCACCAAATGCTACTCTACCAACCCTCGGACCTCCACTTAGACCATCTGAACTGCCTTCTTCCCTGTTCTTTTCCTTGCTTTCTCAGCATTTGAACTGTCTACGCCTCCATGCAACTATCTTGGGCATTTCTGAACCAGTCGAATTACTTAAAATGATGCTTACTTAGTGACACGTGCAGAAGCTGCTTTATCCAGGATGACTCAGCAGCTGCGTTCGGGACATCAAGGAAGACTGATAATGCCTACTGGATATATTACAAACAGACTTAAGTGCATTGCCTAGCTCTTGCTAAGGCAATCGGCAGGTTTTTCTTTTTTTGTTTGAAATGTAAAGCCTTTGACGCACAGGATTCATCTATGCTGAAAGTCGAGCTGTGGTCTTTCACAGTACCCTACACTGTTCGTCTACAAGACAGGCAAACAGACGCCAATAATCGTACAAATAATGTAAATAACGATACAGATATGCTGGAAAAATGTTTTGTTTTGATTGATTACCTCGGCTACACATTGAAATCTGAGGGTTTTAGGGACATTCACTCATTAGGCCTACATGAAGCAGACAATTCAGTGTAAAATTATGTATGACACTACATTAACTTTAAACTAGATCACAAACTGTACATTTTTGAATTGCTATTACTCTTGAGAACACCTTTTTTTTATTAAAAAATAGTCATGGACAAATACTTTGGAGATTTTCTGCTACAGTTATGAAAGTAAGCTTAAGTACATGAAGTACTCTCAGTGATTATACTGTGGTGTACTGAAAACCCTCCATGTCTTTAAAACTGGACAAACTGGTGACTTACAATGGTTATAAAGAGGACACTCTACTGTGGAAGTGCATGCTCAAATGTATGGAATTAATTTGCATCAAGCCACTAAAGCCATTTTTCCAGTGTGGAGGCTGTCTGTCCAAGCTTTGGCATACGTTTGATAATCTGAGAACTGCGATGTTCGAGGTGTCCAGTTTTAATATGAGAGCTACCAGCCTGACCTTCCTCCAAAGTACATAACGCCTTCATCTTTTCAAACTGCAACACATGCAACATCACAAATCAGCTCAATGTGTTCAAGACAAAGCATTAATCAATTGGATATTTATGCAACCTATCAAACACAATTAAAAAAACAACAACTTTTAGCTCTCCTTTGGTCCAAGAATGTAAACCAACCTATGAATTCATCAGGAAACTGACAAGAATAGAACACTTCTTGTAATACTGTACCCACCCACTGCTGAGGATCCAATCAATTAAGGAAGCACTGATATAAACATGGCTTGGTTCTTTCTCTGTGAATGCAATAGAATTATACTAATATAATTGCATCAAATAAGCATTAGGCTCATAAAGGAGGAAGCTTGTGTTGGCCCTCACTCCCTCAGGTTGGTCACTATTGAGCAATAAAGCACAGCTAAACAACAGAGATAATCTCGTAAGTACAAACATCTGTTGAAATTTAAAACGTATTTAAATCATTCAAGATGCACACCAAAAATTCAAAGCACTTAGTGTTAAATACATTTTAACCATAAATTGTGTAGAGACAAAGGCTACTGGCACAATCCTTCTGCATAAAGGAGAGGGAGTCAACATTTTCATTAAACAATTCAAGTATACATGTAACATTCTTTCAGTCGTGTCACGGACAATTGTAAATTTAGATTAAATCTATTATGACGAACCCACAGGAATGTGACAATATGCGCTATAACCGCAACCACTTAAACCGTATACCACATGGAAAAGAGATTTCTACCATCTCTTTATGAGTACTCCGTGGATTGTGAGTTAATCAAATACTAATACATTTCTCACACAGACACCACGCTGTAATAATCAATAATACCATGCTATTTTTGATTTATGATAGGAGGACATTCAAGTACAAAATAAAACACTGTAAAAACTAAACTAAAACTCAAAAGAAAATACTCAAACCCTGAGCAAATAAATGTTACAGTACATCCTCAAATTAGGACATTAAGTTCTGTTTGCATACATCAGAGGTGCACCTTGTAGGACAGACATTAAAATTGAGAAAAATGATTTGATGTAATGTTTAAAATATATATTACCAGAATCCAATATGCCTTATTAACTGTCTAGCTTAATACGAAAACATTATTAATAATCAGCATCACAGGAGAGGTGTGAATGTGTCTGTCAAATAAATCAGCATAACCAATTCTTCCCTGAGACAGGACTTATCTAATGGCTGTACAACAGAGTAGATTCAAAATGCTCTGGTGCACTGTGGCAGATACCTGCTTTCATACAGAAGACAAAGATGTTTCTCTCTGGCTATCATCCATAGAAGTAAACTGAGACACACTTTAATGCTGTTAGTAAACTACACACTTCAGTGATCTTATGGTGTCCTTAAATTATCATGCAGCTCGAAATGCTGCCCTTAGTGCAGTACACTTCATTAAACATGACACCCAAAATACTTAAAGTCTCCAATACGCAAGCACTAAGTGGCACCTGTATGAGGCACTTTTACAGAGGACATTAATGATCTTGACAGATCATGACAATTTTATGAAGACAATCTCATCAGGTCTATTACCATCATAGATAATCTATGTTTACTTCAACTGTGTATAAACATTTATTTTTTCATGTCATTCTTTTCAGATCTCTTGAACTGTCTGAGACACTCTGCCTGTTGAACTGTCTGCCTCATTCGAAATTCAAAGGTGAATAAAGAAGAGCCAGCACTTAATTTGCAAGCTCTCTTAAAAGTGTGCAAGCTTAGTACAGTATAGGCAGCAGCTGTTGTGGACTGTCCATTCACACAGTCTTTCCATGGCAGCAGTTGCATGTGAGAATGGTGCTGGACAACTGCAGTGGTGGGATGAGGAGGAATTGAAGGCCACCGGAAAGTCTTGGGCCATGGAACAGATCCCCGCTCGCGTCAAAGCCAGGGATTTCTTACACTGCAGGCTATCCTCTTGCACACCCACATGCTCTCCAAGAAAATAAATAAGGCGGGTTTGATGTCAGACACTGTCTCAGGGGTAACAGCATTTGTCAGCTGTTCCCAGAGTGAAAATACTATTAGAGAAGATATGATTCTTGACTAGAGTGGGGGACAACACATAGAAGATAACACGGTTAGGAAGCACATTAACTTCAGCTTGTTTTGGTGTACTAACTGCAGAGCTGAACATTTTTGGAATACGGGCAATCCCATCAGATCAAACAATGATCCACACCAAGGGTTCATTCTCCTCTGAACCAGTGAGAAGATCCTACACCTGCAGGTAGTCACTGGACCAGTCTTCGCTTAGTCATCTATGATTGGACGCATGAGTCTGGAATAATTTGCTATACGCAGAGAGACCTAGGAAAAGACAAGAACAAGTTTAAACAGATGAAAGAAAAAAAACAATCAATTCAGATTATTAGGTTTTTGTTATTTAATATACTTCCTGAATATACATCCACTTCAAATGTATAAACTATGGCTTATGACATAGATTTCAATTATGTAAAAAAAGTTCTCTGATGGAAATTCAATTGGTGTGATTATAGAAGATGTTACCATTGTTTGAGAAGTGGCAGTCTAAAGTTCTCTGTGACTACATTATTAAACAATACTTGGAGAGGAAAACATCCAAGTGAAGACCTTAAACATCCCCAACAGCACAACTGGTTTGGTAATATGCACTTGAAAAGTTGAAAAGACATGTAATTATCCTCAGACAGGTGCCCCACGCAAGATTTTTCAATGTGCTCTCTGCCAGCAGTCACACGAAAAGAGGTTGAGGATGACCTGAAAGCAGCAACAGCAGTTCCATTCCGACATCCATTCTCCATTCATATTCCTAAATTCAGTCCTACACATAATCCTTCTGCTGAAACAGAAGCAGAGCCTAAAATGTGCACATTAGCACTTACACAAATCAGGACTGCTTTGGAACTTTGGAGCCCATCGTGTTTAGAGAAAGAAGGGTTGCGAATATGATTCTAAAACACCACACCCAGGTGGGAGCGTCATGATAATGGGATGCTAATCTGCAAACAGTACCGTGGCATTACATGACATCAAATACAACATGAATGGGTGAATGTACCCATATTGTATGGAGATATTAGAGGAGAATTTAATGTCATCAGCCAAGAAACTTTATCTGTGGAGAAGACAATGACCCCAAACATACAGCTAGCATGACTCAGGAATTAAACCACAGTTCAAAAGCCTAATCACTTCTTACTGTAAACATCTTGAAGCTGTAAAGAAATAACTAAGTAATGCAGCTTTTACACATTTAGATAGAATGAAATGCTCAGGTCCATGAACAATAAAATAAGTATGCAAATAACTATAGAACAGTAAACACTGTGATGTGCTACATGTGTTACATATAGCCAATACAGAAAAACGAAAACTGTGCGAGCATTCATTCTATTTGGTAAAATCCATAATTGTCTATAGCTTTTATTACAGTGAATGTATTATCAATTAATACATGTATTAATACAATTTTATAAAAAATAAGAGCCCAGTTTTTTTTACTGGTGCTGTTCCCCTCAGTTAAATGAGTGGACACATGGGTCACACTACGAGAGGTTCTGGTAAATTTCATGTGCTATCCGGTAAATGGGGTTATGTCAGATAAGAGCAGCAGCAGAAGCTGCAGCTGTCCCGAGCCAATCTTACAGGAGAAAAGAAATTCCAAGTGCAGTCGGAGCTGCTGTATTTGTGCTCCCAAACAGTATTCTCTTTCATTCCCTCTCCGCAGACTCTGTTTATTTTGGTGCTCTTTTACACCGTGAGGCCTTACGGCGTAGGAGAACGAAAACATCAGGCCCGACTTCCAATCCAGTGACATGATTGCTGGAAGCCACTTTTCCAAGCTCAGCAAGAAGAGAGGTGGAAAAAAAGACAGAATAAGGAAAATATTTTTCCCTTTTTTATCATATATTCCTCCTCGATATATATCCCCTCACAAAACGATTGATATTCATGGTAAACTGCAATGAAACAATAGCAAACAAAAAGAAGGCATTACCAAAAGAACAGTGAGAGAAGATCAAATACCAAAGTGCAGTGAAAAATGAGGCCTGGTGTGGTTTCTGGTTTGGAACTGTACTGCTCTCCTTTGCCAAAACCGAGAAAAGGTTGAAAGAGAAGCCTAATTGGTCGGCTCTTTGTTTGATTTAGAATTTTTAGGGGGTATGGGGTGAAAGCTCTCCTTCAGGCATATGTTACAGGTCCGGGCACACCATGTCCTCTTTTTCTCATGGCAGGGTCTGTAATCTTTCTGGTAAACGTAGGTGTAGTCTTGTTAAAATTTCTCACGCCACAAACAGCTCTACCAAGGGCCAAAGTAACCTCACTCATTCACTCACTCACTTTCTCACACTTTTCTGGTTTACCAGTAGCATATAGCTGAATACAGTTAAACAAAATTAGAACGAGTTTAAACAGTCGCAGAGAAAACTCAAGCCACTTCAAACTTTGTTTCCATTATAATCCTATTTCCAGCAAGATTAGCTTCGTTTGTGGCACGTTTGTTTTGAGGAGAGCAAGAGTGTTACCTATCACTGTCATGGCTCTTATAAATTGCCAAAATATTTCCGTGCTAGTTCCTCAGCGGAGCACAGAGGACTCTGGGCATCCGCAGTAAAGCCAGAACGCCAGAGCAGTCTTTGAAAGAGAGCGAAAGAAGAAAGAGAAACTGCTAATGGCAGAGGTAAAGAACAGAAGAGTCATGGCAATAGAGAGAGGCTGATGGATGCACAGTGACGGCTGATCACAAAGAATGCTGCCTGTATAGATCAGCCCTTAACTCCCTGTCACACTCAATCAGGACAGCCCACTTATCTCAGCTCAAAGCACAGAGGGCCCTTCTCTCTCTCTCAAAACAACAGCAACACAACGCATGGCTGCGCTCCACTTTGAGCTGTTCCCTCTACATTTTTATCGTCTCGCTTTCTCTTGAATTATCTCTCTCTCTCTCTCTTTCTCTCCCTTTATTATTCAGGTGCCAAGCACCTCCCAAACGCCTTTCCCCCCATACAATGGAAAAATGCATTAATGAAATTCAGAAGCAGCTCCCTGCAGATCAGGTTGCAGTTATTGATGAGTTTATAAGACGTCTGTTGAACCACGCCAAAGAGCATGCCTTGAAAAAGAAAAAAAAATGTAACGAAAGAAAAAAGTGACTGAACGTTTCAAACTTTTTGGTCTGTGCAAAATGATTGTCCTTTCTACTAGTTTTTTTCCACATCCTAAAAAATGTTTATGCATGTGTGTGTGTGTGTGTTCCATGATTAATTGTGGGATACATGTAGGCACACAGTATAGAAGGCGTTTGGGGAAAGTCCTGATCAGACAAACAGATGTGCAGCAGCTTAAACTGCTTAATATCACTGTTACTGCAATAAAATCAACAGTTCCTCCAGACCAATGCTTCGGGCTCCAAGGTGGAAAGAGTTGTGCAACCCTAGGAAGAGGGGCGTGAGCATGCGCGAGCGTGAGCTCTCACACCCACACTCTCACACGGTACGGGAACGGCAGAAAGCCGACAGACTGTGGCTTCCAACAGACAAAATAGGAAAATCAGTTACTAGTAAACTCCCTATCATAATTATTATTGTGATTATTATCTTACTATTTGCTAACAGGTTAAGAAGACTCTTTACTAAAACACAAAAATATACATCTGGCCAGAGGTAATACTTTAGGTAACTGCTTTTTGTTTTGGTTTCTTTGTTTCGGTAAAGTTTAAAACAGACCATTATAAATGATAGTAATTCTGATACTTCTAATAAACGGTGAAAATAACTGTCACTGTGTTCAGATCTGCCTCTACAGCACCCCCTCTGGTTTACCTCTTCTATAGGTCTGCTAGACATGATCATTATCTGAATTAGAACAAACTGAGAAAATCACATTAAAATATTCCATCAAAAATCTACACTATATGGCCAAAAGTATGTGAACACTCCTCCTAATCACCAAGTTCACTGATAACAGGTTTATAACATCAAACACATAGCCATGCAGTCTCCATAGATGAACACTGTACTAAAATTGTACTGAATTGTACTGTAGAGCTCAGGCACAGCCATAGGATGCCATTTTTGCCATCCTTATTAGATCTGCCCCGACCAACTGTACCTGCTGCTCTCTTACGTTCCTCATCATTAGTCTGAAAGAAATCTTGCATGGCATACTTTTCTGGGGATGAATAGATTCTATGAACTTTCCACCTGACAACGGCTAAGAACTTTAACTGTACCCTTTATATTTATACACTTATACTTTTATTTGTCTGAATACTTTCCCTATCAATCTAATCAATCTCATTTTTAAGCACATGTTTATAAAGATACACTTTTTGTGAAGTTGAAAGACGTGTACACATTTGAAGTGGATATATGCACTTAAAATATATTAAATAGCAAAACACATAATAAAACAAAAAAATTATTTAAAAATATATATAATGTTTTCTCATGAACTCCTTGTATTTCTGCTGTCCTCACTGGCACTGTGCTAACACTGCTATGAACAGTTCAGCATCCAAGAACGTCCAACAGCTGAGAATGGCTAAAATGTGTCACATTCATCCAGCGGTATGTTGGAAGGACAGTATGTTATATAAAAGTGATATATACATCCAACACATGTCCATTTCAGCAGTTCATTCCTCAATAAAAGCTCACCCTGAATTTTAAGCTCTTGTTTCATATGACATGTCGGCAAGTTACTGTTTCTAATTCAGTAAGCTGTTGTTTCAGAAATATTGTGTTTCTGTTCTGGTACTGTAGGCAGCTTACTGGTTTACATTTTATTTACACTATTAATATAAACATGTTTTAAACTGCATGAGGTTTGTCTGCTCATATAGCGGCCATGGGGATCTAATATTGTAGGGCCTCTCTCCTGAAGGGTTTTTAGCTTGTGATAATTTGCCAATGAGTTAATTTGTTAACAGTTTTTTATTGAGGCAGCCAGGACTGGCCATATCTGCTGTCCATCTCCTGATACCATGCGCCATGTCTATCTCATGAAGTAATTACTGCAAGTAGTATCAGTGCTATTCTCATTAGTGTTGTGGAGCAGGCTGAGTGAATCTGGGCCATGAAATCTAAGTATGTCTTGTTGCCATAGTATGAGATAAAAATAAGAGGCACTGAATGTGTTTCATCAAAGGCACTATGGTCACTATGGTCACTATGGTCACTATGCCCAGCTGCCTGCCTCTCATTCTAGCAGAGTAGCCCACCTTTCTGGCTAGACAGAGCTTTCTGCCAAGGTTGGCCATTAAAATACCACATGTTTGTGTTTCCACTATATGCACAATTAAGTGGATAAATGGATTTCAAAAACAATGAAGCGACCAATGATGAGATCCATCATAACTCGGGGGGTAGAATGTCCAGATTTTTAAATATAGATGCGTGGGTGTTCTCACCTGTGTTTCCACACACGGTGTCATAGACAACATGTGGTCGACTGGACACGCCATTGCTCAGTGACACCTCAGACGGTGCTTGCCTGTTAACAGAGAGATTAAAAAAAACAGGTGAACACATAAAACAATGTATAATGAAATAATAATTACAAATAAAAATCCACTTGAATATCCACATGAAACCCCTACAACAATGACAATAACTCACGTAAGAATGTATTTGATGTTCTATGTTTGTGTAACGATAGGGATGATGTTTTGTTTCCCCACACCGGGTTTAAACTAGGATCTTATGTAGTGTATGTTTGGTATGTGTTCGTTGTTTTACGGTAGGCTGTTATCAACGCAATTTCAAATTGATGAAATCCTTTATTAAGTAATGTGAAAAAATATATATGCAAAAAAATAAGAGGCCACTGCAAAAATGTTCAGTTTCTCAGGTTTTCTCTTTTATAGGTTAAAGTACTGGAATGAACAGCTTTGCCTATGTTT
>JBBPDH010000001.1:23685946-23699076 GCA_037974565.1 Clupeocharax schoutedeni
TGCCTGTCAGTTTGTGGTAAAATATTTTGCAGTGTTTACATGTTATTACTGCATATCATTCATCAAAATAGAAGTTTCATTTCATAAATTTGTTTTCAAAATGGACATGCATATTTTGCATTTTGTGTTTTTCAGTTAAAGAAAAGGCTATTTTTGCGATATATTTTAACATTGAGGATTTAAAAAAAAAAAAAAAAAATGTGTCTCGTCTCGTGGGAAAGGCGTCTCATCACACCCCTAATATTTTCATATATGTCTTTTGACCTCATGACCAGACAAGTACATCCTCATAAGCATAAAGAAATATAGGTTAAAGAATTAAAGATAGCTCTGAAAAAAGTTTCACAAATTCTTCACTTTCTTTGCAATGAAAGAAATCTTACATGGTGTGTCTATTTGGTGATTTTTTCAGCATTAATACAGAAAACATATATACATTTATATTTAAATATGGCACCTGAATACAGTCTTCTTTATTTATGCTTATAAAGAGAATTCCATTAATAACATTTTACTTAAATAAGCATTTGCGCCATACATTATCTGCTGTAAAAATAACTAATATTTTATGCTTGACAAATATGTGCCCATTAAGTCTAAGTGCTTTATACAAGGAACACCTGAACCTGTGGAGCATTTATAACAACCAATGTAATACTACATCTTTCTCTTCTAGTAATAAATAATTTTTTTTTTTTTGCAACTGAGAGGCTCTGCCTCCACCATCTGCGTCCACACAGTTTTGGGAGGCCAAGTAAGTGTGTGGATTGTGGCAAACATCAGCCTTATGGAACCCATAACCTCTCGTTGCACTGTGTTTGACATGTCACGTTCCATCAGCATCACCAGCTGAGTCCCCAGAAAAGCAAACTTTTGAACAGCTCCACGCGTTTGTAACCCGATTAGCTCTCACTTAAGCTCAGCTTATTCGAGCCCTTTGCCTTTGTGTTCGCCTCTACGACTACAAGGTGTCAAAGTGGGGCCCTCTGATCATGTTCAATACAGCGGTGTTGAAAAAAAATCCGCAGCCTTACTGAGAGAATGTCTTTAAGTCATTGTTTAAAGAGCACAGCAACACATTTCTGTGCCCCAGCAGCACAGGAAAAAAATAAATAAATTCCGCTGTCCATGGGTTTCTACCAACAATATACCAAAAAAGTCAGAATTTTGTGCAACACAAGTGAAAGGGCTAAACTGATGAAGACTGCACAATTAGGAATGGAAATGAGTTGTTTTTGTGACATCATAAAAACATGGGCTGTGTCATTTCCACAAACGGAATATACATAATGGTAACAGTTTGTAACAGTGTTTACAAGCTGCATCAATATGTGTAATTATTTGAGCCTTTTAAGGAAAGCACCATGAGAGATCATGATAAAATTTTTAACCGGCAATAAAGCAATTCTGAGCTTGGTCCTATTTAATGCTTATTTGTTGAATCAGGCTTCAGTCAAGGTATCACAATACAATAAAGCACAAAAGAAAAATCGGAGAGGGATGCACTCTGCACATCCCTGACAGTGATGGTAGGTGTCAGTCATCTGCAAAATCTGCTTATTGTATCCAAATGTTGTTGTGAATAATAACTACAGTGCCAGTCATGCACATGTTAAGTGTTATTTTCATGCACAGCGAAATGTGGGAAATGCTCAGGGAAATGACATCATTCCGCACGCATCATTCCACAGCCCTGGAGTAATACCTCAAAGCATCAAGCTGGTCAATGTGGCTAACATCAGGACACAGAGGATCAGGGTATTTCCATCACCTATTTATTTTCTTTCTCTCTCTCTCTTGTTCTCTCCGCTCGGCTTAAGAAAACATGGCTGACGGAGGGCCATGCAACACTGAATGTATTGTTAATAACGGGCTTGCCAAAAGAGATGACTGACTGAAGGAATTCTGAGAAGTTAAAAGGTCAGAGCTAAGATCAACATGACATATACAACAGGCAACAGCTTCTAACATGCAGTTTGATTTTCATTTAAATTAATGTAGCATGGTCAACAATGTGTGTGTCTGTGTGTGTGTGTGTGTGTGTGTGTGTGTGTGTGTGTGTGTGTGTGTGTGTAGATGCAGAAAGGTAGCTTGGGATGGGTGAAATGGGACACAGCTCCCACTGTGTTGTCCCTTGGGTGTCTATGTCGACTCATTAACACGTCGCTGTTATACTGGGGTGGAATTTCTCACTATACTACCTCAGGTGAGAGCCCATGCACAACCCTCCATCTGGATCAAATTAAGGTGAATAACAACATTTATACTCAAAGAATCATTTTAGATTAAGGTATGATTCTATCTTTCTCAAATCTTTATTTAAGAAGCTCGGATAATATGTCTGCCATAGAATTGACGCTCAGTTCTTGAATGATTTGATTATTTTAGGGAGTAATACATTTAAGAGCAAACTAAATTCCAGTACTTTTATAGCACCATCTGAATTATACAATCAAGAATAAAAAAATTCATTGTCATTCAGTACTGACTTTTAGTATCTAAGCAGTCAGACTCAGAAAACTATTGACCTCTGGGGAAAATTCTTATGTCACGAAGGCAAGGACACAAGAACAATATAAAATATTGAAAGAAACGTCTATTAAAAACTGCAGTAGTACTCTGATAATACTCTATACGAAATACTGTCTAAGCATCAATAAGCCAATAGGTGCATAGTCCCAGAATCTAGACTGCTGATTGGATCTTTAAGCTTGTTACTAACCCCAGCTCTTCTTGATCAGATACCACTCACTTTCGGTTTTTAATTAAAAAGAAGGTGTCAAAAGAAAGTATCGCTCTGGTGTCAAAATCAACATTAAAGTCTCTTTAGGTACCTATTTCTAGGTTCCTATAAGGAAATATAAGATTCAGTGGAGCAAGATGTGGCAAAGCACACAGCCTCTTAGCATATTTTCTTTCACCACCAGTAGTATTTTCAATAAAGAAAGATGTTGGAGGGTGGCGGTAGCTCAGTGGGTAGGAAACTTGCCTCCAGACCATGAGGTCATGGGTTCGAATCCTACCTTCAGCACCACCAATGGGTCCCTGAGCAAGACCCTTAACCCCAAGTTGCTCCAGGGAGACTGGGTCCCTGTAGTTAGGGAATGGAAGTCGCTTTGGATAAAAAGCGTCTACTAAATGTTTCTGCTTTAGGGGGATGCTGATGCTTTCAAGCAAATGTGTCAAAAACTATTAGTGCTGAGAATTCCAGACATATTAGTCAGAGTCAAAGTTTCTCTAAGGTAAGATCTTCACAAAATAACATAATTCACATACACTGCAAAACAGCTAAACACAAAGTCATGTTCTGTCAACTGTTCGTTATTACTACAACCAAAAAGTAATAACATGTAGTAAATCACATTTTCTAATTTCATGTATGTCTAATAAAAGCTTCGGCGTAATCCCAGAGAGAACTGAGGCAGCAGACTACACTGATGATGTGAGCGGAAAAACACAGGAATAAAAGTCTGGGTGATTTTTTTTTTTATCTAGAAGAAGGAACTGAGTACTACAGTTGGTATAAGAAGCCAAGGTAAAGGAATCAGCGTTATCCCCACTGCTGTGCTCCACATTCCTCCGACTGTACTCCAAAACCTAAATATCCAATAATTATGACATTCTTTTACAATCCTAAACCCCGTCTATTATTACTATTTGCAAGCGGTACCCAATAACTTACTGGAAATGAATCTCTACATAAGCCAAGAGCAGAGGCAGCCCGAGCACCCATCCAAGAGCAGCTAAAATTACCAAAATATTTCACAGACCTATGACAACACTGTCATTTACAACGTTTGCCACACACTTGCTGTTAAAATCTAATAATACAACGCTCAACCACAGGTTATATATTCTGTTGGTAAATGACTTTACAAAGTGTCAGGACTGAAATCAGTATTCGATAAACATGAGATGAATCATTAAATCAAACCAAAAGGCAGCTCTGTTTGTTATAAGATACAATAAATTACCAAGTCAGTTCCAACTCCAGGTTTAGGGGTTAACAGGTACAAATGCAGGGCACGTTCACGTCAGTACAATGGTTGAGGGAAAAAAAAGGAGGAGTGGGAATATGGTTTGGAAGTGCTGATACAGCATACCTGGCAGCTCCTGGCTAGAGCAACTTCAAAGGCCTCAACTCTTTGAAAGGCATCACGCCTCACCCCCTTGGCTTCTTAAAGAGCCAGTATGCTTAACGGCTTCAGCATGTTTGGCACAGGCCACTGGTCTCAAAACGCTGGATGTGGAGGGAGGGCTCAGGAAATTAAACATTAAAGACAGCATTGTGGTCACAATAATCAAGGAGATGTGTCCTAATAACTTGCTTTAATGATGATACTTTACATGTTTACTGTATTAGAAAACCACAAGGAAGGTGAAGCATAACAACAGTCGGGTTTGGTTTAATTTAGCTGGGTTTGGGGCACAGCAGACAGCAGCCAGTGGAAAGTTCCAAGCAGATGCTGTACAAAAGGGATGCCACGTTTTGACCAGAAAGAACCTTTCACTACAAACACAGACCAACAGTCAATACAAAAGAACGGCTCATGGGAAAGACTGGATTCTCTTAGTGTTCATCATCAGTGACATTAGAATCAATTACTAACTAATCAACCGTGACCAGCTGTTCAACAGAGAAGCTAAATCACTAGCACATACGAGGTAGTGTGGTGGTAACTGCTGCACACTGTATGAGTGGAGTGAAAGGTACTCTGTACTGGACTACAGAATCTGAGAGAAAACATGCCAACAAGACATTTAGGTTATTAGAAGTGAACGTCTTCTTTAGATCCAAGAAAGCATGCTGTGAAAAGATTATGAATTGTAAAATGACTTTTTGCTCTTTTGTGGAAATAAAAACAATTTAAAAAGGGAAAAAGCCAGACATTCCAGGAATTCCTTGACAGTTCCATACATAAGGAAGGGTTGGACTAGAAAAACAGAAAAGGAGAGATGAAGGCCAGAGTGTCTGAGACACTGTCACTCATGTATCACTGTAAAAATACAATGGAAACCACATATACTTAACCCTTCTTTTGCTTGCATGGCTCTCTAAAGCACTGAATAAACACCTGGAGTTCCAATCAAAGACTGCTGAAACAGCAGAATTACCACCTCCTGTACCTCAAAGACCACATGTTTCCTTACAAGGGTTTAGTTTAGCATGGGTTTTCAATATACTACTGTCTTCATATACAGTACATTCAAATTTGTTATCACAAAAATAAAGACATTTGTGTGATCCTGCTGGTGTGTGTTTCCTCACTTTCAGTGACTTCCTTAAAAAAGACATAACCGAAATGCTCCCCCTTGTGGAGAATCTTCAGACTGAACTGGGTTTACAATAAAATAATAGCTTTTTGAGTAACTCATCAAGGCCATAAATTTGTATCACTTCATTTTTTATTGAAGATTTTAATAGAGTAATATTGCGTAATCAGCCCTTGAAACTGTAGCCCTTGAAACTTCTTACTCCAATTATCTTCCTCTCACTCATTCTCTCTCCAGCAGAGATGACACAGGTCAGAATGACAAACTGGATGTAGGAGCTGTTTGTGATAAAATGCTTGTGGGAGAGAAATCTTTTATTTTACCCCTTGCCCTGATCCACCACAAAGATTTCTGCTACAGCCAAGCTTAACAAACACACACATACACAAACACTGAGAGTCAGACAGAGAAAGGGACGCCCTTCTCTTTATTTCAAAGTGTACTACATAAAAAAACTGCTCAAAAATATGTGAGCTTTCTTTAACAGATAAAAAGATCCTTACATTTCAAAGAGGTGGTAATGAATTCTGCCTAGAAGTCTTACAGATTAAATGACTTCTTTTCCACCAAAATGTAGACTCCCAACTCTCTTTAAAGATACTTCTGAGACCATTAAACTGGCCTTTAAGTTTTATTGCCTGTGACCGATTTGGCCAACACAAACTAAGCACCTATAAAATTGTCCAGAGATGATTAAGCTGAGAAAACCTACAGAATGCTAATTTGCGCCTTTAAGGAGAAACTTTGAGTTAGTCTCTAGAACACGCGTGGGATTTGAAGCTTACGTCCTTGTGCCACTCTTAAAACATGCTGCCTTTGACTGAAGGGGGTGCTGAATGGTAAGAGGCATTCATGAAATCCTACTAGTTATAATATTATGAGAAGAATCAAAATATGATGCAATCACAAAATCCTTTCACTCCCAATTCCGATATTTACCATGGCACAGAGGAGACACGGTAGAGCTAATCTGTGACTCTTGCCCTTTGTTAACACGTAGACTTATTAGTGCAAATATGACTGGATTTCTCATCAAAATACTGCAGTGAAATCTAAAAGCACCAAAATCAACAATGACATAATGCTTCAATTACAGTGCTGTGCTGTATGACAGTTTATGTTCGTTATCGCAAACTTATAAAAGTTTGAAACAACTTCTGACATCTTAACACAATGTGATGCCAGGGCCACAATTATTCTCCCTATTAATTCACATGGACTAATGTATGTGTGGACTATGCAGTCATGCATACTTACCTCCCAGCTCCAGAGAGGCCAGTTTCTGAATGCTGGGTTCTCACTGTTCCAGGCTGCACCCCTGGGGTCAGGCTGAGTCCCCCTCTGCTGAAAACTCCATTGGCCAGGTTCAGATTGGTCAGCTAGGGGAAGCAGGAACAACCTAATTACACAGTAACAATCACATAATAAACATGTGATCTCATACTTAAAGCTCCCATAATGTGCTGAGAAACATTGCAAAAACAGAGTTTAGGGCATACACATAGAGGCCTATTGCAACAGTCTGTATTCTGATATCCTGGCGTGCACAGCTTTAGGCTACATGGCTATTTGGTTGGTGGCTTTGCATTCAGTCCAGTGGTCTGCCCTTAATCCTTGATATGAGTGTTTTAGTTTACACTTGACTTAACGTGGCACAGAAAGCCGTGGTGACTGAGGAGGATAGGCCAGAGCAATGAAATGTAATCCAACAGATCAATCCCTCCATTACAGGCCTTGAATAACCCTTTAGAGGTCAACAGGTTTAACCATTAAACCTCCTTTTATGTTTTTTTCATTATTTTTATTTTTCTACCTTAAAGGGACAATACTGGCAGGCAGCACTGGGGAATTATGCTGATTGGTGATGAGGTTTGCTCTGGCCTGCAGGGAGGTGTTGCTTTCCGTCTACTGCTCTGAAGCATGGCTAGTTACAACTGATGTCTGATACCAACTGATTCTGCCAGATTTTTTCCTTTCTGTTTCTCGTCATGGCCTGTGTACCGCTGTGGACAGCTGTAAATAAAAGTGGGAAATATGTCAAAAAAGATAAATTTGAACACCAGAAAACATCCTGAATACAATATTTTGGAGGTTTGCATACAACTTGTTTCATAATAAACGGGTAACTAGCTAACATCTAGCTAAATTACCCTAAAATTAGCCAAACATGATAACTAAGTTCTATGTTGTAGATGTACTGACAGAATTTAAGAAGCCCACAGAGGAACAAGCAGACCAATAAACTGGTGGTAATTATAGAAATTGGCACTTAATCAAGTAGTTGCTCAATGTGCAAAATACAGAAATTTGAAGTTACTCTATACTTTTTCCATGTTGTATTTCAGAAACATAAAGTATAGGTTATCTAGCAGCCATCATCGGTTATACAGAGCCAAATAAGGAGGAAGTAATTATATTCATTCTATATCCTCTACTTTTATCTGTAAACCAAGCTAAGGTCTTGAAAAATGTATGAAAAATAGCCTGGAATGAGCACATGAATAGTAATTAAACGCAAATCCACTACATGGACCATCTAGCAGCACTGTATTTTACGCTCTTCCTGCTAATTTAGAACTGACAGAGCTGTTTATTTTCCCAGAGCTTTAGGCTGGGTTTATAGGCAGGTGGACATCTTGTTTGTCTGGTTGTCATGCCAGAGAAAGGGAAATGTCAAACGTTCCTCAGCGACAGGTGTTTAAATTAATGCAAGATCTGACAAAGCACAGCCAGGCCTTTAGAGCTTTACTGGTTTTGGTGAAGGAGATTATTTTATACATATTGAGGTCCACCACCCCTTGTCAAAAGAACTGTTACTTGTAAAAAAACAACTTTCTAAAAGCCTCACTGCTGGTATTCATCCTAAAATATGATCAAGTTGAATAAGACTTAAAAGAAATTCAAATATATTCAGCACATTTCTATTAATTATTTAAAACTCGTATGGCATATGCAAGTTATGTACTTAATGAGAGTCAGAAACCGAGGTGTCTAACCCCCTAAAACCTAAGTGACTGTGTGTGGGCACATGTGCAGGCACTCACATTTTAAGGGGGTTAGAAATAAAGACCAGCGTTATAAATTTTGTCCATTTAGCTAAAAGGCAGCAGCGTAGGTTATACATTCCATCTATCTCGGCACTAAAAGCCTTTCTTTATTCCACTGATCCACCCACCTCATTAAAAATTCAATAAAATATTAGATAATGTTAAATATTAAAGATTTATCTGACTTCAAATATAGCGGAGACCATCTATCAGTGTAATACAATAAAGCTCCTTACGGCTTCATTTCAAACTTTTTCCCTTGGCTTGCACAAGGTCATCGAAATCTTGCTGAATCCTATTCTATCTTAATGTGCCCAGTTTCACAGCATCTGCTTCTTGTCCTAAGAAAATCCAAGTGTTTGAGTTTAGCCTGCCTGTGGGTCAGATGCCACTCTGCAGTGCCACGTCTCCAGTGCGAGCTAGAGGAAATTGCAGTCATATCTCAGCCACATTACAAACATTGCATGCCTCAGACGATGACCATCTCAAAGCAATGATTTAATTGAAAAGCTAAATATATATTGCTAGACTTGAGTCAGATATGCAAAGTATGTCCCTTTCCAGAGCCCTAAATGTTAATTTTATTTGCCTCTTGCTCTCATGACCAAAGACCTAAAAATACAAGCAAATTATCAGCAAAATGATCCATTTAGTTCTGGAATAGACACATTTAAAAAGATCTGTCAGTGAAACTATGATGTTTTCTGGGCCAGAAACACTTGATGGTGGATGAATGAAATATTTTGCAGCCTCAGTTCTCCTGGGCAAAAGAAATACCAGCCAAGATGGCAGCAAAGCTTTTCTAATGTGAATATCTTTGCATGGTGCAGCTTCTATATTTGGGGCTAAATAAGCTGAAGTGAAACAGAAATGTTATTATGCTGAGCAGTACTGTATGTGTGTGTGTGTGTGTGTGTGTGTGTGTGTGTGTGTGTGCGCGCTAATGATGCATGGTAGAGCTGAAAGGTTACTTCATGATGGCTATCATGTTACACTTGCCCTTCTGGCCAGGGTCAGAAGAGACCCTTTAAAAAGATTTTCTTTTGATTTCTGAAAGTCATTTACAAAATCATAGGGTATATTTCTGTAAACTGTGTTATCTATTATCTGACATGTCGTGCAAAATGAAGAAAAGATCACGTAATCCAAAAAAAATTTCAACATTTCTGACAGAAAATCAGTTGTTTGCCTTTAGGTGTTATGGTATGGAGAATGAAGTCATTCAATATGCATATCTGTAAGACTTTATTATGATAGTTAACTATGATAACTGTCACTGAGGTCATTGGAATAACTTGTTAGCCAATAAAGTAATAGCAAAACAATGATTTCCTTTATATTCCTCCTTAAATGTTAATGGGTGTAAAAGCAGGGCCACACTCATGTCTTTTAGATTGACTATAGTTTTGACACAATGAGTGGGTGTTGACTAACATAAAGACCCATGAAATTACCAGTATAAACCCAACCACATGTGAAAAAAATAAAATATTTAACACAAACTTGACCTTCTTTGAGTGCCTAATGTAACACTTGGTATTTTATCAGATATAAAGCTTTTTTCCCCAAAAATACATTCTGACTGAAATAGCCAACTATTAAAAAGCACCGACAGTGAAACTGCCTCCAAAAGTGTAACTGGGGACAATGTTTTGCAAAAGAATGAAGTATTCCAAAGTAGAAATCATTTGATTTGATTCCAATGCAAAGGAAAACACAGCATTGATTTGTTTGTGTGTTTGTGCAACTCATAAAAACGTATGCTGGAAAGTAAGTCTCCACCATGACCCATGTGAACTTTCCATGGTAAACAAAGCAAACCCCTTCTAATGTAACAGTATACATCAGAGTGGAGTACTGGAGGCGCATAAAATGTGCAATCTGTGTGGTCTAGTGACATTGCAAGAGTAGAAAGGAAGGGAAGGAATTAGTGAGGAGCTCAGCCAGTGGGCTTCCCACTGAAAACCCTCAGGGTAGAAGTGATAAATAGAAAGGTAGCACACATACAGCTCTTACACTCTCACTTGGTGCCAATTTGCCACATTCTTTTATTTATAAGCATCAATTACTCAGGAAAATCTGCCTGCCTGTTAAATATCAACACAAAGCACCTCCCCAGTGGAGCATCTGATAATGAGACCTCACACAGAGCTGCTTTAAACATGTACACTGACTCTACCAAGCACCATGCGGTATCCTGTAGTACATCTCAAGACTCTCTGATCTCTTATTTTGTTTAAACACTGAAAAGATTATGTGTTTTCATTATTAGTTCTATCAAAAGTTAGTAAACAAATGGTAATCATTAGTACCATGTACTTTGGATGCATACACAACTTGTTTTTTTCCACGAAACAGTTTCCCGACAGAATAATTCATGAAAATGAAATTAGTTTTCATAAAATGCGATTATACTTTTTTAGTTTCTAATATCATTTGTCCTATAAAATGCTTGAAATTAACATTTCTCCGCAATTACTGGTATCCTTAGTAAAAAGAAATCTCATGTAAAATGTCATGTACTGCGAAAAATTGAAATATAATAAATATCAAATATGTTTCAATTACAAAACTTGAATAAATGAATAAAGCAATGAAAGCATTCTGTTCTGAGGAGTGATCTCAGATCCCATGCTTTGTGTTCTTGCTACTCTTATCAACCATTACAGCAGAAGACTTATTGCTGTTATATTGGCAAAGAGAGGATGTGATTACAAGAGATTGTGATTATAATGATGCCAACAATTGTAAATGGGTTTTTGTTTGATATGGGATTTTTTTCTTAGACTGAATTTACTTCATCTAAATGTTAGATTCCTCATATTTTCCATTGGGCTAATTAACCACAAAGACATTTTTCCTGACCATTTTTATCAAAAGGTGCCAGCAATTGTGGAGCTAACTGTACGTAAGAGAATTCGTTTTCTGGAGGACAAAAGTGCTGTTACCCTGTAAAGCCCTGTGAGGAATGTTCAGAACAGAACTTGCAAATATTTTGAAGGTAGACCAGCAGGCAGCAGCAAGACAGCTGATAGTGAATGGGCACTCACATGTTGTGTAAGCAGGCTAATGTGACTGGAAGTGCTGTACTGGCGAGCTGCTTGCTTCTCCACTAGTTTCTTCAGGGCAGACACAATAGCCTGCTGGTTAGACTGAGCCTGTGCCAGCAGTGAATCCGGCTCCTTCAGCACTCCTGCAGAACCAGGTCTGGGTCTAACAGACTTGCGAATTACTGGAAGAAAAGCAAAACACATAACAGGCCATAGATCTATTAAGTTCTAAGGTTTTCAACTGATAAATGCCCAGTCTTTGACATCCACATCATATGCCACTGACAGTACCTTGCCTTGAAGAAGAAGGCTGTGAGAGTTTCTGATTGTAGATGGGACTGGAATATGCCCCAGTGGAGATTCCGTTAGTGGAGGTCTGTTCCAAATGAGAACACTGGAGTCGCTGTATCACATCAGTAGCAGCTGCTAAAGTAGATGATCCAGAGTTTGATGAAGCCCACAAGACTTGTCCAGGCTTAAGGGTGTATGATGATGATGATGATACAGCGGCCTGTGGTTTGTTTTGAGGTTCAGCATGTGGGTGCGGTGGAGGCTGAATATAGGGTGGAGGCTGAAATTCAGACACAGAATGCAGTGCTGGTACGAAGCAGTGCTGCAGGTGAATATGCTCACAGTCTAGGGCAGCAGGATAAGACGATGTGTGGTGGGATGCCATAACTCTGGCTTGGGATTTACAGCCTCCAATGATTTCAGGCTGCACCTCGCTGACTTTGACTAATTTTGAAATGACTGCAGAGTGGGGTGCCCAACTGCCAAGGTCTATATCTGGTGTAGTTTTCATTTTGCTTTCATTATTTTGGATTTCAGATACACCTAAAACTTCCGTCTGGACATCAATCGCTGTATCTCCAACTTGGGGTTTGTTGCTTTTGTTTCCACCAATATTTAATGTACTGTTTTTCTTATCTGAATTTTGGACAGTGTAACCGTGCTTGTCCGTGTTAAGAGCAATTTTGTCCTCTCTGGGTTGAGTTGCACTTTCTTCATTTTTTGCTTGACTAGCCTTGGCAGCAGTCAGAGAGGACTCTGAAGCACTAGAGCCCTCTTTGGCATTCATCAAAGCTGGTTTGAGGAAAAAAATGTGACAGATAAGCACCATTAATATAGATAGTCTTACACACACTTTTTCTTTGTAACACTAAATTTCATGCCAAAGAAGAGTCACATTACAAGTGTTTTTCTTTAACTGAAACCTCAAGGTCCTCAGTTAATAAAGCATGACTAGAGCATAAGTCAGAAAAGGCCCTAATAAAGAGCAAAACAAAAGTCACACATCACTGATTAATGCCTAAAAGTCTAATTCAACCACTTTGGTAGGATGCAGTTAATTACCTCAAATATGCTCTTATGCCTGACAACACTAACAATCAAAGATAGTTCAATATAATATGATAAAACATTAATAAACTGATTTACATGGTTTATTTAAAACAAACCATGAGAAATAAAATTGCTTTGTATTTTTTAGTACTAGATGATGTTTTTGAGTCCTATGATGGAACGTTCCATTATTGTTGTTGGTAAATTAACAGTAAGTAAAAGAATAATCAAGCTGAATCACCCTGAAATTATAACTAAGCTCTAGTTATTAGGGGTGTGATTAGGGGTGTGGTACGAGATCTCGCGAGATCAGATCTGTCTCGCGAGATGTGTTTGGTCTCGCGAGACCGTGACGATATCCTTGCATTACTAAAAGCTGTGCCTGTGAAGAAAACGGAAAGAAATTCAGTTCGCATGA
>JBBPDH010000001.1:23720253-23731715 GCA_037974565.1 Clupeocharax schoutedeni
ATATAGTGAGTAACAAACAAGGAGCACCACCAGTTAAGTTAAAGGAAACACTGCTGTTAAAAAGCTCCTTATTTGTGTAAAGCTTTTACAAATAAAATGTTATTGCACCTTTGTTCATATAGCAGTACTTTTAAAATAAAAGCGCTTAACAGACAACTTTTTAATTAATTATTTCATTTTGCCTATTACAATTATAACGATGAGGGAAAAAATAGGCATTTTTAGTTGTTTTTTTTTTTTTAAACAGATCACATATTTACAGTTTTGCACTATATGCAGGTGCTCTTGGAACGTGATGTATATGTAATATATATGCAAAAGGTCTCCTATCCATTTGGTTGCGCTGTTAAATGAAGCATTATTTTAAAATGATGCCTTTTTAAAAAATCATGAATAGCTGGATATGTATATTACATTCATGAAATTTTGTGTATGTCATGTATGTTGTGGATTTCCTTAAATCAAGCAGTAAAGGATCAAAACAAATGCTAAACAAAAGTAATACTGTATCTAAACGACATCATCTTTCATTAAGTGATTAATCTGGTCCGATATCGAGTTCCATCCCTATTTATTTTACAAACAGTACCGCTTTTCAGAGAAGGGTTGATGAGGTCAGATGGGTCTCCAGATTGTGTGCAATATTGTGCCAGGGCTAGAAACACTAGAGGAATTCTACAGTAGTTCCTGGCAAAGTGTTGCAGTTTTGATATTCTTACGTTCAACAGGGCTTTCCTTAATTTTTCTCCTTTTTCTTACTCTCAGCATGGTTGTCCTTCACTTTCGAACAATTCATCTAAAGTATATTCCCATCTGTTGCATCTACAAAAAAGCCACAAAAAACAGACACTACAGAAGATGATAAATGTTCACATAACCTTTCATGCCCCCCGACTACCCATCCCCACACATCAGCACAAAGCTCATGCACCCTTCACACAAACTGTAGCACACACTCCTACCACTGAACCCCGCCAACCAAGTTCCATGTGCTACACATTTTCCCCCAATTAGGAGCAGACGCCGTCCTTCCCCGCTGCTTAAGCCCTCACAAGCAGAATCTCTTTCTCTCTGGCTCTTCAACATATACCAGGAGGCCCTATTAACGTGACCACGAAACATTCACAGTTAGGAAAATAAATAAATATCAACAAGAAAAAGATCAAGAGCAAAGTACTATTATGTGCTGCCCGGCACTGGAAGAGAGGGAGAGAAGACTGCACCCAGAACTCCAGCCCAAACCCGAACCCGCCGCCATGGCTGCGCCACACACCAAGCCACAACAACAATAACAATGGTGTTATATATCAGTTCACTGCTTGTTGTGACATCTGACATTGTTGCATCACTCCATAACAAATCGTTTTCAAATCAGCTTTGGGTGACTTTTTAATAAACAATTTAACAATGGGTGGAGGTGCTCGCATGAGGTCAGAGATGAAATATCAGCACTGCCATGAAAGACGTCTTTCTCCTCTGTAGCTACACGGCAGAAAAACTGCGCTGGCAGTTAGTGTCACAATGGGCGTGTCGAGGTGAGGCCTACTCAGATGTATTTGCTCAGAGCTCTCTACAACTAACAACACAATCTAAGGTACTTTTAACACGCATTTCGACACAGAGGTTGGGCAAGAAATCATATCATCCCTTTAACAAACCTTTAGTGTGCAGCCCGAGGAAGAACAGATACAGCTGTATGCAAAGATGTGGGCATTTCTGGACAAATTACTAATATAAGTAAAATAAGTACATATTCTTAACAGAGTACACAATTCTGCACACTTTAATATAATTAATTGAATGCAACCTATGTTTTGAGACATTTTATTTTAATTCTAATTGTTTATGTTTAATGTTGAAACTGTGAGCTATTTTTTAAAATGCCAAACTTAAGTTAAACTTGCTTCCTGTAGATGCTTCCTGTGTACTTATTTTTCATTAACCTACAAAACACTGATAAGACAGAATGTTTGAAGTTTGAAAGTTTGGGGTGTTCCTACAATTGTTCACCCTTTCAGGGTCGCTTTAGCATTTAAATTTGGAGAGGCCAGATTTTTTTCCCCAATTAAGAAAATGCATTTTAGAGACAAATGTTGTTATCAGACATTCCCAGTTTGTTGTAATGTCTGGCTTACTTTACTGTTATCATTTATGGACAATGCCTTCTTTTCATTCATGGGTACCTTATCATTTAGCATAATCTGTTCACTGATTATTTGCGCAAACAAAGCTCGATAGTATGGGGCTCGCCCCATATTTCAGCAAAGACAAGGTCATTTCAGAATACAAGGGAAGCAGAAAAGGCATAAAAAGAAAACATGAAAAAATATTGAGGTACAAACCACCACATGTGTGCAATTCATCCTAATCTATATCTGTAGTGTTTGCCATGTTATGGCATGTTTTAAATCTGACAAATATGCCATGAATAATAAAATACTAAATCATTTGACTTTACCCTAGAGATTCTCTGGTTCTCACAAACTAGCCAGATGTTAAAAAACAAACAAAAAGCGCTACTTATTACTAGGGTGGTCTAACAGCTTCATGACATACAGTTGAATGAGAAAGTTTGGGCACCCCTGGTCAGATAACACGTTGTTGATTTGAGGGGTTCTTTGATTTATAAGTGAAAGGAAGTTAATATCACCTCTAAAGGAAACAAAATGGCATAGTGGCATAGTTCTATTATTTGTAACACAATTATTACTGATTTGCTGAATGTAACATTCTGGATAAAAACAAATGTGCATCAATGTCTACATTAACCCCTTTGGCTCAATCACAGTCTGCAAACATTTTGTACCCAGCTATGGATTTTCCCCCACTTTTTCTTGCACAATGCTTCTAGTTTGGAAATATTCATGTTCTTGCATGCACTTAGTGTTTAAGATACAATCACACACTTTCAACTGAGTTGAAGATGGCGAACCAAAACAAAGACAGGCATAGCCCATACACTAACCATAATCACTGGAAAACTTTCTTGCCTTTTCAAAAACGTCTGCCACAGACAGGGTGGGTATACTCAAAGGTTCTTGCCTCTTCTGTGCTTAATCGGATTTTTAGAATTTATATGATAAATTATTCCTGACGTTGAGAATGTCCCCTCTAAAAATTTTGGCATAGCACACTTTACAATCGGCTCTCTGTGTGTTTTTCAGATGTAACGAAATGCGCCCACATGGCAGACATGTTGACTGTAATCCAATCTGGCTCATACAGGTTGCAGTTGTTGCATCATTGTTTTGGTTGTGTAAAAAAAAATAAAATAAAAAAAAATCAGTGGCCGAATATTTGGTGCATCCCTAGTATTTAACTGCTTATCCCAATGAAAACTACAGCTCATACCAAAGAAAATGCACATGCATGAATTACAGTACAGTCTATACAGGGGTAGCATCAGTATTATTTACATTCTAGCACTGTAGGAGTTCTGTGTAACTGTACCAAGTTTAAAAAGAGATTATTGTGTTTTGGGAGCATATTTATGATTTACACTATAAAAATCAATTTTTAGGCTTTTATTTTAACCCCAACAACGCGGTTTTAACTATATGCTGGTGTTCTCCGAACGTTACCCCTGCGAAAACCAGGGGGGTTCCTGTAATCACAACACCCTTAGAGGTTTATGGACTCTCCTCATCAGTCCACCCCCCATTTTTATGTCAGGAGACTGGGATGGCCATATCAGAACCTTGATTCTGTGGGTTTATTTTTTTAATTCTGAGGTGTGCTTACAATTATTGTCCTGCTAGTAAAAGTTTCCTAGCTGTGACGGTCAGGTTTCAATTTAATAGTCTACACAAAGCTCACCTTTTGATGTTTGTTTCCCAAAAGCTTGGTTTCATCTCTACCTACCTTATACTATCTATTTAGAATTTACTGGAGAAGGTGATCAATTGTGGTGATATTTTTCATGAAATATTTTTTCCTTTCATTTATTGTACTTGAAATGAAGGTTTGATTTTGATTAAAATTTTGAACAACAGATCCAAAAGTATATTATTTATAGCCTATTTTGCCATGCTATACACTAAAATCACTGTGTATGGTAGCATACAAGGAACTTTATAGAAAAAAACATCAGACCAAAAGCCATTACTGACAGTGCAGCCTGGTCAGACTGTTATCCAAGCCCAGAGAGAAGAATTTGCAGAGTGTAATAAAATAGGGCTTTGGCTTGGTTAATCAGGTCTAAGCAATAACATCTCTTAATCAGCATCATACGCTCTCCCAGCCTGTCAATTAATCAGGAGCAGGAGTGCTGAATAGCTGCATGGGTGGCACCCGCGTCTCGTCTACACATCAATATATGGACTGAGATATTCAGTGATTAATTCGGCTAGAGAGACAGGCTAACCCACAGACACCCACACGCATTACTCTTTTAAAATACATCTGTCATACACACCATGGGTCCAAATATACATATACAAACCAGCAAAACACATTAATGGTCTCTTAGAGACACCAATGCGTGTGCTTTACTGTATGTAGATGAAATGGAGTATACAGTGTATGCATAAAGTCTCATATACAGAGATTCAGTCCAACATACACACAGACACTCATTTCTTCACACAGAGCATGAAGAAGCTGACTGTTTTTACTCCTTCCCACATCAGAGCAGGAGAGGGAGCAATAAAGGATTAAGTTACAATGACTCGTTCAGATAGGAGCTGCAATTTGGGCCAGAAAAGGGTAGCCCGCTGAAAACCTACCTTAGGCACAATAAAGAATATATTACAGGCCCTAAATTGTTGAAGGAATCATTTGCTGCGTATCAAAATTACAATGTGCATAACAGCCCCGTGTGGCTTTCTTCCAAACTCTGGCGAGATGGCGCGTAAACCGGGGAAACAATGGAGCCTGTTCTCTTGTAGGCTACTTAATGTTCTCAGCTACTGAACTTTTTCAGTGTTCTTATTTATTGCTCTCCGCATCACTGCCTACTACTGTTTTCCATTTTATTGGTGCATGCCAGGCAACACAGCCTGGGAGTATTTGTGAGAAGAAATTAGCACTTTGATTTTCATCGTGTGGCACAAGAAAAAGACAGAAAAGGGGATAAAGAAAGAGATAAAGAAAGTGGACCACAAGATAAAACTGCACTTAAGACTAAAGGGCTCATTTAAGGATTAGACTAATCAACATTTAGGGTTTGTTTCACACAACCAATAAATCTGAACGTCTTAAGCAGAACAGTTTTAGGATTTATTTGGTTTCAGAGAAAAAATCCAAGCAAAGATTGAGATAAATAATGGGGGCTATGTAAGGGGGAAAACAGTGAGAGTTTAAGAACTAGACACAAAGGAAAAGAGCAGAGGGGGTGAAATGTAGAGAGATCGGGGTGGAGAAAAAGAGGGAATGAGGTAATAGTGCTGTAAAAGATCCAGGAGAAGAAGACAAACGGTATCTGCTTATATGTAAAAATGTGTGAGAGGGTTATAGTGGCAAAGTTCATTATACTGTCCATGATTTTTTCCCTGAAGTCAAGAACTAAACTTTGTAGGTAATTGACTGCCAGTTTATTTTAATAGCAGTTTGAGCTAAAATGCTTCTTATAACTTCAGTGTGAATGAGATGGCTCCACTATTAAACACAGGAGTAAATTGTCCTTGCTTACTTGTTTTGTAAACTTGCATAGAATCATTGTTTGTATTGTTTGGGGATAACTGTTAAAGACCACAACTATTAAGACCTTTGGGATAATATTTCCATCTTTGCAATCTTTATCTTATTATCTTGTGTGATAAAAACACCATTTTAAAGCATCTTTGTCTTATTTTAAGCGTAACTTGGACTGTATACCTTTATTTCACTCAGCTACTGTAACTGAACAGTATCACAAAATGAATCTTGGAGTGTAAAAACAGAGGGAGCAATGGCTGGGAAGATGAATTACAAGTCAAGCTCTGTAAAATGACCCCTGTCCTGCTTGACCAAAGCAGTGTATTTTCTTTGGACCAAAGGCCTAGCTCAGCATCTGTACATCTGGCTAAAGATCTTTCCACCTCTCTACAATGTTTTTGTGGCTTTTTTTTATTCTACTATAGCTGCATATACTCAGAAAACTATTCACACTGATACTAGTTGTGAGATGGGACTGATGATAAACCGGTAACACTCAGCTCAGAAAAAAAATGTTTATACTGTACTCTGTGTTAATTTGATTTGGCATCACATTATATACTGTTTTCTTTTGCACACATCAGAGTAATGTCAGTTGAATGAAACATTCTGCAACACTTTACCTGGATCAGGTGTGTGACAATGCAAGGGGAAAAGATTTTGACCAGCTAATATACTTTTTCATGGCAATAAATACTTTTTCATGCATTTTAGAGTTATATTATTTTAAAAAAACTGTACTAGTTTTGAAACATAAATATTAAGGTAAATTCAGCTACATTTCCATATATTCCATAAATATTTTGGTATTGTCCAGAGAACACAAAGCATGTCCATCTTGGGATGGTGAAATACCACTGTAGAGGTGTGAGGTTTGAAAGTAGACAATGCGAGAACACTATTTATTTCTCCTTGCTGCTGATTGGCTGCTGCCCTGTGATGCAGCTACAGTCCAGAATTTCCCCCGTGGAGAGTCTCGAGTATTCTCATATTTTTTGTTTTGTTCTTCTTAAAGCCCTCTATTTTTATTACAGTGAATTACATTCATTTATTGCCCTATTTACTCTGTTTATACCAAAGAAAACCAAAGTGCATACCACAGAAAATGCGGGCACATGGATTACAGTACAATCTATACAGGGGTAACATCAGTATTTACATTCTAGCACTGTGGGAGTTTGATGTAATCTGTACAGTACAAATACGGGTATTATGCCGAGTTTAACATTAAATTTTGTCCTAAGTGTTTAAGGAGTATATTTGGCAGCATATTTAGAGTTTATATTATATTTAGTGGGTTTTTTACCACATCACAACATCACAGTTTTTCACTATATGCATGTGTTCTTGGAAAGTAATGAAGTAAGTGGGAATGTACTGTGTTTGAAAGACTAGGTAAAGCAAAATAGCTTTACAAAAACAAAAGAACGATTTGTTTCTATTATAGATCATCACACTAGCATATTGTCACACAACTATGTGGTCAATTTATCCATTGCATAAATCAAATAATAACGCCTCAGCTGATTTAAATCACTCTGGTTGTCAGTATTAAAGGACTGAAAAGGCCTGTTGTTTTTGAATGCATTTGGATATTTGCTAGTACCCTATCTGTATCCATCCACATCCCTCGCATTCCACTGGCGCCTGCACCTGCATAGGCCACTCATTTTCAGTCACATCATGTGCTGAACCGAACTTGCAGTGGCCCTGCTGTCAGTCTACTAATGCACACAACACTTTTACCTGTGGGTACCTGATAGGAACTGAGCGAGAGTGTGAGAGAGCAGCAGATATCGTCTTCATGCAGGTGATTTTCAGTTAGCGTGGCTCATGGCTGGTATATAGCATTTACCACCTAAACAACCAACACTTCCAAAGGAATTATTATGTCTACAAACATGCTACAGTGCTACAGGGATGACAGATGGATGGATAAATGAAGGAGAGTAAGAAAACGAAGTGGAAAGGGAGAAACAGAAGGGGGCGACCCTGGGAGGCTCAGCCAACGTAATTTCAGCCCATTCCAAATCCATTCCTCTCAGTTCTTAGAGGAATTGCCAGATCAAGAAGAGTGAAGAGAATGCCAAAGAGGGAAGAAGAAACCGAGAGAGACTGTGAGCCAAAAAAAGAGTGAGTGAGGGAGCAATTAATGCCAACACCAACAGAGCTAAAACTGCAGTTCACACGAGCCTGCTGCAACACAGGCCTGGGTATAAAAAGCACTGGAATTAGAGATGGTAACTGTTGCATGACTAAAGTTAGTAACTCTGAATGAAAACCTGTCTCAGAGAAAATGAAGAAATTGTTCTGGGAAAACGGAGTTGCTTTAAAGCAAATTAACAATTAAATGTAAATTCAAACAGACACAATTTTCTACTTCAACCTGATCAGCCAAGACATGTCTAAAGTACAAATTTTGCTTCTTTTCTTTAAAACTGGAGCTGTGAGACAAACATTACTAATAAACAACAGATATCAATAGTCACCTCATTTTTTTTCTGTAAATACATTCCCGAAATCTCTTTCAACCTGTTCAAATTAAATCCAGTTCTTCATTAAAGTGTGGCATACCTGTGGATGGGGTTTAGGTTACAGTACTATGAGACTGAAAATTAACAAAATGTCAACATGTAGCCGAAAGCTTTTAAGACAATGGTGTCCCGACATCCACAGAAGCTGAAGTGCTGATTCAGAATCAGTATTTGTGCCAACTATCATAAATACAGAGGATATAACCTCTCAAAACATGGTGTTGCTGTTTCTCTGGTTTTAACAGCTCTGTGCAAGTGACATATTTCAAATTACAGAAAAAAGCATATAACCAACAATAAAACTGTAATTATACAGCACTGTGTGGAGATGGGTGGTTCAACAGGATAAGAAATGTATGCTATATAATTTCCAAAAACCAGTACAAAACAAATACTTTGAATTTTTGCAGCATTTACAAAACTAACGTTTGAATGTAGCCACATAGACACACACAGCGTTTGTAGCAGATATCATGCATGCCTTCTTAAATTATAAAGCATCTTTTCAGCCCAAGCATAGAGAATACGTACATATAACTACAATTTAAAATTACAGACCAGATTTTGACCAGCATAAAAAGTGCCATCACTTATAAATCTTACCAGACTAAAAGTATACACAAAAACTAAAAGAGGACAGAGACCAGAATGTGAAAAGTATCAAAAGACACCAAAGAGTACCAAAGACACTTAGGCCATAAACATCTAATGTAACTGAACTGCATTAAGAATATTATTTAATCTATTCACAGCACCATAATAATTGTGGGGCCAGTCCTTATAACCAGTCCCAGTCTAAGTCCTTATAACCCTGATTACACACGGAGTTACTTACTAATTTGCAAAGAAATGTGTTACACCTCACCTTAGTAGTTAACACCTCATAACAGCACAAAATGAAAAACACTTGGCCTGCTGGCATGATGCATAAAGCCAAGCAATGCTTAAATGTATCAGCTACAATAATGTGATGAGCTGAGGTTAAATGTTCACATGTGGGATTGTTTCCCCATAAACCATGTCCACCCTTTTATTTAAGCTAAAACATGGCAAGGTCATGTAACAAATATTGCATGACATAGTAGGTGCGGTTTCTACATTCCAAAGACCTGCTTTAGTAAAGCTGACCTTAGAGCACACCCAAAAGTAAATTTGAGTTGTTGTCACTTTCAAATTCATGGACATTTGTCATTAATATTTCTCAGGCTCACGGCAAAGTCAGTGTTAAGCACAAATCTTACCAAAGCAGTTGGTTTTGTGAGGCACAAACATCTTGCAGGCTGTAGCGATCTGTATCTCTGCACTCAGCACAGCTTTAATGATCAGATCCTCTATTTGGCCCATCAGAGCTGACATGCAAGAAAAAAAAAATGCTATTCATCACACTGTTAGGGTGTTACATTCAGTTTCATTCATTCCCATTCCCATTCATTCCCATTTCTGTTGGACTTCTTGGACTACTAATGAGAAAACACACAGAAAACACTGCAGGTTGTGATTGACTCTGGACTGGGGAAATCATGCAAACTCCTTTATAAACTATACATTCATACCAAACCTGCTTGAAATAAATTAAAGTGCATTCACAACAATAGGACAGGTGAGTGTGATCTCGCAATGGAAGCCACTACTCACATGTGGTGTCTTTTCCCTCCTCTCTCAAATACCTCAGCATTGCACTCATGCTCCATTTGTTCCCATAATCCTCTACTTCAGGGTCATCGCAGCTGAAAAGGAAGAAAAGGCCCTCAGAGCATGGCTTTGCCAAAACAGCACTGAGAAATGAGCACAGTGCAACAATGTTGACATGATTAGCAAACAAGGGGATTATCTCACATCTGAGGATGCATTCCTTCTCCATTCGGGAACAGGGAACAATAGTGAGTGATGATTTAACTGTTTTTCGTGACAGCTAAAATCTTTTCCAATTAGTGTCACATTCATCTAATTCTACTACATTTAGCCCCCCAACAAAAGAGAAGTAGACCATATACAGCAAATAATTGATTTGCGATGGCAAGACTCATGTCAAATGATGTATTTCTCCAATCTAGAGGCTACTTTTAAAGTAACAAACAGAAGCTATCTGTGCAAAAGCATCTTAGTGCATAAAGACATTCAACCTCGCACAGAACTAGAAATGGAGGTTGATACACACGTTACTGCTTATACAAATTTATATCATGGTTATATGTACCTTAAGGAGTAAACTTATTCGTAAACTCGTATTAGTAAACTTGAACATAAAAATATCAAAGAAATAATTCAGCTAAATTTTAAATCAAACAATTTTCAACAAACCCCAGACACAATGGCTGGAGCTGCTAGACTAATGTCGTTAACAAACACAATAACTCAATAGTCACCTAAATCTTCTCCATCTCAACAATACATCTCTCAATACACTCAAAGCACAACCCAGCACTTTACTAAAGCTGAGCAGACTTGTCAGAGTAGTTTAGTATTGTAGTACTGAGTGCTCTAAAAATGAACAAAACCATCCAGTCTTACTGTTGCTGGCAGCTTTATAACACAAGTGATTTGAGCAGCAAGTTTTGGGGATGAATTTACACACACGTTTAGAGACTACTCCCTAAAAAAGCAAGATTTGTAGTATAAACACATCTTGCCTGAGTGACAACTAAATGGGGTAGGAGGAAAAATGTGTACATTTAAAATGATTGAGTAGAAGTAACCATACCTGACATAGTCACTGCTCTTCTTGTTTACACTGTAGTTGGTGAGGTGCATAAACTGGTTCTTGATGCTCTTCATAGCATGATCATACTTCACAGTGGCAAATCTACAGTATAGCCAACCAAACAGAGGAAGGATTTGATTAATATGTGCTATTAAAATGGCCTGTTCTTTGAAACATTTATTTAGTAAAAAAAAAAAAATACTGTTAACCACATTTACTCAAAGTTAAAAAGGTCCACACACACGGCGTTGCCAATAAGGTCAAAAATATAGCACCGTTTTTTTTTTTTCATTATATCTGTCAAATATTTACATATTTATTTTATATTTTTCTGACATTTGTTCGGTGGGAATAGACCAAAAACAGTACAGACACATTTTAAAAATTCAATCAAAAAGACTGTAAACCAGGGATAACCAACCTTTTTGAAACTGAGAGCTACTTCATGGGTACTAAGCCATACAAAGGGCTACAGTTTGATACACTATAAGAGTTTACCTAAACTTATCACAACTTTTCAATTCAATTCAATTTTATTTATATAGCGCTTTTAACAATGGTCATTGTCACAAAGCAGCTTTAAAAAATGAAAT
>JBBPDH010000001.1:23738573-23759066 GCA_037974565.1 Clupeocharax schoutedeni
GATCACATTTTATGACCTATCTGTGCAGAAATCTGTATAATTCCAAAGGGTTCACATACTTTTTCTTGCAACTGTATCCTCATATGACTCATTAAATGTGTTTAGACATGATGTAAATTTAACTTGACTTATAGCCAAACAGACACTGGCTAACGAGGCCCTATAGAGCCTGAAATGTCCTTTAATTTGTTATTGATTAGTGTCTTAATTTAAAAGAAAAATTGCCCTGTGGATAAAAACTGGACAGTTTGTGCAAGTAACTGACATGCATGTCACTCAAAGACATAATTGTCTTCCACAAAGGAATTACCCTTCAAAAGATCCTTGCCAAAGGAGATATCTGATGGAAATTTTAGCTTCCTCCACTCTTCTCCTGGGCGACTGGAACAGCTCTTGACAGAGCACATTAGCAGATATTTCTGGGTCACAGGGAGGCAAGGAAATGAATAGTGGTGACAAACTGGCCTTCTGGGATGCAGGGCCTATAAGAGCTCCTCATATCACTGAGTCGATGAACCGGGAAAAGTGTTCAGCGCTTTGGTGTAGCATTGTAAGGACAGCAAGGGTTCAAATACGGACACCCCCGGTATGCACACACAGGTAACACACACAACCAGCTAACCCACAGATGCAGTGCAAGCCATGATCTTCACTATTTAAATATTTAATACTCATTAATTCAAGTAATGAATATTTTACCTTTGATTTGCACTAGAGCTACAAGGCTAATGTGGCTCACAAGTGCTGAAAAGTTTGGGTCACCAGATTCACACCATGTAAACCTTCCAAACACTATAGGACTGAACCTATAATTGATGATCATAAGTTCTCAGGTTAAGGGCATCTGAAAAATGCTATAAATGTAAAATAGCTCAGCTGGCTTGGTTAACAATAGCCCTAGCCTGTAATAAGTATGAGATTTTAAGTGGATAATCTCACAAGCTGTAGTCACAGTGGAATGTAGTTTTAGAGGATTTATATTGGGAATTGTATAGAATAACTGGAAGTTACAAGTGGCAATATGCTGACACCTCCTTTATTTAGTTTTATTGAGAGTATAAAACTTATCCTCTTGTTTTCCAAGGTTCACCAATTCACAGATCATTTCTTGTCACTGCTCATTCAAAGGACAAAGGAGAAAAGGTGCGTACTGTTTTATATACCATGGACATCATAGAGTTCCTGATCATTGGTTATTTCTGATGAAGTTATTAACTGAGGAGTATAACACACAGAATACATTTCTGACTAACTAATAGGGCTTAATGGCAATACCTTGTATTTCAATTAGGGATGCACCGATTGATCGGCCAGTGATCGGAAACGATTTTTGGCCTGATCGGCCTGATTGCCGATTTCAAACCGATCTTTTTTTTGTGGGGTTTATTTATTTGTTTATGTATTACATTTTATTTATTTAAATTTGTAAAGAAATTTTGTTATGGAAAAAAAGCTTTGTATTAAAGAAAATTAGATCTTTGTTTGTATTTGCAGTAGAGTTGCCATTATGTCACTATTATAAAAGTAACCAGTAAACAGGGAAAGTAACTACCACGTTACAGACCCATTGTGTCGTTGTCATTGACTACATGCAGCAGCTCTAATTTTCTGGGGAAAAAATCGGTAACGGAAAAATCGATATCGGCCGATCACACACAAAAAACGGTAATCAGAATTGGTCAAGAAAGTTGCAATCGGTGCATCCTTAATTTCAATGCCTATAAACAGGAGAGAAACTATTTGCTCAGAGCCACATTAACATTATTGCGGCTGATGGACATGACACAAAAAGTACATTTAAATTCATAATACACGCATTTGGCAGATGCTTTTATCCAAACGTTACTTTTTCCTTTCTAGAATTTGAATTTGTTATCTCTCACTTTTCAGCTTGTCAATGATGTAACTCTTACTTGCTTTAAAGATATGCTGCCCACTTGTGCTGCTTACTCTTTCAAAGCAATTTTCTTGGTTTAAGGTCACATAAAAAAGAAGACCTGCAATTCCCACACAGTTGGTGAGACAGGTTAAAGGAGAGCTCTTCTCTCAAGCTTCATATGATGCTTTTACAGTCACACACTAATGAACAATGTGAAAACCAGCTTCTAGGGTCCATCTCTGCTCACATGAACTATACCCTGCACTCTGGGCCACCAATGGCTCACCTGTTCGCCAAAAACAAGACATAAACTGCACAGCAATCATCTCTGTTTATACACCCCAACCCCATTTGTATGCAGGCATTTAGACAAATAATCTCCTTTAGAACAATGTGATTTTAATTTAATTTATTAACCCTTATAGTCACACGCAAACACACCACAGCACAATGTGAAATGCTTTCTCTGCATTTAACCCATACACCAAGTGAAGCAGTGGGCTGCCGCCAGTGAGGGGCGCCTGAGGAGCAGTGTGGGGCCCGTGCCTTGCTCAAGGGTACCTCAGCAGTGAACCCCAACCTTCTGATTACAGGGCCACCCAGCCGCCGGTCAGACAATCAAAAATAGACCAATTTGCCCATAATTCATAATTAAGAAAATATTCCAAGAACACCACATCCACAGTGAAGTACACAGGTGGGAGCATTGCAATATGGATCTGCTTCTCTGCAAACAGTCCTGGAGAATCACACACCATTAAAAGAAACATAATTTAATCTCATTGGCAGAGAAAAAGCAAAAGGTTTCAACATTTCAACAAGCAAACAACAGGGAAATTCCAGTCAAACTCAAACAAATGCTGACAGATCTAGCCAATATCCTAACTTAAGTAACACTGAACATTTATGGGGGGGGTTTGAAATTGTGAGCTCATTATTATGAAATTATGAAACTGCAAGATCCTAATAACCTTAGAGAGTTGAAGATGCCAACTGAAATGGGAACAAGCTGCAATAATTTATGTAGCTTTTACCAAAGAGGTCACAAAGCTGCAATTGCAATTGTTTTTTTACTTTCATTTTTAAAGACATGTTTATGCCTATGAATGCATACAATCATCGTAATGAATGACAGGTTACATGATACAAAGTATCAACCAGAGCTGAGCTATCGGAGAGGGCCCTGATGGAGTACTAACTTAATTTATGATGAAATCTTAATCTTGTAGTACCTCTTAATTTTAAGTCTAGGCTTACTATTGTGATGGACGCTTCTTTGGCTAAGAGCATCTGGCAAATATTTTAAATGTAAATGTGAAAACCAAGAAACTCCACTTCTGCCCACATTAGCTAAACCCTGGGGTGGGCTTCTGGGACTCCAACGGCTCACCTGGTTGCCGAAAACACCAATGGAGCAGGCGGTGGACACCTCATTCGAGCCAAACCACACAGAGGCAATCCGGGAGGGCATCCCCAGGATGAAGACCTGAGCGAAAGAGCAGGCGAACTGGCCCAGCATGGTCACCCAGAATAGGTGAGGTCTAACACTGGCCACCTTGATCCAGGTGCCTAAGCAGTTGATGGAGCTGGCCACCAGAGCCACCACCCGCAGCCCCTTCTTGTCCAACAGCCAGGTCACTGGAAATATGAAGGGGATATAAGTCAGCATGTAGATCATGGACATCCAGTCTATGGCAAAGGAGCTGACACTGTAGAAGCGCATGAAGATGTTATTGATGATCCCGTACTGGATCCACTGGAATGCATTGCACAGCGAATAGGAGCTGAACAGAAACACTATGACCCATCTTCTCCTGTACAAACGGGTGGTGCACTCTTGGGGATCCTCAGGAGTCATTTCCTTGCACTCTATTTGGTCTTCTGTATGGTCACAAATGTTGCTCTTCTCGACAACCGGTCCGTTTTTCAAATCTTCAGAGTCACACATTTTTATAATTTGTTTCTATCTATATTTTTGTGAGACTTTGATTAGTTCTTCATAAGAAAACGCCACTGACAGCTTTTAAAACCGGTGTAAAGAAAGCTGGAAGCGAAGTAGAGCCTGTCAGTGGCCGCAACACCGGCTACTTCATTCATGCAGCGTTTATACCGGGCTTTCCTAACCATGCCCCTCATTCACATCAAGCTCCGCCCTTTTAAACGAAGTCCTTCCCACTTTGCTCCACTTGCCCACACCAAATTGTTCAACCAGCTTTTTCATCTACAAAAACTCCACATTTGACACATTTCACTTCTTAATTATCTCAGTCAAAACACGCACACAAACAATTCAAACAGACAAATACAAATCCTACATTAGGGGTTATAAATCAATATTGATAACTCTAAGATGAGGTCGAACTTAATTTATGCCAAGGGAAATTCTTGTGTCATAAGCTTGTTCTGTGCAACGAGAAAGAATAAAAGATAAGACAGTAGAAAAAATACAAACATAAAACAATGACAAGTACATTAGTGTAACAAAGAATGGTGTAACACTGACATTAGTGAATTAAAATATTTAGAGTACTGCACCAGTAATGCTAAATGTGTTATAAAAATGGCTCAGTGTTAAAACAATATTAATAAAAATAAAAGCTTTAAAATAGCAGCAGATGGTAAGGCAATGAGATTAACATTCAGTATCTTGTATATTGCACAGATTTAGAACAGAATGACTTAAAAACGTAAACAGATCACCTCCATGTTATAAATCTATTTTTTCAAAACCTGCATGATTCACCATTATAATAATGTCAAACAGGTCTGTATTGACTGATAAAGCAGTGCGAGAAAATAACATATTAAGCAGTTATACAAGAATTCAGGTATTCTCTCTGAGCAAACCAAAATATCCCCAGATGTATTTATTGCGTATTTTCTGGTAAACTACGTGCTGAGCCAGTTTTGCTTTAAAGAGAATTGTATCCCATTTAACGCTAAAGTGGTTTAGGTTATATCGACCACTAGATGTCCCCAAAAGAGCAGATTCATTTCAGACGCACTAAATATTGTGATCCAGCAGGGGCCGCTGTGATCCCTTTCACACAAATTTCTCTACTGTATCATTGCAATAAAACACACACATTTAGACCACTAGAAAAAAATAATTCTGTAAAAATCACCTTGTGATTCTCATCACACGAGTTGGCAGTTTGCAGCGTTCCTGAGACAAAAGAACAGCTTCATACAGGTTCTACAGAAAACTGCACATTGAATATTTTCTCTTCTTTGGATATTGCATGTATGAGTGTAGTCGGGAGAGCAGTGTATCTTAAAACAAATAAACAAATACATTCTGAAAGTGCAGCGTTTCAAGATGATACATATCATGTCTGTAGTATACACTCAGTTTTAAATGAATTAATGCAGACACAAATACATCAAAACAATATGGTGTTTTTCCACCTTTAATAAAAGGAAAACATTCAAAATATATCAAACAAATGAAGAAAATGTAAAACTGACAGGCTTTAAAGAGAAGTACTATAACGGTATGTAATTTAATGCCTTTGTCACAGCAGCGAGTCGTGAGTGATCCAACACGAAGTGAATGTCAGTTCAATTAAAGACAGACATGATTTGTCTCTTCAAAACCAATACTTTGAGCTTTTGGGGCTAACAACATTACTACAGAATATAATCCCATAAGTATGTTTTCTTAAAAGAAAATGTTGAAAAAGAGTCTAATTAATGTGTTTTAGTGGAGTCCGAAAGTTCAATAGTAAAAATATTTCTGTAAAAATAACTTGTGGTCCTCATCACACAAGTCTGCACACGACAAGTTTACAGGGCCACACTGAGCAAAAAGGGCAGAACTGGTGACTAAGACGACTGTGTTCCATCAGGGTCTGCTCCCAGGGTTTCTGTTTGGCATCTAGTGGTTACGTGTTTGCCTAGTACATTAAAAGTCCCGTATCTGAAAACGGCTGTCATGCCGTAAGTAACTATGAATGAAGCCACTTTACGAGCTAATCCTGGTCAGTTGCTCAATAATGAACACCCTAATTGACCAATCACATGGCAGCAACTCAGTATATCCAGGCATTGTCAAGATTACCTGATGAAGTTCAAACTGACCATCGGAATTGGGGTGGAAAGGTGATTAAGGTGACTTTAAACTTGGAATGGTTGTTGGTGCCAGAAAGGCAAGTGCTTGAGAATGATCACCTGCTGAAATTTCAACAAACGCGCAGAATGGGAAAGAAAGGTGGTTGAAATAACCCAGTGTTGAAACTACACTATAGTAACCTGCACAGAAACAATTGCATCAATGAAAAAACAGTCTAATTGATGTGTTTTACTGGCGTCTGAAAGTTCATTAGTAAAAATATTTCTGTAAAAACAAAAAATATATACACTGTTAAAATATACACTGCCGGGGTAATTGAATGCACAGCGTTCCTCAAAAATAACCTCCATTGCAGACCAGTAAAAATCAACTTGGGATCCCATCACACCTGTTTGAAGTTTGCGGTGCTACATTTCTGATAGAAATGCAGCTTCACGCAAGCTGTATCAGCGGCCCCAGGCGACTGGGAGCCAGCATTGCCCGTAGGCTGCATTTCAGAGTCGGTTTCTGTAGTATAGAGGTAATTACGTTCGCCTATCACGCGAATGGTCCCCGGTTCGAAACCGGGCACAAACGCGTCTTATGCGGGTTGGCGCAATAAAAGATGATTGAAGTAATTTTGAACGCGGTTTCGTCTGACGAGTCGCACTTTCTGGTGCAACGTTCGACTTTTGCGCTCCAAATATGTCTATTAATATAACGTTCATGTAATAGATAGAGCAGGAAGAAACAAGAATTGTTTCTGCCCGGTTTCGAACCGGGGACCTTTCGCGTGTGAGGCGAACGTGATAACCACTACACTACAGAAACATGCACATGGTCAACAGCCTCAGGGAAAAAACAGTTAGCGTTACGGACTGCCTTTGCATTCGAATGTTGAAATGTACACTGCGGGGGGTCATCGAATGCACGACTTTCCTCCAAATAACCGCCAGACTAGTAAGCCCTAGCAGACTAGTAAATGTCAACTTGTGAATCCATCACACCTGTTTGAAGTTTGCAGCGCTCTGATAGAGACAGTCTAATGTTAAAATACACAGAAGTGCTCTTTATGAGGTACGCGCCAATGCAAATCTGCCAATCCTTAAAGCATGTAGGCATGGTCAAGATCACGTGTCGAAAGTTAACCGGACGTTCAGCATGTAGAATAAAAGTGATTTAAGTGACTTTGAACGTGGCATGTCGTTCTCTCCTAAAACGAGAAAATGTCCATCTCTGGGCCGGAATGTCCTGCTGAGGCCGGAGGTGAATGGCCAGTCTGGTCCGTGCTTATAGGAAGGGAACAGTAACTCAATAATTATTCACACTCGGATAATACTTGATTGGTACCATTCTGGAAACGTAGGGACATAATTGAAAGCCTGACACAATTAGGCCATGTTGTAGAACACTTCTTCAGGAATGTGACTTAGACGTAACACTGACACAATATCACTACACACTGTACACCGTAAACAGTCATTAACACTCATCTGCTATTACACAGATATGGTTAGTGGAAGTCAAATGTGTGATGTCTGTCTCATGTTCCTCTGCTTGTATCAGTTAATCTGGTTCTAAAACCACCATTGTTTCAAAACTGTGGTAATTCAGGTCAGGTGAACTCCAGAGAGTAATAAAATATGTGAGACTTCAAACCCCTCAGGGTGTTGTGTTTACAGCTGTGGGCTCATCGAAGCAGCTCATAGAGGACCTAAAACTAAAGATAACACACTATACAAAGCTAAAGAGGTATAACCTAAATATATATATATATATAAACACATTTCTACATTTGTACATTTCTCTGAAATGCCATTAAGGAATGGAAGTTTAGGAAGAACTGCTAAAGTCAAGTGAACGTTTGAGATCAAGAAAACATCAGACCGGTGAGGTCCATAAAGCAAAACTCCCACATCACTGGCAAGAATATGCAGGAAGATTAGGCTGGCACAAGAATAGCGATGCACATGCTGACTCTGCAGTGCCATTACACAAACATAATTTACATGGAAGGATCATCAGAGAGAAATTTGAAAGTTAGAAGTCAGTGCTACAATGAGACAAACCAGAGGGTTTCTGATAGCAGGTGCTGTGGTACATTTGGGCGGGGAAAACGATAATTCCAACAAAGGAACATCTTGTGAAATGTTAAGCATGATGGGTATTTGTTAGGTGTTGGGATTGGGTGGTCATAGGTAATGCTCTGGGAATAGAATCAAGGAAAGATTTCACTAAACATATACAAAGCCTGGAGGCTAATGTCACACATACAGTCAAGAAACTGATAAAAGAAAAGTTGGACAAAACAATGATCCCAAACCTCCATCAGAATTAACCTTGAATAACTAAAAGAACATCAGATTAAGGCACAAGTCCATCACATGAAGGCTTTTGTTTTTTAAAAATGTAATTGGACTTGTGCATGCAAGCATTTTGTAAGAAAAGGTGGATAAAAACCTCCAAGTCAAGAAAAGAAAGACTGTTGGGTGGCTACATAAAATATTTAAGAGGTTTTTTACACTAAGAACTGACGAAAAGAGGTACCCAAACGACCATGTTAAATTCAGCACTTAGGTATTGAAATGCATTGAATGTTTGGTGTAACTTCTTTGCATTCATCAATCATACATTAACAGGTGTGTTCCATTTAAATACAACTGTAAATACTCATTCATTCATTTTCTGTAACCGCTTAGTCCTTACTAGGGTCGCGGGTGTCCAGAGCCTATCCCACTGCCAACGGGTAGAAAGCTCTGGGCATGGCCCACCACAGGGCGCACACACACACCATTCTTCAACTGTATACATTATTTAGCCAATACCTTCAATCAAAGTCAGTGATAATAATTAACTGTAGACCATGGAACAACTTTGTGTACAGTCTGGCTGACTGATATCCAGATGTTGAATTTTTATTTTCACATTTTTGTGACTCATTTAGTATTATTTCATATAATGTAACAAGTTATTTGATACAAATGTGGCTTTCTTATTCATTTAACAGAGGGAAAAACCAGACACGGGGGAATGCACCGGAGGTATCAAACAGTTGGAAATGAATGGATTTAATTATTAAGGACTGTAGAATATACCACCCAAATACATGTTTGTATATTGCAAAATATAACATTTCGAGTCCTGTTTAATATTTGTTGCATTTGCACTTCTTCACAGCCATTAAACAAAAACGAGTAAGTCACAGAAAAAAGGGTTATATAACTATTTGTTGCAGAAATATAAAATGTATCACATCAAGTGATAACAGTCCATATAATGTAATGTACAAGAAGTATAAAAATCAGAAAATATATATAAATTGTAGGTAACTAATAAAACAGATTGATGTAAACAGTTAATATATATGTGCATACATGACGCCTGCGTCAAAACAAAAAAATGCTATTGTGGGCAAGTCGTGACTCAGTATCACAAAGACACATGGAGTGTAGTAGGCCACACACCATCCAGTTATGTTGGTGAAAGGCCACAAACATGAATGGCAACACTTAGTCTGTTGACCTTATCGTCAGACATGACACTGTGAGAAAGTGAGTGCTGTCACTCCTCCGAACCTCTTATCTGTTCATTCCGTTGGATGGCGATGATGAACCTATTAGGCACTGAATGACCACAAACAGAAAAAAGTAACAGTAATACAATTTCGTAACTGTCAGCACATAGCCCAATCTGATTGGGACATGTCATCGTGGCTGGATGGGTGGGTGGAGGTGGAGTTTTGGGGGAGGGGGGTGTTCCACAAATGCTCTTAAACTCGAAGCGTTCAGGATGGAGTGCTACACTCATTCTTCCTTAAATGTCCAAGAGTTTAGGGCTAAGTGCTTCTAGCTAGCTGTATGGAAGCTAACCTGTAAACAGTAACTGTGGAAAGGCACCACTCTGATCCTCTGCGCCTCCTCATTTAGCCTCCAGCTGCTCAAGCAAGGGGTTAGTCTCACTCTCGGGGGTTTTCACACTGTCCGTCCTAACGATGCACGTGGGCCGATGACGGTTGAGCATGAGGATGAGCTGCTGGCGCTCGTGCTTCAGCTCCTCGATCTGTGCTTTCAGCTCTGAGTTCATCATCTCCAGGCGCTCTGACTCCTGATGCCACAGTTTGAGAAGACACAAATGAGAGCTGGTTTGATGTAGTGTTAGTAGTATTGGTGCATTGGCGTTCTCTAGTGCTCTAATATAACAATGACTGTGGGTTATACCAAGCTCAGTTACTTTTTTCATGTAGTTTGAACTCAGTATAGGTTTACATAACAGTCACTACAACCACAAGGAGCACTATTATTTTACCATTATCTTTTAGAATACATGAGAATACCAACCCGCTGTAGATACTCTGTCCGTTCTTTCTTTTTGTTTCGACATCGTGCTGCCGCCACTTTGTTTTTCTCTCGTCTTCTTTTCCTCCTCTCCTCTTCTTCATCCTTCTAAGAAGGGATGGAAATATCAGGCTTAGGCATCATTTCAACGTTCACTTCCGCACTGATGATTGGATAAGTACAGTTGCCAAGTTGTTAACAAAATATTATTTAAATATTCCTGGTTAAAGGAAGATAAGTGTAGTGAATATGCATTTAACTGGTTTTACTTTTCCATATGTCCAGATATTTTTTCACATGTGTGCAGAAATGTATCCTCTGTGTAAGACAGATTGTCCACTAGATGGAGTTGTTTTTCTTGTAAATTCCTTCCTCTATATGTATCTGCTGCATTGCTGATGAACCTGAGACTAATTTAAAGGGCCCGTTTAATTTATCGTATTTTTATGGAACAAAAAGCATTATGTAATATTTAAAGCTAAGCTTGTATTAAATTCAGTGTGTTTGTGATGTCATAGCTGCATTTAGATTAGATTAGATTAATACTTTATTGTCATTACACATGTACAAGTACAAGGCAACGAAGTGCAGTTTAGGTCTAATCAGAAGTGCAATAAGCAGCAATTACAGGATAAAGGTATAAGTTATAAGTGCACGTAAGTTTATTTATCCACCTATTCTGTCTAAGCAAGCTCCTTCATCAGGATTATTTCAGCCCAGACTGCTTTTTAAATGAGGGTAGCCAATAAGAACAGAGGATATTTATATAAAAGCAGGGAAACAAAAATTCTAAGCGATAAAGAGAAACTGGAAAATGGTCATGCCAGAATGGAATACATATGTGTTTTGGTACTTACAACCACAACAACGTTACAAGTGGACTTTACAGTGAAAATTAAACACCAACATTAAGGATTTGAACCCTTTAAAAAATACTGTTTAATTAGAATTCTTTTAGACTATGACTGTTATGAATGTTTTCAGTAACCTCAAACTGACACTATGCAATTTAAACAATAAATAAAGCAGAAAACTCAAAATTAACAAACATTTGTGTAATGAAATGTTCACAATAGTGCTTTGAATTCACAGTATAATGTAACCAGCTCATCAAAACCTAAAAGTCCAGCAGTCAGCTGAAGCCTCGAGCTAAATGTATTATGCAAATACTACTGGAGCAAGTTAAACCACTTTAATGCCTCACCTCTGCTTTAATGGGAAGATGGCGCTTGCCCAGCTTGCCTAGGAGGTGCAGCGGGGACAGCATGGCCCCCAGGCTACACAGGTCGGCGTATTTAAGCTGGTCTGTTAGCGTGGTGGCGGAGATGCCTGCCAGCGGGCCGAGGCTGGGCAGAGAGCCTGCCGTCACTGAGGGGTCAGGGATCTGTCCGGGCATCATGTCACACACGCCCTTGACCACAGCTGGAGGGGAGACCATAAGAGAGGTTGGTTTGAGCTCATTTTTACTTAAGTACCATCTCTATGGAAACAAAACATGCTGCAGCAAACAAACAGAGCAATCCTCCCACAAGGTCTTGGTCATTCGTGCGTCTATAGATGAAAGAGCCCCACTCCCTGTATTTGTGCATTTCTGAGCTAGACGATGTGATGTAAGCGTAATTCACGAAGTCGTTTTACATTTTGCCTACTGAAGCTGCATAAATCAGAATCAGAATCAGAAAACTTTATTTATCCCGAAGGAAATTGTTCAATAAAAATAAAGCAGAAAGCACAACCAGTTACCCCACTTTCAGATATGTGGCTTTTCAGAAGCTTTTCCATAAAGACCCACAGCTCTGCTGGACAATAGGCGTCTTATCAATCCCAGACTCAAAAGTGCTGATTTCTGTCACACCATGTTATTATCACATCATCATCCATCACATCATGTTTTCATCACTACTTGGGGACTCGTCTTATTCAAGCAAAATAGCAAAATGCAGGTTTCTAAGCTTTACACACACATAGACACACAGTTATGCAGTTACAAGAGTAAGTAACACCCCGCAGCCTTGTAGAAATGAGTGTAAGGGGCTAAAGGCAGAGCTTCCAGATTTCTTTAGCAGTAATAAAAGTCATATGCTGAAAGCGAATGCCAGTATCATTTAAAAGGATATTACCATGATCTACCAGCATTTCATCATTTCGTTAATTAAGATGTAAAGTCTTTCATGTGTGGCTTCATGTGAAATGCCCCCTTCCAGGGAAAGTGCTGCTCATAACAGAAGCATGCGCAGCTTTAAACGCCTCTAAAGGCCACTTCACAGGAAGTTATAACACGGAACAGTAAAGATGACTCTACACTCTCAGAAAAACACCACCTTCTAGGGTACAAACACCCACTGGGGAATCTCAAGGGCATATCTTCGTTACGTTTACGTCGAGAATTTAATTGTATCATATTCTTTTAAAGTGGTATTTTAACAGTTGCATTGACTTCTCTTTGGATTTGAGCCTCTTTATTTTAGTTGTGTATTTTAAAAGGGGTTGAAAAGGTACAAATATACGGCTTTCCCGTATCAATGTAGCTTTAAATGTCAGTTAAGGTGCATCGCAAGATCTTAAGGACCACTTAATACCTTTCAGGGTACATTTACATTAGTTGTAACAGACATTGGCTCAAAATCCTGTAAAATAGTTCTGAGATAAATGTTTGAGCTTAAATGTAGATGCACATGCAAAGTTTTTTAAGGTTAAACTGCAGATCGCTGCACATAAAAACACACGACACATCCAGGTTTAGCTGACATTTTGGGAGTCAGTTTCTCTACGATAAACCACTTCCAATCAAACCCACTCTGAATTTTAACAGTTAAAAAAAAGTGGTAGAATTCCCCTTTATCAAATCAAATATATCACTACATCACACAGAGACAAGATGATAAACAAAAATACAGTACTTTTAAATCACAATTGCTATTTTCCCAATCAGCTAGGAGTGGTCCATCAGTCCCCACCAGTAAGACTGAAATAAAGGCAACTCTAAGACACCATTCAGTATAAAGATTGAGTAAAACCATATAAACACAAGCTTGTTGTAGATTTCCAGTTACCTTTCCCCCTGCCGTTCTCTCTCTTCACCTATCAGTTCTATCAGTTCTCGCTCACTCCATGTCTTGGATATTTCTCACAAGCTCCTTCTCCACCCTTTCTTCTGCATGTACAGTGTACTCCCATTTACAGCCGCTTTGGCAAGTCTCGCTCCATTTTTTTCCTCCGTTCGCTCTGCAGAGGCCAGGGGGAGAGGCACACAGCAGTGCTTGCACAAAAGTAGACCCAGACACATTCCCTTTTATTCCGTGGAGAGAAGAAGAGAGAGAGCCAGCCAAGACCCGCCTGCTGCCCATGTTCCCCCCAGACAGGCCTGCTCTCTCCCTTTCCCTCTCCCTCTCCCTCTCTCTCTCTCTCTGTCAGCCCAGTGGAATGTGGCAAGAGAGGAACAGGACAATGTCATCAGCCTCCGCCACTGGCCCGCTCCTAAACTGTTTTTTTTTTTTTTCAAAAAAATCCTGCTTTTAATGAGACGGCAAAGGAATCTAAGAGCCCCATTTTCCATCTGCTCTGAATGTTGCCTACGCAGAGAAACACAAAAGACGACTGTTGCTAGTTAATTCTTGAATTCTCGACTTTTTATTTTTTTGCTTTCATAATAGCACTTCTCCAATTCAGTGTGAGCACAATTACAACACGTTAAACAAAGCCAAACCGACGTCAGGGTAGGTTTTGATGCATGTGTGACTTTCAGTGACTACCTTCCAGCAACAAGCTTCCGCGAATACATCAACACCTTAAAAACAAGTGCTTTCAGGTGTCTAGCGGAGGTATGCAAACTACTCAGTAGAAAAGAACGACCCGATGTGTTTGATGTAGCTCCATTTTGTAGTGTTGCAAGAGTCAAGAGCACGAAACCTGCCCTGCCTCACCGCATCAAAACATATTAAAAGTACTGAATAGTCCATCTTTAAAAACTATATTCTGTCCCAAGCGTTAGCCTTTGCTTGCCAAATCTGCACTCGTGTGCAAAAGTTTGTGCACACCTGCTCAAATTCTGTTTTGTCAATTATCTTGTATAAACAAACTCGCAGCCTCTACAGAGAGCATTCCTCTGCACATTTTAGTGTACAGTTTCAGTTTATGTGCTAAAAAATATGACATATTGTAGAAGGAATACCGAACAAAACAGCTTTTTAAAGCGATATTTTTCCCTGTAGAGCTTGTTTTCACACAAAACGTTATTCGACAGGGAGGTGTTTAATATTTTTTAACACGATCTTACATCCTCTGAACAGCTCAAATGATGAGTTACAAATACGAGCAACAAGGGAATCCACAGTGTAGTCACAAAACCTGCAGGAGCCTATTAAACTGAGTTTTAGATGAGTATAATATGCCTACAAATCCCCCATCCTACTGAATACCATTAGCTGTTTCCTGAGTAAATCTACCCAAATCTCCATCCTTGAAATTTGTAGCACACTTCCAAATAAAACTCCACGCGGGCCAGTCAGGACAAGCATGTATTCAAGCGATGACAGCATGAGTAATTTGGAAAAATAAACGGAATACAACAGTGTTCCCTTTGTTTAGATTTTCACCAGAAAGCTCTATAGAGCACTGTAATACAGAATGTGTTGCTCTTGGTCAGGGCCTATATTGAGCACTAAACCTCAAATATTGCTGCACTGAATTACTGCAAAAGTATTATTAAAGGACCTTTTAAAATGAAATATAGTGCATTATAGAATGATAAATTGCCAGAAGAAGCCACCAAACATAACTGCCATGCAAAAGTTTGGGTGCCCCTGGCCAAACAGCATTTTGCTGTTTTAGTAAATAAGCACTCTACACACTCTACATCCTCCAAACGTCTGCAGACTTTAATGCCCTTTCATTTTTACTGTTAATTTGTTAGTGAAATTAAACCATAAAATGTACCCTGTGCAAATAATATGGCACCTTTTATATTTCCAATATGTTAAAAAAAAAAAGGAAATTGTGCACTAAAGTATGAACAGAATGTGTATAAAATGCCCCCTCTAAAGGATGTGTCAGTGTATTTTTGAACCAGGCATGTCTTTTGGAAAAAAATCTGTTTAGATCACCAAGCATCACCAACTAATCACTCACAACAAGCAAGTCGAAAGGTCCACCTAATAATCTGGCACGTCATTATTCCAGCCAGCAGCCAGCAGGCAAATGAGTATAAATAAATCAAACGAACAGAGCAAACGATCCTCAAACATGGTGTTCATTAAGCATTATTCAAATTTCCTCTACGCCTCGTAACCAACATCTGCGTAAAAAGCCACGAATGACTAAGTCAGCTCAGCTGCTCTACACACAGAGTGGCTGGCTTCGATTAGCCTGGTGCTCTTCTGCACAGAAAAAGAACAAACCTGTAGGCCCGTATTGATCAATACAATCAGGAAATACGTGCAACTGACAACTGGGACAAGGTCCAAGTTTTTAAAAACAAGAAAGAGTGGAGAAAAAAGAAAAAGAAAAGCACCTTGCTACTTTATCTATTCAATAAACTGGACATTCTGTTGAGCAACAAGACCTTTGCATCACACACTGACAGCGATGGATCAGACCATGAAGTGGCTTAGTGCTATCTAAGGGAAAAATAACCAGCATCAGCACATTGTCCTTCCAGCACATTGTTCTTCCACAGAACAGAACACAAGCAACTGATGTGTATTTATATATGTATAATGGGGTTTCTACACGCACATACACACTATATATGTATATAGTTAGCTAGCTAGCTAGACAGATAGATAGAGATATACTTATGTGTGTGTGTGTCGTATAGTGTGTAGTATAATATAGTATAATATATATATAGTATCTAAATATAAATTGATATATAGATATATATATAGACAGATTGACTGATAGATACATAGATAGGTATATATATATATATATATATACACAGATGCATTCTAAATGAGATTCAAACAAAAACAGTCCCTGCAATTTTGCTAACTATCTGAAGACATTAAGTGTAGATAAATGCATGTGAAAATAAATAAAAATTAATTAAAAAGCTTGATCCCTCGAATTATAAACAAAGTACGTACCGTAAGGTCTGAAAATCAGTTTCAGTTCTGAAAAGTTGCGCAGAAAAACAAGAGGGCGAGGAAATCTGGAAGCAGTGAAACTTCTCGTTGCATAACAGTGTTATTATGACGTTGTCTATAATGCTACATAATGACATTGACCTTTACGGCTCCAAGACACTTCAGCCTACACTGTCAGAGCGTGCTGCGCCACGGAATGGCGTTTAGTGGACAACAAAGAATCTAAAGATGCAGGAATCTAATGTAAATTAATATGAATAAGTGCCTCATGCGATATGAATGTATCATTTGTGTCATTACAGTGCAAACAGAAAGTGAAAGTTCAAATGGATTTGCAGAACCTGTTGGGAAAGATGGCTCAAGAGCTATTCATGCTACTTTATTTGCAAACATAGAACTATCACACCTTTCTGGCTACATTAAACCGAGCTACACATTCACTGAGGCTGATGGTGTGTGAACAAACTCAAGGTAGCCTGCCAAACTCACCCAAACCACATGACATCTCACAGTCTTACTGTTACCTGCGGCCTTGAATCGCTTCTTCACTTCATCAAGAGAATGCATGTGCATGATTAAATATATATATATATATATAACAACACAGTCAGGTCTACCTCATTACTCCTCAATTTATCTGAAAGACTAGGAATGGTTCTCAAAAGTGTCCTTCATCATAAGAGGCCAAACAGCATTTCATTTATTAAGTGAGTGAAGGTCCTACTCACTTACATAACTTAAACTTAAACATAGCATTTTTTGGCAGATTTGCACTTTACATATTGGTAAAAAAAATGTTACATACAAAATTACTATTTTAATAAAGAATTGATTTTGGCATGGGACACATTTAAAGCAATTCATCTGCATTAATATGTGCATAAGCGGGTTCACAAATTTTCCAGGGGTGGCAAGACCTTTGTTTATGACTGTGTGCATATACACATACATACATACACACATGGAAGGAGAGAGAGAGAGAGATAGAGAGAGTGAGAGAGAGAGGTGCTATTCATAGTTCTTATCTTAACATAAATCATTGCTGTCAGAGCGAAGTCTTACATCTTTTTTTGCTTTTGCACAATCTGGAAATTGCCAGTAGCAATTGAAAAAAAAAGTAGGGAACATTTCATGCCGAATGGACCAATAGAAATGGTAGGAAATTATGTAATAAAGTCTCTTTACATTACGAATAAACATAAGGACATTCTGTGACTACGAGTGTACACTGTGATATATATGAATATATGTATGCATGTATGATATGTATGTGTGTATATATACCTATGTGTACACTCGTATGTGTGTGTGTGTGTGTGTGTGCATGCATGCATGTATGTACATCTGGCTGAAATCCTGGAGTAACACGCCCTCAAATTCTCAAAGCGGAAGTCATTGGTCAGGAAAGCATGTAGCTGATCTTACGTAACATGGAGTTGGAGCATTGGGAACATTGGGAGCACTGGGCGCAGTGGGAGCGGGGCGGCTTGCAGTGGGAGAGTTACAGGACCAGCTGCTGCAGCTGCGAGAAACTCCACTTTGAAGAGGAGAAACAAAGTGTCCGCAGAGCTGAGGGCGGAGGAGCGTTTGCAGAGTGTGTGAGAGAGAGAGAGGGAGAGGGAGAGAGAGAGAGAGAGGGAGAGGAAGAGAGAGGGAGAGAGGAGAACCAGCGCGCGCACGGACGCGCACCCCATTAGCCCTATAAGCCCCTATAGATTAAGGGTTCTGCAGAGTGTGAGGAACAGCCTCCCTGCAGCCCCACTCCGAGCGTGGCGCCACGCACAACCCAGTCCTGCTGCTGCAAAAAAAAAAGTTCACGAAGTCTCCTGCTTACCTGCCTTTGGTGCCGAGCTCGCTGGGTGAGTCTTCCTGAGGTCAGCGGGGGGTCGAGAGTAGATTTTGAACAAGGGAAAGCGTTGCATCAGCGCGTTTATATAGCGATCCCGGGCTGGGAGGACTGGGGAATGCGGAACTCAGCCTGCCACACGTAAGCAGGGATGCAGAAAGTCCCGCACAGAGAGAGAGAGTGAGAGAGCGAGAGAGACACGGGGGGAGAAGGCAGGGAAGGCCTACTGGCTCCACCCCTTAGATACCAGAAAACAAATAGCTCGTCCACCCTTCTACAGAAGACCCCAGAAAAGGAAAACATGGAGGCTCAGTCCTAAAAAACACTCGTGTGCCAGCTGTGGGCTCCACACTCATCATGACACTGATGACCTCTGGAATAACACAGAGCATGGAAGCACAGCTATAAAGCAATGTCAAAGAGAAAATGATCTCATGCTCTTCTTGTGTGGCATATATAAATGAATATATATATGAACTGTCCACTCACTGTCCACAATAGGCATGTCTGAGTTGTTGGTCTACCTAGCAGATGTGAAGTTACTGATGATGTTTCATCCAATGCTGCAGTGTTTGAGTTTGTCCTCTAGTCCCTCATCAGTGGTCAGTTTCTGGTCATAGGACACTGTAGGCTTGATATTCTTGGTGGGATGATTGTTCTCAGGCGAGCAGAGTCACTGAGGTGTTTCAAAACTTCACTGTTGTGTGAGTGATGAAATGTGCACAAACACACACACACATGCACTGACATGCCACTACCATATCAGTGTCACTGCTGTGCTGACAAAGATCCGCCACCCAAATAATATCCGCTCACTGGTGGTCCTGTGGGGGTCTTCAACCTTTATGACAGAAGTTAACGGGGTTATAGCAGATTATGCAGAGAAACAAATACATGTTATACAAAGTGGGTTTTACACAACCAAGAAATATCAATGCTATATTCTGATCAAACCACCTCTATTAGAGACATAAAAAATATTGTGTTAAACATTGTTTTGTTTATGTCAACATCCACAGCTGTTACAACTGCATAAACATAAAAACAGTGTTTCAGATACGGCTGGAAAGAGGAGGAAAACACAGTCAGTGAGTGTGATGATTGAGGATTAGTGTGATATTTCAGGAACAAAAGAAGAGCAGCTGTGGTGGTAGTAGCTTGAGTACCTGTGAGCCTGATGACCACAAAGAAGCAGTTTTAAATCGCCACTTTCTACCATTGTGTTCTTGAGCAAAACACTTAACCCTCAGTGTCTCCCGGGGGACTGTCCCTGTAACTAATGATCTTAAGTTGTTCTGGCAAAGAACATCAGCCAAACACCTGCCTTTACCTGATTCTCAGGTCAGTGCAGAACGTGGTCAGACTGTCCGCAGTGATTTTACAGCAAGGCTGCAGTGCAGAACCCCCTCATTTTAAATAACATCTGAGAGTGTGAAAACCACAGGCTGATTTTAGGAGCTTACTAAATATCTAAAGATCTTTTGCCCCATTATATACCTTATAATATACAAGTATTTTTACATATATTATAATTGCACTGTAGCTTTATATACATATATATATATATATATATACATTTATATATATAGCCTGTGCAGAATCCCCTCCTTCTGAACCTGAGTGTGAAAACTCTGGTCTATACAGTGATCCTTCACTATCTCCAGAAGTGGGTGAGTGCATGTGTACACCAAGTGTGGAGTGAAAGTACGTGTATAGAGGAGGACCTGGAGGAAAGTGCCCTGCTTAAGAACATACTGTGCTTATTGTGAAATTAAACCATCTATAACACACAGGATGATAATGCATAAAACAGTTTGTCTTAATGATGATTATTATAATAATAACTAACAATAATAATAAAAAATATTGTTGTCATTATTATTATTATTATTATTATTATTATTATTATTATTAGTGGTAGCAGTTTTGCACTGCTACCACTAATAGTAGTAGTAGAAAAATTGCACCAGTAATAACAATAACCATTTTTAAAATTCTGTCACGAGCGCCTGGGCTAAGCCACAACGGTTGTGCGCTCTCTTGGGAAACGGACCAGGCGAGGAGGCGAGTATCCATTCTGTGGTTTTTATTCAAAGTACTCACAAAAGCAAACGGGGCTCAGAGGCCATTACAGGCAGGCACTTTGCAGTTTTAGACTTAAAGCAAAATGACTATACAGAGGAGTTTTCAGACAGACCACATAAGGAGCACAAAAGACGTCGATGGACAGAGACAGAACACTACATGCACAGGACTTAAATACAAGGGGAAACTGAAAGGGTAATTACACACAGGTG
>JBBPDH010000001.1:23786136-23799007 GCA_037974565.1 Clupeocharax schoutedeni
CCACTTGGATTCATCAGTTTGTCCAATAATGGCAGACAGGAAACAAAGGAGCAGCCTGAAGTTCAGGAAGTAGTGGAGCTGTGAATAAAGCCAATGATAGGCCTACCTTTGATGACATTGACATGCAGTGAACATTCATATCCTAAATGAAAACACAAAAGGGTAAATATGAAGAGAATTTATTTAAAGGTTTATTTGCATATGTTCTCATTTCATTTTCATTCCACATTATTTTCACATTCACACACTCATTCATTCCATATTGCTTTTTTGTACAGTCTTTACTCTTTTAGTTACTTATTTGTTGCAGATTTTGCATTCTTTAAGACTGTTTTGGAAGGAGTGTACTTGTGGGCTGAGCCAGAGTGGTTATTTTACCTGCACTTGTGACCTGGTCTGGCATTTCTCGTCACGAATGCTGACATCGCCTGGGCATGTTTCTGTGCCTCTAGCCACCCCTTGTGCGGATTTGTCGTGCTGGCATACATCATTCCTTCCGCCGCAGGTTAAAATACAGGAGCTTTACGGGAAAATACTAATATGGGAGGACGGCGGGAAAGAAGGGTAAATTACAGGACTTTCCCGGCCTAAACGGGATACTTGACAGGTATGTTCTGAAACCCTCCCAGCACCTTTTTTTGCTGGACGCTCATTTCGAACATAGAGGCTCACCTCGTCCCATCCTGGAGAATGATATAGACACTGGACAGGCCAAGACATCATTCTGAAAGCTTTATGCTTTTCTTAGGACTGGATTTAATTTTGGTACAATTTTGAAGAAGTTTGGGATCATCCTGTCTTGAATGATCTTTGGTCCAATGACAGGCAAAACAGAAGAAATAGAAGTGTGCTTACCTTTTTTTATGATCAAACACAAAGTGCGTGTCAGTGTACTGAAGACAGGCCTGATATATCTCTTCAAAAATCAATAGTTTGAACCTTAATGGTTAAATAATATTTCTAAAAAACATTATTTAACCACAAAAACCAGTCAGCTATGTTTTATGTATTTCTAATGTTGTCCTGTAATAAAAACAGAATATTTTTTATAAATAAATTAATAAAAGTAATAAATATTTTATTATTATTTTTTTTTTGTAAATAGAGTATGGGCCTAAACATCTGGCCTATAGTGTAGATCAAAAAGTAATAAAAGCAAGTGATAGTCTTCTATTGTATTTGCCTTGCAGATCCAGTACAAAGATAAAAGATTAACTAGCCAATTGACTATATACAACTGGGAATCCAAACATGTACATTTCAACTGTTTTAATTGAAACTGTCCCTTTATCACTGCTGGCTAATACAGTGAACCCCAACAGCAGATGCTGAATAGCAGAAAGAACAGAATCTCAAACATACTTGGGTCTCCTGATTGCTGAATTGAGCACAGCCACACGGTCTTCCAACTCCCTGCAAGGTAAGGCGATTTTATGCTGTATTGAGTGGTTCCATAATTTTGGACTGACCTACTTGAACACACTGGAATAGTTTGCTGCAGCAAAAATAACCACATAAATATTTCACAAAGCAAAGAATTTTCCCTCTTCAGTAACGTACTAACACTCTTCTGTCCTCTGAACAATCTTTCCTTATGAAACACACTGGGGATTTTTCCCTGACGATACTCACTGTCTAACACCAGCGATTATGGGCTGCTCAAGAATTTGGTCAGCAGTAGGTCTCTTCTCTGGATCCTGTAAACAAAACATTTTAAATGTTTTAAACTTTGATTAACCTAATTATATCCTGTTTTTTCTCCTTTTGTCTTTGTTAAAATGCCCCAAAAGAACATGCTGAGCACTTTAATATGACTATAACCACTTAGAAACCATAAAAATACCTGGAACTGCATGTGCCTACCTGATCTAAGCATGCATACACGATCTTGATAAGCCCCGCTGAATAAACATCGGATTTGACCTCCATGGTCCAGTTGCCCTGGACAATCTTCACGCACAGGTTTAGAGGATTCTGCAAAGTTCAAAATGTCCAATAAGCAGTGCTTCATCTTTAACTATAAAGGTATATTGGGGTGAAAAAAGACAGAGATGAATACCGTTGCATCAAAGGTCCTGGTGAGAGTCAGAAGTTCATATAAGACACAGCCCATGGCCCAGATGTCGGATTTAAAGTTGTACTTCACCCCTTGACAAAGTTCAGGCGACATGTAGTACGGTGTACCTACACACTGGAATGACACGGCAGATATGTATACCATACACATTCAAGTAATAAATGTTGACAAACCACTGATGTGCCAGCAAAATCAGGACTATCCCTGAATGCAGTGGCCCCAAACACCCGGGCCGCGGACTGGTACTGGCCTGTGGGCTGCACAGGAAAAAAAAAACTTATAATATTTCCGTTTTATTTACTATCAGAGTCTAAACAATGTCTTATTTTGAAAAAATGACCGCTGCAGAGAAACACGGCCAAGGCTCTCACTGATTCAGCATTGCAGGGAGTCGTATTTTTTTATGGGCTTTGTATTTGCTTTTGTGGTAAATCTTCAATTATTTTAACAAGATGTTCAAAGTTTCCCATGGCGGCCAGAGAGCATTAGCGTGCTGAGTGGATGTTATGTTGTTGGCTTGTTGTTATGAAAATGCTGTTAATAAAGCTGCGAGTACACATTGGATTTACGTTTATTATTATATTTTAAAGATACCCCATTATTATATATTTGCTCAAATGCAGTAGTTGTCTGACCCTTTAAACTGGTGTGTCTGTGGGGGTGTGGCCTATGGCCTCTTATGAAATTTCATATGGTTTGGTTACTGTATGGAGCCAGAAAGTATCATCTTCATTTCAATGGGATTAAAAATGAAAGCAAGTGAATGGGGCAAAAAAAGGGACGAGCGAAAGACAGGGAAAAGACGTGTGAATGGGAAAATGGGAATAACAAACGAATGACAACATGCAGTACGATCTAGTTGCAATAATATTTCTGTACATTTTCAGTTCCTTAGTTTAGCCTTTACAAAATTCTCTATTCTTTAGTTTCAATTTTGCAATAATGTCATTGTACACTCTTACATGGCAAATTTCACTTCGTCTGGTACTTCAATAATTATATATACGGCAAAATAATGAATCTTGAATTAAAGACTTAAATATAAAAAAACAGGACTCTGGAAATGTAGACAAAGTGCTGTGTTCTTCCACAAACTGCTATCATGGATGTTTTTCCCACCAATAGACATCCCCTTCATAACCACAAATACATTACAGCAGGGGTATCCAATCTTATCCACAGAGAACCAGTATGACTTCAGGTTTTCATTCCAACAACGCAGGAGTTCAAAAGATCAAATGTATGAAAGGCTAAGATCAAGTGATGAGACAAGAAGAATCAGGAGCGCTCCCACTAGCCTGGATTAAAAACTGCAGGCACACCAGACCACTGTTTATGAAAAGAAATATTCAAAAAAATATTGATATACATGAATTGCTCTTTATTACATTTGTATAACAGCAGATGCCTGGGGCCAGGTTAAACTGCGTCACTGTAAATCTATAAATAGGCATGAAAGAGGAAGCAAGCAAATTATTTCTCTATAAAATGTAAAGCAGCTGAAATCACTCACCGTCTCAGCCATCGAATACTCGGAGTCCAGCTTCTTGGCCAAACCATAGTCTCCGAGTTTTATCAAGTTTGTCTTAGTGAGGAAGATATTTAATGTTTTGATGTCCCTTGATGTCAAAAAAGGAAAATACATGTTAATCTCCCACCACATCATAAACAATTAATAAAATCTAAAGCGGTAGAATATGCAGGACTACCAGAACTTAACAGAAGTAAATAGAGATACCTTACCTGTGCAGGACACCAGCTTTATGGATATGACCCACAGCTGAGGCAATCTGGTACAAATACCATATGACAACCTGGGAACAGAAAACCAAGCTGAGTACAAGACATTATTAGCCCTTATTATTCATGTAAAATACATTTTTAACTGCAAATTCTCAAAAAAAAAAAAAAAATTAAGTAACACTTAATTTATATTGTACCTCTTCTGTGAACAGTTTCCCCTTCTGTTGGTTAATTTTGTCATAGAGATTCCCACCTGGACAATCAAGCAATCAATCAATAAATAAAATGCTTACTGAACAAAGTCTTTGAATTCTTTTTATTTCATATTTTGTACATCCAGTAAATAAATGCATGGAGTATTTTCAGTGTAGAGTATATTCTACAGAGTTTTTATTTGATTTAATTTAGCCTTTATATTTGATATATTTCTTGTCTCCGTTCAGTAGTAACGTAAGCAATTTCCTCCAGGATCAATAAAGATTTCTGATTGTGAAATAGACAAAAAAAGTGTAAATGTGAAGCGTTTTCTGACCATTGCAGTACTCCAGCTCAATCAGCAGGGTGTTCTTGTCCATGAAGTGGTTGAAATATGCTATGATGTTGTTATGCTGGAGAATGGACAGGATGCTGATTTCATTCATGACATCTCTGCGCTTTTTATCAGAGAGGTTATTCAGATCAATCTCTTTCCAAACCACCAAAGAATTATCCTGATGGAAAGAGAATAACTTGTTAGCTCAGTGACGTCCTTATTGGGGTAAAATACAAATAAAAAGTGATGATGTGACAAAAGGGACAACTCCTCATCCTCAATCAACAAAGCCCAGTCTGATCAAATTTAATAAAGATTTCTCACAAAAGACATTCGTTAAAAGATGACACTGCAGGATTTGCTCATGGGTACAGGGTAACGGGTTTATCTGCCTATATTTCAAGTCCTTTCAATTCCACAGCCCTTCACCCTCAACTGAATTTAAATCAATACAAAAACAAACAATTCATGGGCAATATCTTTTTTTTTAATTTACCAAATCACAATAATTGTTTTTTACATGACCAATTTCCAACCTTTTCATACCGCAATTAAACAGTCTGTTTAATTGTGTCTTAAAGACATATTTGACCTCTGATCTGACCAGCTGCCTCACTGAATGAGCAGCCCAGGCTGAAACACCTTTATAACTTCAGTGAACAGGAAGCGCTAAACTGATATAGGCTGAGTAGTTTGATGTATGTAACTGCACTTCATTTTGTGATATCACAAAAACAACCAAAAACTGTCTGTTTCTTGCAGCTTAGGCCACGTCCACAAGTACACGGGTAATTCTGAAAAAGGAGAGATTTTTTATACGTACATGTAAACGGTGTTTTGGATCAGTGAAAACACGCGGCTTTGAGAACCAAAGTGGCAAGTTCTGAAAAACTCTGTTTCTGCGTTCACATGTGGATAAGAAAAACGAAGGTTTTGAAAACATGAGTGTTTGCCATTAGACTCTTATACTTGCCATTAGTGCCACTTATACGATGTCACAGTATGCGCCGGGTTTGCATTAGGTTTTCGTCTACAATGCCCAACATTTACAAAGTACTACTACAGTGAACCTTGGACTTTATATACTAGAGGTGTCAAATGAGGTAATCATCCAAGGCTTCTGACTGCTTAAAAAGCTGCATTAATTAAAGAAGCTGCATCTCTGAAATTTAAAAGGAGCGAAGCGGTTTTTCTGTTATACGTGTCTTTTAGTTAATCGTCTTTTGGAGCAAAAGACAGAATTTGGTGTCAAACCCCATGCATCTTGCTCTCACTCTGGCATTTCTAACTTGTGTGAGAAAGCTGAAAAGGAATCAGGATGAGTTCAGAAAGGGACAATGTGTGAATAAAAGCAGGTTTTCAGTGGTGTAAAGTACTCTTAATGGTTTAAACCATTATGAAACTGAACATTCTGTCATATGTAAACACACCATAGCACACAGTGTGAACAGCACAGAATTCTTCCTCTGCATTCAACCCATTCACCAAGCCAAGCAGCAGGCAGCCAGAGAAACAGCACCCGGGAAGCAGTGTGTGGGGACAGTACCTTGCTCAGGGTACCTCAGGGGTGCCACTCGCAGTCTTGGGAATCGAACCCACAACTGGCCAATTCAAGCTGCCCCTAAAGCACAAGGATCAGTGTTGTGTCTTACCTCAGTTCTTCTGTATAAGGTGGCTTCACCGAAAGCTCCTTTACCCAGGACCCGAATAGGAATGTAGTGCAGTTTTTCTTCTTCGCCACCAAACGTGCTAGATGTTTGTTGACCAGTGACAGATTCACATCCCGAGTCCGAGAGAGATGCGTAGTGCCTCTCATAATCTTCCAGAGACATTTTCTTGAAAGTGGTCTAGGAGACAAGGATGCTAAAGTCAGCTGACCCCCACATTAACTGCTTAGTCAAAAGAGCATTTTTTTATCTTTGTAATATCCTGTGCATCTCTTTTCATGAAGGATACACTCAAACACTTATTTTTAAAACGTCTTATCTTGATTACTGTAATCAAGTTATGCTCTTTTTGATAGTCTTTCTACAAAAAACAATGCTAGACTTCAGTCTGTGCAAAACTCTACAGTTCCGTTTAAGCTACTTCGCAATACCTTCAAGTCACTCTATGGTTCTGCAGCCCACTGCCGAAAGTGGTTGTACAAAAGTATTGGGATACCTGACGATTACACCAACAGGTACTTTAGTAACGTTGCATTCAAATCAAGAGACTGTATATGGTCTCCCTTTGCTGCTAGTGGGTCCCCCACGCAGGTACTGATGTTCGAGGAGAAGGTCTGGCTCACAATCTGTTCCAGTTCATCCCAAAGGTGCTGGATGGAGTTGAGGTCAGGGCTCTATGCGGGCCAGTCAAGTTCTTCCACACTGAACTCATCCAAACATGTCTTTATAGAGCTTGCTTTGTGAACTGGGACACAATCATGCTGGAATAGAAAAGGTTCGGCCACAAACTGGAAGTATGGCGTTGTCCAAAATGTAGTAGTATGGTGAAGCGTTAAGGCTGCGCCTCCATGGAAGCAATGGGCCTAGTCCAAATCCGGAAAAACAGGTATCCCAATACTTTTGTCCATATACGTTCATCTGGTACTTCTTTCATTGATGGCCCCAAATTTTGTCTTGCAGAGGCGCCCAAACTCTGGAACACCCTCCTTCATGGGATATTCCCCAATGCTTCCTCTCAGTCTTCCTTCAAAACCCAATAACATCGATGCCTTTCCTAAATCTTGTGTTTCTGCTCTTTTCCCCTATTGTAGTTGTAATTTGAACTGTTTATGTTTTTGTTTACTACAGCCAGGTATGTTGTTTCTGATTTATGTTTACTTGTAAAACAACTTCAACTTTGAATTTGAGAAAGATTCTATATACACCAGTTAACATTATTAAATGACGGTTACTGGGACGTAAAATACTGCTAAAAGGCTTATTTTAGTCATTATGTCATTATGAACTTTACCTGGTTAATATTAGTTTCCATGCCAACACTCACTTTACTCCTCTCACAAATAAACCTAATATTATTGTAACCGCATCCGAGTCAATGGAATTCAAAAATAGCTGTTTACTATATTAAACCTTAGACAAGCAGTAAACAAACAACATTTCCATCTCTTTACCTCACATCAACACTCGACCACAACTCTGCTGTTAGCCACCTTGCTAAACTGACTTACCTCACTAGCTAACCTACAGCCTTAAAAAGTACAAATTCTCCACAAATCCCATAAAACACCACACGTCTGGCGGCAGAGTAGTAACTCGAAGGTGACCGTGTTATAATTACGCATTAAAAACACTCTTTGTCCGTTATAACTAATGAAAACTTCTTGTCGATCTATGCTTCTTCTCTCCCAACTGTAAGGCGTAGCCAACACTGGGAATCGATTCCGACAGTGACTCATTGAATAGGTTATTTTACAAGGTTCATTGTGAGACGGCTCCAAAACGATCACGCCGCGTCGATAACATATCCCACCAACAAAACAGTGTAAAGATAAATACTTAATTTAAAAGTAGTATGCTTCGTTTAAGTTCAATTTTCTTGCATAAACCTGACGTTTTCTTTTTTTAGCGACAAATGTCCGTTCAATTGCCTCCAAACGACTCTAAAGACTCGAATCAGTTGACTCACACGTGCACTTCAGAGTAAAAGTGTATTTTGAAGAACGCAGGTTTTAAAGCTATACATATTTAGAGAAAGCATTAATGTGAGAGGGTGTCTAGATTCAAAATAACTTGTTTCCTATGTGATAATCCTGTAGAATTGGGATTTTAAGACTTGCCAGTATATGGAGGTTTGCTGTGTGCACCTTTGTTTTATAAAAAACACATCTTGCAAAGTTGCAGCCAACTGGGATTTGTGGGCTGAACTGGAGGCAGTTTGGCAAACAGGTCATGACCCACATACCCTATATGGACAAAAGTATTGGGACATACCTATCTAAGGATTTGGGTATAGTCCATTACTACCGGTGAAGGACAATCTTATGGCTTCAGCATGCAAAGACATTCTGAACAATGCCATTACGTCCATTTTTGTGGACCCAGTTTGGGAAGAACCTTTTCTATTCCAGTGTGACTGTGCCCTAGAGCACAAAACAAGGTGCATAAAGACATGGTTGAATGAATTCAGTGTGAAAGAGCCTTCACCCCAGCAAAGATTGCAAGCCAGGCCTTCTCATCCAACATCAGTGACTGACCACAAAAATGCTCTACAAAAGGAATGGCACGATTTTTTTGTCTTTTGGATGTTGAGCTGCAGCAGATTCAGCTCACACCAGTCCACAAAACTGTCCACAGACTTCCTGTATTCTAAGGTGTCCCCACCCTTGACACATTCAACTATGAACTGGTAACTGATTTTTATCCTGATAAAAATCCTCATTTACTTCTCATAAAATATTCACAATGGGGGTAACTCATTAATTTTACAATGAACAAAAGAAACAAGTTGGATATACAAAACAAGTTATTTTTATTAAACAATACAATGTGTAAATAGTACAAAGAAAGTGATCCAACTGGATACATAAGATTTAATATTAGTAACAAAAAACAGTGCAAAAATATTTACAACCTGTTTCATCAAGTTTATTCGAGGCTATCTGCCCTAAAGATGAAGTTTTCGATCATTTCCTTCAGCTGTTGCAGGTCTGCCTGGTCCTCAAGAATGGTTTCATGCATCTTGTTCATTCTTTTAAGTTGGTTTTTACAATGTTGCTGAAATTAGGCACGCAAAATATGTTAAATTAATAGACTGTATAAGAATCTGACAGTTATTCAGATATTTAGAGCATTTAGACAGCATACACATTTTCTGACTAGGTTTCATTGTTAAGACATCAGTTAAAATAATCAAAGCCTACAATTTAAAGCCAACCCCCAACCGATATGGCTAATCTTAGAACAAAGCAACTCATCATCCCTTAGGTTGCTAAATCCCTGCATATTCTTTCACAATATATACTCTCTTAAAAACAAGCTACTCTCTACTAAATACCATCATAGGTTTATGCTTTATGCAGTGGGTTTATATGCTGAGGTAAAGCTTGGATTTGTAAAGATCTTAAGTTATATGGGAGGTTAGTTCGTTCTTACTTCAACTATGCCCATGTGGTGGACTGTAGCTTCGTAGACGAGTGCAAGATTGTTTGCCACCAACCGGGTCTCCTCTTTGGTTTCCTGAAACACAAGGTGGTACCTGTTGGTAGAAAAACAGATTATTGTTTTATTCTGTAGTCCAGAATAACATTATGATCAGTTAAAAGCAAGGTAATGCATCAGCTCTTACTGTTGTTGGGCTGCTTTGAGTTGTTCCTTAGCTTCCTCATAGCCATCCATGACCTTCTTTTCTAGAAGCCTTTTGTTTCTTTCAGCAGATTCCACATCTGCTGCCCACTTTTCCTCCTCATGAGCAATCTCCTACTCAGACCAAGATTTGTTTATTTATAGCATGAAAAATGAATACATTTTACCCCAATGTTTAATATATGGCTGTAAATTTGCATTACATATTTGTCAGAAACACTTTGAATATGAAATTCTGGTGAAATATACAGTATTATAAAGCTATAAATAATATTGCAATGTTTCAATCAAACACTAATAAACTGGCAAAGAACTAGCTGTATAGATTAAAAAAAAAAAAAAACTTTATTCATCGATTATGTATTTGGTGTATATATGGGTTGAAAGATTTCACTGCATCAGTTTATCAACTTAAGGTACCCCAAGTGTTGAAATAATAATGAAATGTTTTAAAACCCAACTCTGTCTGACATACATTCACGTCTTTCTCCCGCTGCTGGTCCAATCGGCAGATCTGCTCTTTTAGCAGCTTTATGTCGTTCCCCTTCTCGGAAATGTTTGACTTCACCTTAAGCAGCAGGAAACAAGAAATACTTTAGGTCTGTGGCGTTTCTCAGCACCTTAGATTGTTGATACACACATTACATAGTGTAGACAGATGAAGCCAAAATTATTATCTAAGGAAGCGCTTTTACCGGTTCAACAGACTCTTCTAGGCTTAGCTTCATGTTGGTTAGATGGCTGGAATCCTCCTCTACATCAATGAGCATGTTTTTGAGAGGACCCTAAATAGACATTAACATGAAAGTTAAAATGAGGCCAGAATGTTTAAGCCTGGTTTGCAGTGGTGATGAACCAGTGAACTTTCATTTGGTACCTTGATGAGGCTGGCAGTGTTGGGGCCAAAGTCCCTGAATGTTTTGATCTCAAAGTCATGGCCACAGGCATTCTCTGCCGACTGTGGTATGAGCTTCAACATGCGTGCCAGTTTGTGGTACTCTGCTAACTTTACTTCAGCCTATAGAAGGGAAGAAAAATCAAAGAGAATCAGAATTGAATCAGATAAGTTATGTCGGCACCATGCACATATCACTTTGACATAAAGTACTGATATACTGTACGTATTGGTCTGAAGCAGTTCTAATGATCAAATATTCTGCAGCAGGATGCAAACCTAAGCTTCCGAGCCTAGCAAGGATAATTAGGCAAATTACGTTACATGGAGATAGCTGTCCTCTGGCAACACAGACAGAAGTTGTACTCTCAATATTCATTATATAGAAGGAGCATATGAGGTTTGTTTGCCTGTAAGATCATCTAAATCAGGAAAAACATTCAAAACTTGTTTGATCAATGTGCAGTTATGAATAAAGGTAACATGTTACTTTTCTGTAGGTTTTCAGGATTTGACATTTAAATGTGTGCAGTATTATGACACCAAAATGCAGATAAAGGTAGAACAGGAATAAATAAATCTGCTAGCAGCACAACAGAGGGTGTATAAAGAATAGAGGTCAGTATATTTACAGTGGCAGTTGCGGTGCAAGTTGTTTAGGCAGAACAGTTCAGTGTGTATAAGAATTGTGACAACAGAAGTTCAGTGTGTTTGTCTGTAAAGTTCAGTTCTGATTGAGGAGTCTGATTGGAGGCCCAGATGCAAACAAACATTTTGCAAGATGGGAGGAGGGAGAAGAGGGTCAATAGGGTCAACTTACCCTCTCTATGGATTTCACCAAAGTGATCTCCTCGTTCCATGCCTGCTGCTGGGCCTCTTCTAGACTGTGGCTCAGGCTGTTGACAGTCTGTTGTAGTTCGTTTCTTTCCCTGTTTATGCGCTCAATGTCAGCTGGGGTGAACTTTTGATTCTCCAGAATTTGCTGCAGCCTGGCAATCTCCTGCTTAAGACTCTCCAGCTGAAGATCTGCATACCAAAAAAACCATAAACAATTGTTTTCTGTGTGCTAAACAATTTTCCAGAATTTCACTCATGATAGAAGTGAAAAGCCCATTCAGCAAAGATCAATGTATTTTAAAACAAAAAAAGTTTATCAAGATAAATTAATCAATCCTTTGTGCAGCTGAACATTTGACATGAGAATCAGTTATAGTTGAGTGTATATAAAACCTCTTCCACAATATCAGAAGTAGAGAACCCCCAATAAGTTGCAGCCATGTGAAATTCAGCTGATATGATTCACATTCTTTGGAATTTTACAAGTCATTAAATATGTTTAAGTATACAACAGGTGTCTGCATGACTGCCTGAACTCTCCCTGAAGAAAAGCTCATACCAGCAGCCTGCAGCTCCTCAGAAAGCCCTGCGGCCTTGTCCTCTAATTGACTTTTGAATGTTTCCATGTGAGAGTGGTAGTTTTGCAGTTTCTGCAGATCTGTTTGCAACCTCAGCTTCTCAGTCCTCTGTGCCATCAGCCGGTCCTAGTGAGACACACGCAACAATATTATGACAGATACTGTAGTGAGTAAAGCTACAACATGCACATACAATTGGGGTACAAAAGTCTGAGACCAGTAGAGAAAATACTTCTATTTGGATTGATTTTTCACTACAAATACTATTATCAGAATATTACATTATCCACCAAGTGTTACATTTCTGATTACAGTCACCACCTGTGTAAAGAAAACTAGAAGCTTCTCTACAAATGTACCATTTCTCATCAAAATGATTACATTATAGGGGTGTGACGAGACGCTTTTCCCACAAGACGAGACACGAGACTGGGTTCACATTTTTGTGAAAGAAATCCTCAATGTTTAAATATATAGCAAAAATAGCCTTTTATTTAACTGAAAAACACAACATGCAGAAAATGCATGTCCATTTTGAAATCAACTTTATGAAATAAAACTTCTATTTTGACGAATGATATGCAGAATTAAAATGTAAATATGGCAAAATATTTTTCCACAAACTGACAGGCAATTAATTGCACAATAAAATTAAATAGTATAAATGAAAATAAACAAATAATAAACAGGGGGGGTGGATGTGGAGATTGTCCAGGAATACAGATACTTGGGTCTGCACACGGACAATAAACTGGACTGGTCTAAGCACTCGCTGGATACCTACAAGAAAGGTCAAAGTAGGATGTACTTCCTGCGGAGACTTAGATCTTTTAGTGTCTGCAACACCATGTTGCGGATGTTCTATGAGTCTGTGGTGGCCAGTGCCATTTTCTATGCTGT
>JBBPDH010000001.1:23801215-23811326 GCA_037974565.1 Clupeocharax schoutedeni
GAACATTATCAGACAGGTTTAACTGATTTCATGCCAGGCCCAATAAAAAAAGTGTTCCTTTAATTTTTGTGAGCAGTATGTATATATATATATATATATATAAAATAAAAATAAAACAAGTCCCAGGCCATCACTCTCAACTTGATGAAAATACTGGCCTTAGAAAGATGGTCAGATTGGACTCACTCAGATGGCTGAGGTATTCTATATCGTCGTCCTCAAAGATGTCTGCTCCCTGCATGAACTTATGGTAGGTCTTAGAGCAGTAGTCTAATGAGAGCTGCAAACACAGACATGGAACACATATCAAACCACAGCTTTAATATTTTTGACTGTGGACCCATTATTTCTTCTCATTTAAAAGTTACTCATTTCGATTTGATACATTTTATTTCCGTTAAAAATATTGCTGGGCCGTTAACGACGCAAGATTCTTATCCCCCTGACAATTCATCAGGCTGTAGATGGTGCTATGGGTGTTTAAACAGTACCTTGAAATATTCTGCTCCCTCTTCTATCTCAGAAGAGCCAGCTGAAAAATCCATAAACAGCTGATTGTGACCCTTCATGCTGTTATATTGCTGAAAAAACAATTACAATATTTGTTTACATTGCAAAGTTGAAAAAAAAAATCCATATTGTGAACCAGCAATAAACAGTTCCTTAAATAAGCAAATAAAAACATGTATGTACTATATATAAAATGTCCTATGAATGCAGGTATGGGTTCCAGCACTTCTGCTGGTGAGGATCAGTTTATCATTACATCCATTTTTTAAATTAACTTTCACTGTTAAGGGAAACAATGTAACAGTTTCAATAGCTATTTCTTGTTATTTAGATGAATTGTTGATCATTCAAAAACTATAAAAGACCCACTCATTCATTAAACTTACCTTAACTGTGTCAGTTAGCCAGATGAGTGCCCCTAATACCTGAGGCCAGGTATGTGGTGCCCCAATGGAGTACATTGAGCTTTTTGACAATGGAAATGGGTACCTAGAACAGAAAACCGTCCAAGACCGCCAGGGTTATTTCTGTTCATGGGTTAACTGGAGTCATTTCTCTGATAATATTAAAATCATCTCTGTACTTTTTTAAAGGGAACATTGGTGTTGCCCATCAATTACTAGAAGACTTTTTCTTTTTTACCCCAAATCCCTAAACATCCTTGGAATCTCCTCTTCAATCTTGGTAGTGGGCAACTGAAAAGTAGAGTCCAACAAACTGTAGATGAACTCAAAGATCTTCAGGAACTCTTTAGTAGAGGGTGACTGAAGGGTCTTTACTGTGATGGAACCCGGGAATCCATTATCTCCAAGGAACTGCAAATAACACGAGAAACTGACTGCACTGAAAATGAGCCATTAGGTACCCAACTGAAATTCAGTATTACATGGTTTATTTCCAAAACAGTGTTTGATACTTAAGTAAACAAAGACATGATTTGCTCAACTTGCCAAGACATTCAGGAGATTGTTGTGAGAACTGAATAACAGCCCAAAGGTTCATGTTTAAGAAATTCTTGAAATAAGAGTGAACACACCTCACAAAGTTGCTTGATACACTGTTGGACAAAAGTTTTATCATGAAGGGGTCTGGTATCCTTGATCTTTTCTGTGCCTGCATAGTTCCCAAAGAAGCTGTTTCTCTGGCCACCAGCACCTCTGAGCATAAAAGAGAGTGAGATCGTTAATAAGTGTACCAATTATTATTATTAATTAAGAAATCTAGCAAATAAACAGCCAATACATTAAACTAAATAAACAGTCCTCATATACAGAAACCTGACATTTCGTTTTAGCCATTTGTTAGAAAACATAAAAACAATTAAAACGTGCCAACTCCAACATCGAGCCCAGTTCAGGGGCAGACTCACTTTCCAAAAAAGCTGGTCCTCCTTTCTGATGTAACTGATGGAGGTTTTGGGATGTTGAGCTTTCCAAAGACATTTTCTTTGCTGTCAAAGGCATTAAAAGGTTTAGTCTGAGAGACATACACAAAACAATCATCCATAAAAGCAAGCAGTACAGACTGTTGTGTGCAGTGTAGTGTCGTCATCTTCTTTCAGCTTTTCCCTTTCAGGGGTCGCCACAGCGAGTCATCTGTCTCCTTTTCGTCCTGTCTTCTGCATCCTCTACCCTCACACCAATTAACTTCATGTCCTCTTTCACCACATCCATAAATCTCCTCTATGGTTGTCCTCTCAGGCTCCTGCCTGGTGGCTCCAACCTTAGCATCCTTCTACCTATGTAATCATTGTCTCTCCTCTGGACATGTCCAAACCATCTGTCTGGCCTCTCTGACTTTATCTCCAAAGCATCTAACATGAGGCATCTGTCCCTCTGATGTCCTAATTTCTTGAGCTCTGCAACCTCCAGTTCTGCCTCCTGTCTTTTCCTCATTGGCACCATCTCCAAACCTTCAACATTGCTGGTCTCACTACAGTCTTGTAGACTTTTCCTTTCATTCTTACTGAAACCCTTCTGTCACACTTGACACTTTTGTCCACCCGTTCCAATCTGCCTGCACACGCTTCTTTGCCTCTTTTCTACTCACTCTGTTGCTTTGGACCATAGACCCTAAATACTTAAAGTCCTCTAACTTCTTTCCTTCTACTCCCTGCAACATCACTGGTCCACTTGTGCCCCGCTCACTTATACACATGTAGCAGTGTAAATATGAAAAACCAAATATACTTGAAGTCATAAAATGCAGTGAAATGTAGAAAACACATTCCTTCACATACTTTTGTGGCGTCCCATGCACCAAACTCATTCTGACATCGGTTGCACGCGACGGCATCTCTGAAAATCTCCTGCTCGGTCTTCGACTCATTGTTGACTTTAAAGGAAGAACAAGACATACTTTAAACCTGTACCATGCCTTTAAATATAGTGTCAGAAACATGACAAAGAAAAACTGCTGAAATCTAGGGCTGCCTGCATCATCTTGGCAGATTAAAGCTAGTCCAGTTCACAAGAATAATTTAACATATTTAACATTAACATCCAAGTCCTTGGGCAAGACTCCTACCACTACATCCGTCTAGGAGAGTTTGGTCTTGAAGTATTGGCTGGCCCACAGGGACCTGACCGTAAACCCATCCAACACCTTTGGGATGAACCTGCCCTTCATCTGCCTCATTCTGTAATTTGTGCTCCATTGCACATTTCCTTCTTCTTGCAATTACACAATTTATATTATTTACATATTATATTATTCAGTTTCTTCTTGTACATATACTCAACTTATAACTCATAACTTTTACCTTTATCCTGCACTTGCTGCTTATTACACTTCTGGTTAGACCTAAACTGCATTTCGTTGCCTTGTACCCGTACATGTGTAATGAAAATAAAGTTGAATCTAATCTAATATGCACGCCACACTTAACTTATTTTTATAAGAAATACTTATTTTCTTAATTATTATTTTTTTTAAATAAATTGCTTAATCTAACAAACGGCATTTGTGTGTGGACAGCAGAGAAAGAATTTCATTGCACAAAGAAATTTAATTTCTACTGTACACATGGCAATAAACGTTTTGAAACCTGGAACGGAGATTGTGAGCCCCGCCTTCTCGTCCAACATCAATGCCTGACACCATGAATGCTGTACAGAATGATTAGGCACAAATTCCCACAGAAATCTTATGGAAAGGCTTCCAAGAGAGTGGAAGCTGTTATATCTGTGGATTTGAACGCAATGTCATTACAGTCATTACACCAACAGTCCCTGTTGGTGTAATGGCCATGCGTCCCAATACTTTTGTTCACACAGTGTACTTCCATAGATTGCAGACGTTAGCCAAGACTGCTACCAAATCTGCAGAACCCAACTAACACCATGCTAGACAAATATACACGGTACGAAGACAAATAGGTAGTTAAAACGATAAATAAAATAAACGACCGGCTAAAATGGTAACCAGCTCCAGACTTGAGTTTACACCCAGCTACTGTTAGCAAACGACAATAAAATGCGAAAACCGGACCCAAAAATCGAAGTACTGAAATATTTGTAGCTGTATAAACACAAATGGCGGTGTTGTTTAGTTCCCAGTGTTGTAAAAAGTCAAATTTACCCGGAAAAAGAGTCCAGTTTGTCAGCGCTGTTGTTTTTCTTCCGCCGTTTTCAAAAAATTCCGCCAACGGACAGGCGTTTCAAAGAGGCGTGACGTCACAGCAGGCTTTTAAAATAAAATGTAAATTGTTATTATTCTGTTATTTTTAAACTGTTTTAAACACTTTTTGCAAGACCCGAGTCGGCATATTGACGTTAAAAAAACAAAAAATACAAAAAAGCGTTAAACGTTGTTACTTAAACGGTGTGAGGTTACGTCACTCGGAGTGGGCGGTGCTACAGGAATTCTGGCTGCGTCCCAGTTTACACTATATGGACAAAAGGATAGGACAACACCAGTTTTTCAGGGTTTGGGTAACTCCTTACCTTTAGTGAAGAACAATCGTATTGCTTCAGCAGAGCAAGATTTTTGGAATAACTTTGTGGACCCAGTTTGGGAAAGAACCTTTTCCCTATTCCAGCATGACTGTGGCACAGTGCACAAAGTGAGCTCCATAAAGACATGGCTGGATAAGTTCTGTGTGGAAGAACCTGACTGGCCTGATCACACCCTTCACACCTCATAAGTGCTCTACAGTATGAATGGTCACAAATTCCCACAGAAACTCCAAAATCTTGTGGAAAGCCTTCCAAGGACAGTGGAAGCTGTTTTTGCTGCAAAGGGGGATCAAGCCATTTAGGACATAAATGCTAAATGACTTGATCCCCCTTTGCCTCAAAAACAGCTTCCACTGTTCTTGAAATAAAAAGTCATAAATAGAGAAAAGTATGTCAATGTTTACATGGGGTGGAAGTGTAGTGTAGGCATCAGTATTGCACATTAGACAAGTATACTTGTAGACAAGTGACAAGTCTTAAGTACCAGTAATTGCACATTTGGGGAAATGTCATAAGTGATGTTGGGGTAAAAGTTTTGTACATTTAAGTAAAGTGACAGTGCATGTAGCAGTACAGTCTGTAACAATAACTCACATATTGCAGATTTACGAAAGTGAACGAGTGTGTAAACAGCACAGAACACCAGTTCTGGTTAATGGGGTGTATGCAATAAAATGGTAAGCACTACCGATTAGGTTTAAATTATTAGTGGGTCACTGATTTTTGAGTAGTTTTGCAAATGATTGATTAATTATGCAAATGTTTTTTAGTTTCATTCACACTGAGCCCAGACAGTCCATTTATTTGGCTACTAAGCTTTTCTGAATGCTTTATATTTGTGATGTGATTTATCTGCCCCTGCAACCAACAGTAGCCGATCCTGCTCATTCTTTTGAAGTTATAAAGATTGTTTCATCCCAGTAACATGTAAGTCAGGGCAACCAATCAGCACAGAGATTATTAACATACTGTGGCGAGCTGGCCCTTTAAGGGTTAATTTTGGAGTTCATGTTTGGGCCAGGGGTGGTGTACGTGGGGATGTGTGGGGGGTGATGAGCTGCAGGGGGCTCATCACCATGGTTACTGGCGGACAGCCAGGAACACGGCGCCCGGAGAGCAGTGCGCTGGGATGGTACCTTGCTCAGGGTACCTCAGTGGTGCCTAGCTGGATCAAACCCAGAATTTCTGGTCGAAGGGCGGATGCCTTAACCACTAGGCCATCCAACTGACCCCAACTTATTAGGGAGTAGGAGTAGGAGAGTAGGAGTAGGAGTAGGAGTAGGAGAGGGGCCGCAGGAGCAGGTGTAGGCTGTGTGTGCCACTGCTCCCGTGCCAGTTAGCCCAGAGTCGAAGTGGGAGTTGGAGGAGTCGAGTCGGGGTTGGAGAATGTATGAGTGAGGAGAGAGTGGAGGGGAGCAGTCTGGAAGCAGGGCGGGCTGTGTGCGTCGCTGCTGGGGCTGCTGTGTGATGCTGTGTGGAAATAAAGAAAGAGGAAAAGAAGTTCCCTGTGTGTCGTCTCACCTCCTTCCGCTGCTCAAGTCGCCACAATACATAAAGAGAGGCTGGAAAATGTTCATATTAAACTGTTCTTGACCCATGAAACCACACAAATGCCAGACAGGGTCTTTAGGGTGAAAATAGAACATAGACATGCAACGTGAGCCAATTTTGTGACATTTGTCCCACGTTTTATACGATCCAGTGCAGTCCTGCTGAATCCCAGGACTGCTAGTGGCACCACTGAGGTACCCTTGAGAAAGGCACGGTTCAAACACACTGCTCCTGTGGCGCCCCCTGTTGGTCATAGCCCCCTTCTACACTTGATTAATGGGTTAAACGCAGACAAAGAAGTTCACGCTGTGCTGTGGTGGTGTGTCACATGTGACTATAAAGGGCAATATTTGTTATAATGTATCATATTTTATTAATATAATATTAATATATTATTCTAATGTTCTTTACATTATATCACAATCATTGCTGAAACTGGACAGGAGTTTGAGTTTTACATAAACGTCTAAATGTGTTTTACTTTGACTGGCATGAAAAAGCATTCTTTTTTTTGTCCTATTAGCTCCACATGAATGTAGACCTATGTGACAAGCAGAAGTCCACCCACCAGTAACTGCCAGTAAGTACACTGACCCTGTTTGCACAAACAGAAAATAGCTCTGCATGTGCTGTGAGGAAAGAGCACAGACATACAGTTCAGTTTCTACCAGCAGTAGGGAAATGACAACTTCAGAGACCTTAAAAGACCAAGTCAAAGGGAGGTACAATGAATTAGACATTCATGATGAGTTCGCTGCAGACGAGCATCCGCTTTATTCAAATGGTAAGTCAGTGTTTGCCCGTCAAACATTAAAAAAAACCCTTCAGGCAGGTCATTATTATTTACTTTGGGTAAAAACAGTGTTTGAGTTTATTTCAGTTCTTATACTTATTGTACTTTGTAGGGTTTTTTAAAGTACATTAAGAGACTGTCTTATCCGTTTGAACGTAGTACTTAAACGTAATATACTACATATAAATATACATAAAGCTGCATCCAGCTCTTCATTAAGATGGTGCAGCTTGCTGGCATGGTTAAGGGCATATTGTGAATTACTGTGAGCTGCAAAAATTATATAATAAGGATCACAATCAGAAAGTTGATCCTGGTGGAAATTGCTTATATTACGAGTCCACGGTCACACAGAGACCAAACAATGTAAAAAAAGAACAATAGGTTTCCTACGCACTTCATGCTTGGACCCCTAATAAAGGTCATATAAAACTCTACAGAAAATAGTAATACTCTACACTATACAATACACTATGGTATATAAACAAAATGCTGGGGTATGAATACTATAGATAAATAATGTTCTGCTTGTGTTACATCAACATGTATCAGACCTGGTCTGTGGATTGAGGTCACGTAGTCTGTGGTCACGACCCACCTCAGGAGTGCTGATCTAGAATCAGACATATCCATATAAAAGATCTGGGTTACTATTGACTCAGCTGATTAACTACATCTGGGATCATTGATAAATTGTGAACATTTTGTGAATCATTTCTCTAAGAATGTTGAAAACATTAAATGTTTGAACAGTACTTTAGTACTCTATAGATTTCCAGTTAAAGAGATAGTAATCATAGTAGATTGTAAGTTGATTATAAAAACACAATAATGCAAATAGCAAACCTCAGGCCTAGATGACAGTAGCTTTTCCTAGTTAAGACTAAATGCTAGCTAAGTGGAAAACAATAGAAAAATCAGTAGAGGCCCATGAGCTGTAACTATACTTACGATACATTCAAATGACATAATTTATTATTCTGACAGAATCCACTGATTGATGCTGTTTACCGTTATTGATGCTGTTTACCGTCTGCAGGATCCAGATTCACGGTCAGAGATGGACCCCGGTCAAGGCCTTACAGACTGGCAACTATAATTCTGGGCCTCCTGGCTGGTGTGTTTTGTATTATTATAATAGGACTGAGTGTTCACAGTGAGTATGCACTGAAAGGCAAAATAAAATTTGCTCAGCACAGAAAGTGGAAAAGTAATGTAAGAAAAAGAAGCCCAGCGCCCATCGAGGCAACAAAGCACTAACACTGTTATTCTCACAGTTAACAGGGTGACTGACAGTCACGACAGCTTGTCTCTCAACTCATCGAGGGTCAGTTTTCAACTAGAGCAGCTCAGGTCAGACCACAAAAGCCTGATTGAGTCCAAAAAGGCACTTCTGGTCAAGCAGGATGAAGATACAAAACTGATCAAATCGCTACAGTCAAAGCTAGGCACAGAGACACGGCAGAAGAATGAACTGCAGTCTGTGAATCAGGACTTACAAGAAGAGAAAAGAAAGCTCAAGTCTCAGCTCAAAAATTTTGGTGAGTTGCAGCCATGACGGGCAACGACAGAACAACAAAGAATGAAGAACTGCAAAGAAAAAAGTAACAAAATACTGTGTTTCATGTTTCAAATAAGTTTTTTCTCATTCCTACTTCCACCCTGTTAAAACAGAGGATAACTGTGGGCAGTGCCCAACAAACTGGCTACTGATGAACAGCACCTGCTATTTTTTTGCTGTGTCGGAGGGTTTCCCTCGCAAGGGCTGGGCAGCAGGCAGGCAAGAGTGCACCAAAAGAGAAGCCGATTTACTCGTCATAGACTCAAAGGAGGAACAGGTGATGTTACACTTTTTCTTCCCACACTGTGCTGATTCATATCTTAAAGATTTGATTGAAGGGCCCATATCACAGACAAACAGCATTTGATGGCTTATGTTAAATAGATTTTAGTGTTTCATTAAATGCACCAAACACTCTTCAGTCCACACATTCTATATTCTATAAGCTGCAATAGCATGATTGAATTCCCTGATGTATCTACACATATACACTTTTCAGTCTTTGCAGTTTAGCCCCACTCATTCATAAAGGGAAAAGTCCTGTTTTTTTTAACAGGGCAATACAGGGCAGCCAGACAGAGCACTGTCATTAGCATATAAACAAGGACTGTCTATTTAAATCGAAGAGATACAAAGAGGTTGGAAATAACAATGTAAAAATAAAAAGCATAAAAATCATAGGTGGACCCATTAAAAAGGTACAGGCTCATGATCTGCATGCAAAGGAAAAAGGGTTTTCCAATGATGAAAATAAATCAAACAAAATAAACTTTAAATTAAAGAGTATTTGTGGCTGATCGCCAGCTATAAACATGCTGTGCCAGTCTAAAGGATGTTCCCAGAAAGTTACTATTTTGGAGAAACAAGGTTTTCTTCCAGCAGCTCCTCTATAATGAAACCCCTTTAAGAATGTTCTTCCACATTGTTTTATCACTAGTTCCTGAGATTATGGTCAAAAGCTGATAGGTGAACAGCTCAAAATTTGTTTCTGTTCATATAATGGGCCATTCAAGGCCTTATAGATTAAACTGGGCAGGTAGATTATGTTGAAGTGTCCTGTGATGGAAGTGGCTTGACAAGAAAAGGTGACTGGCTTCACCCGCTTTGGCCAAACTGCTATTTGTTTCATTGTTCAAACTTTAATTCCAATAGTCCATTAACCATATTAACCTGTTTTATTACACTGACCAATCACACTGTGTTTGCTCTCATCTACAGGAGTTCATTACTGAAACCTTGAGGGCATTCAGGTATAATTTACCATTCAGTTATCGAAATGGATTCTGGATGGGACTGAAGGATGAACACACAGAGGGGGTCTGGAAATGGCTGAATGGGACCATTATGACTGAAGGGTACTTTTTTTATTTTAGTTGCTGAAAGGTAGCAGTTTTAGTGTACAGATCCCTTTATGTACATCAAGTGCCCCTTCGTTTATTTCCACCGGAGGGCCAGTAACCAGCATGGTTGGGAAGATCCTCTCGCCAAACACACTCATTAAACTTTGCAGCAACAGGTGATTAAGCCAGGTCTGTTTCAGCAGGGAATTCAACAAACTGTGCTGGACCCTCTGGCCCTACAGGAACCAAGCTGGGCACTCCTGCCTTTAAAGCTTATGTAGCCTATAGGGGTGTGATGAGATCAGATCTGTCTCGCGAGATCAGTTTGGTCTCGCGAGACCGTGACGATATCCTTGCGTTACTAAAAGCTGCGCCTGTGAAGAAAACGGAAAGAAATTCA
>JBBPDH010000001.1:23821212-23833706 GCA_037974565.1 Clupeocharax schoutedeni
ATGCTGCATGATAGTTGGTATAATGATGATATAATAATCATATGCTGAGTGTTTGTGAAGAAACAGTGGTGTCTGACACTGATCATTATACCTATGTAACAGTGTGGCCTGACTGACTTCACACTGAAAATCTTGAAATAGTTCTTGATTGGTGCTGCGGTTTAATTAAAAACGCATGCAGGTCTATTGCAAATCTACAGTTACTCATAATTTAAAAAGTTGATGTGACTGAAAAAAACTTTATCACAGGTCAACAATTGTTATTGTAATCTTCAGAAAACACAAGGAATGTAACTGCACATGATCAGCAGTTCGGTATAAAGTATATGTGCTGTGATGTTTTAATAAGTGACTCTCACCTGATCTCAGCACCTGGGCTGTGCAGCGGTGGACTCCGAGGAGCTGCTGGAGATGGTGTGTGAAGGCTGTATGAACCGAGCTCCCTTCCTTTGGACCTATGCTGCTTATTTTGCAAGTAGGTTAGCCTGCATGCATTCTCACATAAACCCATTACTGGATGATTCAGTATGTCTTTAGGCCATTAACAGAAAGGTTTGCACTTGTGTGGTGTTTTTTTAAGCCAGTGTATATTTTTGCATTTCTAATAGCTCCTCCAGTGACTAGTAAAGAGGATGATGATTCTGTGAAGGGCGATGAACAGGAGAAGGAAAAAACACTGTACCAGAGCAATGACGAGCCATCCACAAGTCAAGGCTATCAAAAGGAGGTAAAGAACAGAACCAGACCAAAGTGTAGTGTTGCAGAGTTACTGGCTGCTGGTTAGGGCACTGTGTACAGAAGTAAACATGTTAGATTTTAAAGCATTCAGTTACACGTCTCCGTTGGAGTACAGCAGCAGCATGTAAAACAATAATTTCGCAGACTGGCAGAGATTCATCTAAAAACAAACTGCATTTGTTTTTACTCATTGCTGCTAGCTTGTGGGCTCAATATTTAGATGTATCTTATTACGTGACCAAGACAAATGTTTGTTTTTTCCCCAAAATAAAAGATCTTTCAGACTCTGAAAATCAGTAAAATGTTTTATTCTGTCTTCCTGTGCGGCCCGGTAGTTGGGGACCTCTGGTATACAGGAACTGTGCTGTATCTATACCGTATTGTGGATGATATTAAACTTCAGCATGTTTTGATTTTCCCTTTTATCTTTTAGCCTCATAATAGTATTTCTGGTGTTTGGTAGTGTAATTCTCTCCACACAGTTTATTGCAGAGTATCCCAAAACTGGGTCTGTGGCGGACAACTTTCAACCATTAGTTACTGGAGCAATCGAGTGTTATGTTGCTCAAGGACACAATGGTAGATAGTGTGTGTGTGTGTGTGTGTGTGGTGTTTTTTTTACCCACTAGGCTGCTACCATGAGTCGAACCAGCAAAACATTTTTCTGGTAGAGCCACTTTTGTTAGCTTGTAGTACCTTGATGAATAATTAGCTGTTGATTTGAGTCTAGCTTTAGAGGCATGAGGCACTGGTGTATGTCGCTCTGGATAACAGCTTTGCGACTCGTTTTGCCAGTTGGGATGGATCAAGCCATCATTGGATCTTATGTCCTGGATGAGCTCCAGTTGTTTTTAATGTTTTTTTTTTTTTTTTAAGTTACCGTTCTTTTGAATAGAGATGCAAATTCTGAGATGCAAGACCTGCTGCTACTAATTAGAGCCGTTTACAAGTGCAAGACGACTTTGCACATTATAAGCTGCTGGAGTGTTAATTGCATGCCTGGTCGCCTTATTTGTGCAGTGTGGTTCGTATTGCCAGTGGAAAAGTGCCATAATGCTGGGCAATACATATCGTCCATAGCAAACCCAAAGACTGTGTCCTCAAAGGCACATTTGTATATTTATTATAGTACTTTATGCATTTGTAATGGTTGTGTACTATTTAAACACAGTATGTAGTAGAATAATGCCATGCAGTTTGGGTTAACAGCTTCAGTGTTTGTCATTTGCTGGGTGCTGCTGAATTTTTTTCCCCTCAATTCACTTTCTAAAGATTTGGTACTTATTTCACAAAGCAAGCCTTCTTGCATAGCCTCCAAACTGAATTCAGTCTAATCCTGAAGCTTCTCTCATGGTTATGGATCACTTAGTGCTATGGTGATGCAATCCATATACAATGTACTGCAGGGCACGTGAAATTAGGTGAAAACGGCTCTTGGACCAGGATCTGACTTTGCCGGACCCCTCCAGGTCCTCCTTGGGTTTTTAAACTGGCACTCTCAGTTGGCTAAACTAGGACTGGCATGTTTAGTTTTCCACCAGCAGAGTGCGCCACAACTTTCAACTGGAAGTGGTTTTAAAGCGGAGTTTCTTAATTTTCCTCATTATAAAAACAGTGATTTTTATTTTTTTAAAAAATGAATGTAATGTTAACTTCCCATTTTGTCTGAACATAATACATTCCTACATCAACCAGCAAATTACTGCATGATAGAACATACATATTCTGTTCTATTCTATTACATTTGTTCAGATCTGGTTTTTAATTATGTTTGTTTGGCATTTTCTGTATAATACATTCGTTTAGCTTCAATTTCTTCAATTCAAAGTATTTGATGACTTAATTGCACAGACTCATGGGCCGATTCAGGGATGCATATCATGTGTTGTACTTGTATGACTGATATATCTTGGATCTTTCGCAGCCTAACGGGACAGGATCTGTGAGGCAGAAGAGGACTCATGAGGATATGGAGGGGAATTCAACATGCCAATCTGATGTGTCGCCATGTAAATTAAAAGAGCTGAAGACCAAAGGCTTGGTGAGGCCCCGGGTGGGCGCGGTGTTCTGGCCTTACCTCTGGCGGTCCGAGCTTTGCACCTGCACAGACTGCAAGGTATGTTGATGCACGCATTCATCATTCAAATGAAGTATGTAAATGAGTCCCGTAGTCTCTTTGAAGTGGGAGGTGATTGAGCTGTCAGTGAGCATTAAAAAATCCTCCTCTCATCTGCTTGCACGGCTGTTTTATGCCATTTAAGTATCTCACCCTGAGTGACTTCTCTATAAACGTTCAGGATCACGTCTTCGGTTTTGAAACGTACACACACTTTATTTTAGATTTATTTCTTTTAGATATTGAGATTTGTGTTTAGAAATTTGAAAGTGTACTTTTGAACTTATTTTTATTTGTGTGTTAGAAATGTTAAATTTGACTTATTTTTGTTTGAACAGGCATTAAAAGGAGTGGTTCAGGATAAATTTGACTGTGTTGTACTTGTAGAAGTATGTATGTGTGAGAGAATCTTGAATCTTCAAGCTTGATTGTCACTTTAGCTCACAACAAATCTGTGCCTGATATCCGTTCTCAGAGAGCGTATGTAGAGGCAGGTGTTCAGTTCCTGCTGGATGAGTCAGATACCGTTCTTGCATACGAGAACAAGGGCAAAGCGCTGCTGAGGGAAGACGTGCTCATGTCCTGCCTAAACTCCTTGGACCGCGTCCAGCAGCTGGAGATCATTTACCGTAAGGATTGAGCATAAACAAGCTTTTTACTACTTTGTTTACAAATGATCCCATGTAATTGCACATTTTAGCCTAATAGGGGTATTCCACCTTTTTTTCTCAAAATATCTAAATAGTTCCATAATGAAAAAGTACACAGTCTGTCAGAGTGGTTTGGAAAAAAGATTGTTCCCTTCAGTGGTGATAGGAACCAGACATTTCAAGACTTTAATGCCATTAAAAGCTCCCACACAAATATCACGTCTGATGCCTGCAATTATTTTACTACTTCTTTAATCTATTAAATACAGTGGGGTACATGGAGGACACTGTAACTTGTTAGGTTTTCCCAGATTTAACACTATTTTACAATCAGCATTTCATAAAAAAGATGTCACGCATGGTTTTGAATAAATTGTAGATGCCATGCCCTCATTGTAAAGATATTTACTTTTCTCTAAAATAAACCACATGTATAGCATAGAGTATTTTATACAGTAACTGAGGATTTCTGTTTGATGTTGTCCTTGTCTGTGGAGTCGTAACATAAGCAATTTCCTCCGGGATCAGTAAAGCTTCGTTTCATATCCAGACACTCAATGAATTTCTGCTGAATTGTGTAGAAAATATGGAATTTCCCATTTAAGCATTACTATTAAGCTACATCTTATTGGTCAATGCTGGAAACAGAGCATTTTTTTGTCCCAACAGAGTTCAATGACATGAAAGCTGAGCTACATGCGTTCCTTCAGGAAATGGCTGATCAGGGGAAGGTAAGGATTGTTAAAAGCTTTTTAGGCCCATACTTATTTTAAATATTGTTACAGATGAATATATTGAGTGTTTTACATGATGTGCAGTTGGTAATTGGAATGTAATGCTGTAATAAAATGACCATTTTAATCATTTTCCGTTGGGATCAGTAAGGTTTACATATTTTTCCCTTTGGTTTCATGACTAAAGGAAGTAACTGCCGAGGCTATCCGTGCATTTTTCGAAGAGCTTCAGGCGAGGAAAAAGAGACAGTCCAGCGCTGGCCAGTACTACTGCAGCTGAGTTGGGATGGATCAAGCCATCATTGGATCCTCCGTCCTGAATGAGCTCCAGTTGAACTTTTTTTTAGGTTACCGTTCTTTTGAATAAAGATGCAAATTCAAAAGAGCTGCTGCTGCTGCTGCTAATGAGAGGCGTTAACAAGTGTAAGACGACTTTGCACTTTACAAGCTGCTAGAGTGTTATTAATTGCATGCCTCTCACTTTACTTGACGTTGATGTGAAGCTGACTGTACTGGACATTCATTTCGGGGCTCCTTTAGGAGACGGTGATTAAGCTGGGAGTGAATATGCACTTAAGCACTCATTACTTGGCTGAAGTCCATAGGAAAGTTACAGATGTTTTAATAGGAACATCAAGTGTTCAGAGAAATGTGGCAATAACCATTTCTTTTCCCAGTTTACGACGAAGAGAATTTGTTTCAGTTACACCTAGAATGTTTTTTTGGACCAATAAATACGATACTAATAACCAGACTGTGAAATAAAACTGCAACAGAGTCATATTGAAGCTTTATTTTTGAAGATGCTCTCTAGCTACAAAGTCGGTCACCGTTATTTACCCTCTTTGAGGTCAAAGTAGAAAAATAGAACCAGTGAAAATTCAAAATTCATTACAAGAAATGCAATTTATATATTAAAGTACAATCAACATACTCATTTGAAACAACTGTATCAAACCACAACACATTTGAGTTAAAGGTACCTAAAAATAATAAAAAAAAAATACTATCTTCAAACTCATGTACATGAGGCAATACAGGCAGTTTAGAAACTGACAGATGGACGCAGGCTCCTAAGAAGGCTTGCATAGGCCAAATCACTTTAAGAAAATACTTCGCCTCTGCCAGGCAAGGCACAGACTCTCAGGTCTTCTACGATGGCGTATGGATGCAAGGACGAACCCTAAAGCCCTCAAATCTCATGAATGAGTTTCACATCACTGTTTTAACCCAATGCAATTAAATACAAGTGCTCTGTAATAACGTCCATGTATATTAACCCCCCCACACACACACACTTGTGCTAATAATATAAATTGATGAGGAGCAGAACAGAACTAGAGTGCATAAGCAGCATTTGCCTCGTTAAAGGGCTTTTCCACAGTACACACAGATGAAGGCTGGTAATGACTCCTTGTATCCAACTCGCACTTTTTATATAGAGGTGTTCGTGATCACTATGCAGCCAAATGTTATTTGCCCATAAAGCATCAATGTGGCCAACAAACGAGTATGAAAACTGAGTGTTACATCTTACAGCATGCAACTCTCATTTTGGGTCAAGCGTCAAAGATATAATTACCTAATGTCCTATTGCCATCACAACATTACCCATCAACATGCAGTCTAATGACAAAAAAAATCTACATCCTACATTAAATATTAGGCTGGTGAATCTATAGGGGAGCTTCTGTTCCTGCATCGCTTTTTTTCCCCTTGAGGCCAAAAAATAAACGAAAAGACTCATTTCAGTAGCTTTCAGTCAGCAGACAAAGACAGAAGTTGTGCACTTCCACGGAAGTCTCTGGCATCTGTACCCCTAGGTGGCACCATTAAGATCTGATGAGAAATGGAGGAATCAGCTAGGGCTTACTGCAATGTTTAGCCTGCGCCCTGCATGAAAATCTTCACTCCATGAACTTGACTGGATAAAAAAAAAAAAGAAAAAGATTTTTGCCATGGAAAATAAGTGATAGCTTGCAATCGTTCCATGGTTTCTGAGAAAACCCACCGCTAAGGCCACTGGATGTGAGGAGGAGGTGAATTCAAGCATGTTCAGAATGTTCTCTACAGTACGTGGATTAATCATTCTCAAGGCTGGTGCTTAAGTAAATATTGAACAGTCCTGATTGCTTGTAGAAACTACGAGTCTTTTACATCACTAAAGTGTGTGTTAATCTGTGTATAAACGAACACGACGCTATTAAAAATGCATCCGCCAAGTTACTCATATAGCAATTCAGAACTGCAAGTCCATTTCTCCTGTTTACACGGGAACTTGACGTGTCACAGACCAACGGTTAACTATCAGTCCCCCTCCATGCATGCACTTTCTATTGGAGGCTTAAAAGAACTAAAAGAAAACGAACCATTCCCCATAGACATTTAGCCCATGGCAAAATGAGCATCTTACACTTCTTTCTGGAAAGTTAGGATCATCATGACTGAAGGAATGGTCATGGAATACTGGTGGTACTGGGTCTCGACGTCTGTGTACCACTGATGGCTTTTGACTGAACAGTCACACTGAAGCTCGATTTGACTTTTCTAAGGAGGTTTCTGAAATTCACTGCCAATAAAAGTCCAAAAACCTCTGTAACCTCTGAAACGTGGTGTCGTGCCCTAAAACAGAACCAAGAGTTCTTCAGGGTTCTACAATGGGCTGTTCATGTCATGGCAGTCCTGATATTTTAACTTTAATAGGGCGAATAATCTATACCATTCAAGTCAACTCAATCTCATCCCCAATTTTAATGTCAGGCATATTTACTGATGTGCCCCTCAGAAGTTATTAATGGGAATGTGCCTCTGTGATCACTGAACTATACTGGCTATCAAATGGAAGGAGCTGAAAAAAAAACCCCACCAAAAATGCTCTGCATATCCTACTCACAAAAAAACGCAGAACTACAAAAGTCATTCATTCATAGCTACTCATGCTGTAAAATTCAAAACACACTGAAACAACATTTTTGATCCATTCTTCAGATATACAAAGCCAGTCAAAAGTTGAGACAGACCAACCCCACCCACCATCCCCAATAATCTTAGAAATTGTGATCAACAGGTTTATGTTCAACTGTGTTGAGCCCTAAAATAAAACTAGAAATTGTTTTTGAGCAGCCAACAAGGTTGCTGTTCTTGTTCTTGCCTGTTGGAAAGGTGTTCCAGGTGGTCACTAATGAAGCCGTCAAGTTGACATTACAGCCAAAACATCTAGTACAAAGGGGCTAAAATAAAAAAACAAAACTTTGAGATCATGATCACTGCATAATCCAGTTATTTCAATGTTTAATGCATTCACTTTTATTCCAAACTGAGTAAAACAGAAGGCTAAAAACAGACTTCCATCAGTAGCTGTGTCTGAACTTTTGACTGGCAGTGTAATAACCTAATAAGCAATTTTCCCTTTTTGTCACTTTGTTTAAAGTGCAGATTTCTTATACTGGTACTCTGGCTTATTTGGTGACCTGTGATCTCGGCTTATCCCTGTTTCTTCACTATTGGCCCTGTAGTGCCCAAGCCCTCCGGAAGGTTTCCTCGTGCTCCCTGTGCCGTCTGAGACGGGTGTGTGCTCCTCATATGGGTCAGCACCTACTCTTGAAGGTCCGAGACCACAAGTCAGGTCAGAGTCATTTAGTGAGCGCCCACTGGGCACATGAGCGCCCCCTGCTGAGGGTCCTCCTGAGGAGGTCTGGGCCAAGTCCAACCTTTCGCCCAAGACATCCAAACGAAGAGAGTCAGCTGGCTGCCCTAGCCTGCCCTGGGAGAGCACTGATAGGGACGAGTCAGGCAGATATGAGAGGTGCAGGTTGTTGAATGCACCCCTGCGATGGCTGTGAGGAGGGTGGCTGGATGTAGGGGTGTCTGGCTGACTGGAGAAGTCATAAAGGTCTGGATACTCGGACTGAGGTTCTGTTTTTGGTTTGGGGGGGTGCCTCTTGCAGGGCAGGTGAGCGAGAGAGTGTCTTCCACTGGGGCAGGGTCCAGCTGGATAGCGGGGGACTGAGGAGGCCATGCTGGGACGAGGACACGGATGAAGGGTGAGGTCCTGAGCATCACTGTGCTCCGACAGTGTCATAGCAGACACTCCATGGGCGATGTCTGGCATGTAATTACTTATCAGAGGTTCCAAACTCTGAAAAAAAGACAATACAATCAATACAAACCTTTTCGCCCACAAAGGTCTCAATTCCAGGATAAAATTCCATGCACGTAGGAAAATGGCTGAGAAATAAGGGAACAGAGATGAATAGCTTCCCACACAGAGGCATAGAGGCAGTACCTCTTCCCAGTATATTACTCATTATATCACAAAGCAGAAAAGGTCAGCAGGGCGGTTCGACTTTGCTGGAAGCATCTCATTTTTTCTGAAATGTAACGATCCTCCTCGAAATTTCTCACACAGATTATGAAGGAGCTTGAAATAAGCAGCTTGGAATCAGGATTTAAAAGAAACACCATGTTTCATTTTTTATATTGTGCCATGATGCCAAGAAACGTAATATTCATCCTTAAAATTTCTCACACAGATCATGAAGGAATGGCCATATCAAGAAAAGACCATATTTTGCTGAAAATGAACTGCAATTTGATTTACTGTAACTATTAACAAGCCTACAAGGGGATATGATCACACACACAAATTACTCATGAACAAGATTGCATGATACACTAAAGGGCCAAAAGTTTGTGGATGCCTGAACATTGAGGTCAGGTGTTTCATCTGCACTGATGCTACAACCCCTGGCGAAAATGATGGAATTATAACACTTAGATGTTCACTCAGCTTTTTTACTTTATTGCAAATCACCACATTAAAAATGGACTATATGATTTTAATAGCTGAACACTGTGGTTTGGCCATGCAGTGATTTTTCAGGACTGTAAGGCATCTTGCCTCAAAGAAAGAATGTCAAACCCTTTCTTCAGGAAAGACAGACCATCTTAATGACAAGTCCGAATCTCAATGCTCTGAAAATTTATGGTGGAAAGAAAAATGACGAAGCTCCGTCCTGCAAAGCTGATCTGGTGTTGGAAAAAAGTTGGAATCAGTTTAATGGAGAACATTGTTTTTCATTAGTGAACTCCATGCCTCAAAAAACTCTGCTCTGAGGATGAACAACAAAGTTCCAATTGTGATTCTTTTTCTGATTCCCCAAGTTTTTTCCTCCTCATTGAGCGAGTCCATAGTTTGTTCCTCTCCTTGATCTGGAAAATTATGCTATTAATTAAATGAATGTAATTGAATTTGTTTCATGAAGCCAGAAAGCTATTGAACTAAAATTGTTTGAGATTTATTTGCTACAAAGTAAAAACAAAAGATAAGTGTCTTCCAACGGATTTCAGAATTTCTGTGGAGTGTTGTAAAGTGTATAAACTGGTATAAAACACATCCACAGATGTTGCCAAAAGAATGGGTCACAGTGAAGAGCTCAGGATGTCATAGAATTAGACCTTTGCCAGTTAGTCAGTATGTGAAAATTCTGCCATAGTGAAGTGATGGTGCTCCTTTTGTTAAATGTGTCTAAGACCAAAAACACGTTAGCCTCTAAAGGGAAGGCAATAGAAAGTCAGTGAGTGTCAAAGTGAGTAAAAAACCCTCCTCCGTTGTATCACTCACTGCAGAGGTCCAAATTGCTTTCATAAAATGGGTTTTCTATGGCTGAGCCAATCGCCGCTGGAATGGTGTTAAAGCCTGTCGCCTCTGGACTCTGGAGCAGAGAAACATGTATTCTGGAGTGATTAATCATGTTTCACCATCTGGCAGTCTGATGGATGAATCTTGATGGCCTTGCCAGAGGAGTGGAGGTTGTTACAGCCACAGAGGGGCTCAATATTCAATATTAATGCCCATGGTTTCGGAAAAGGGGTGTCCACAAACTTTTGGCCATAAAGTGTATGTAAGATTGCTATACAGCATTTTAGATTAGGTAGGATTAAAATTTTAAACAGCAAGCTTTTTTTAAAAATTAAATTACTGTCATTAATAATAGGTGACCTACCCATCTATAAACTCGATTTCATTACAGAGCAGTTGAAAGCCTGTCAGGCTGAAGCTGCAGGAAAACATACAGCACTGAACTACATTACTGTCGCTGGCTCTCGCCAAACAATATTCCTGCGATGAGATGAACTTTACACGTATAATGAAAGGGTTGAAATTGCACTTATGATGGTGACTAGTGGAAAGTTCACATACACTCTTAGTACTGTAAACGGAAAAAGAAGCCCTTGACCCAGTAACACAAAAGTAGAGATGATACTTATGGTACTTGAAGCCCATTATGCATGCTTTTAAAAAGCTAAGTTTACAGCTGCATTAACAGATGTTTTCCTTCTATAAAGAATCCATTTTGGAGAATTTCTCATGAGATACTGGGGTGTGTGTGTGTGTGTGTGTGTGGCACTCACCCCACATGACTCCACTGTGAGGGTCTTCCCCATGCTCTGTGCTGTGCTGTAGTCGGGGGGCTGGTAGCTCTGGCTGCTGTGTTTGGGCACGGTGGAGCCTCGCTGCTGGAGGAGTGTGTGGTTACAGGGGTAGGAGAAGGAGCGAGACGGTGGGGGCACGGGGACCCTCGGCCTCCAGCTTGCCCTGTGCTGGGCCTGAGCAGGCATGCCTGGAGGGTGATACGGGGGAGGTGGAGGAGGGAGAGGGGGGTTAAGAGCCCCCAAGGTCTCCAGGTCTGTGAACATGGATTCCATAGCAGGAGAGCTGTTCACTCTACAGCGGCCGGCGGCTCTTAAACCGAGGAGCGGACTCTCATCCCCAAAACGTTCTTCGGGGAAAAACTTGTGCGGGTTCTGCAGGGACAGCACAGAAAAGGTCACATCACATGCCCAGCCAAACACACTGTGCATCCTAGTGTCCACTCTTTGTTATCTGTTGTCTAGGAACTTTCCTTTCCATTCATCAGTGAACATTATGAGTAGCTCCTCACCAGAGGACTGGTTTAATCGTCCATTTAGGCCACAATTATTGAACACATTTTAGAAAAGTGTTATGCTTTTTAAAGTGTATATATATATATATACACAGTTGCAGGAAAAAGTATGTGAACCCTTTGGAATTATACAGATTTCTGGATAGGTCATAAAATGTGATCTGATCTTCATCTAAGTCACAACAATAGACAATCACAGTCTGCTTAAACTAACACCACACAAATAATGATATGTTTTCACGTTTTTATTGAACACATTGAATCGTTTTTATTGAAGACATTTTATTGAATCTTTGCGTTAACGGCGATAATCATACCCCACCCCCCCACCCCCTGGGAGCAGGACCGCGACAGGTTTAAAATGTTTGCCGCCTTACACATACATGAAAACATAAGCAAGAGTGTGTTTACCGATTAATACACTGCTGTTTATTTAAAATAAATGAAAACAACCCAAGTCTCATTCTTTAGAACCTTTTGTTGCTTAACTTTGCTGTATCGTTAACCGTACCGAACCGTGACCCCAAAAGCGAGGTACGTACTGAACCGTAAAATCTGTGTACCGTTACACCCCTAACACGCCTTTCGCTCTCTCTCTCGTCCGTGACTTTTCCGGAGAGTGCGGATCATATCTCTCTCTCGCTCTCTTTGTCTCTGTCTCTCTCTCTCTTTCTCTCTCTCGCGCATTCTCTGTCTCTCTCTCTCTCGTTCGTGACTTTTCCGGAGCATGCAGATCCTCTCTCTCTCTCCCTCCCTTTCTCTCTCTCTCTTCTCTTTCTCCCTCTCTTTTACTCTGTGTCTCTCTCTCGTTCCTGACTTTTCTGTATTTAAACCTCGGGTTTATATTTACATTGTCTTTAAGGGTAATGTATTAAACTGAGTTGAAAATTAAATTAAAGTGATCTGGGAGAACATTTGGAGGCATATTTATGGTGTACACTATAAAAATAGGCATTGGGATAAATTTTTTTGGGGGGGGGGCTTCAGACCTTCGGCAGAATTCAAATGAGCCATTTTAATCTAGATTAAAAAAATTAATCTATGCCCACCTCTAATGTATATATATATATATGCCTGCATGTGTAAAAACCCTCATTTTTTCATATTTTGCTTCCAAAGATTCATACTTTCAGCGGTCTTGCTGAACAATTCTCCAGGTTTCCTGAAGGACCTTTTTTTTTTTTTAAAAAGACTCTCATTTCCAGTCCAGTCCCTGAACATGACCAGTTTCCGAGGAATGTTTCTGTTGTTTAAGACACACAGTGACCTACGTATGAATCATTCAAGCAGAACAAAGAGCCTCTAACTG